>CM053763.1:2773373-2816056 GCA_028658305.1 Pachyuromys duprasi
TTTCTGAGGGTATTGAACCCTTCAGCACTGTTGTACCCTGGAAGTATCAAGACCTGTCCAGCTGTGACTCTGCACCTTGGCTCATCTTCCCTTGGCACTTTGATGTATTCAGGAGGAATCTGAAGATGGATCCTCACTTGGTCTTGACCTCCCTAAATTGGATAGAAAATGTTCTTCATGTAAGATGGATCCTCACTTGGTCTTGACCTCCCTAAATTGGATAGAAAATGTTCTTCATGTTTTTTCCCCCTATAGGTAAGATGTTTTTGTTTTGTTTGTTTTGAATTGTCTCTATATATTATCAAACTGAACCCTTTTTGTTGTTCTTGAACTTTGAAAGGTTTTTATATACTCTTGATTTTTCTTTGTCTTTAGATTTCTAAAGTTAGAAAATGATAGGTTTTATGTGTAACACCTTTAGATTTTTCATATATCAAATTTACACAGATTTTTCAAACCTAATATTTATATGTCTAGATAAATTGGGGGTATTTAGGCCAGGATTTTGTTGCATTTCTGTACACTCTAATATTACTCTGCTTTTTTTTCCAGACTATAACACATGAAATACTTCATATTCCTGCATATAATTCAGGGTGATTTTTAAATTTACTGTTTGCACTCTCTGTGTTCAAATTTGGTGGATCCCACTCTACTTTCTTTCCTTGTTTTTTATTCCGGATTATACTTCTTTCAAGCCCACCCATTGAAATTTGTGTTTCAGATATTGTAAATCTCAGTTTCAAAGTTTTCACTAGGTTAGCTTTTGCATCTGCTGTTTTCTTCATGATAGCTCTATCTTTCCCTGTTAGAACTTGCTATGTTTCTTTGTTTTAAACATATTTGCAATTTTTCATTAAAATGGGCTATCATAATTAAGTTCTTCCATGTAATTAAGTTCTTCCATGTTATCCTATCAGAATATCTTGATTCCCTATTCCTTCTCACACTAAGAGAGTCTTTGATCATCATATAATGAGGACTTGTAGACAGATAATGAGGACACTGAAAACATTGTTTATGATTTTGGAGCTTTTTAAGACATTCTACCATTGGGTAAGTTCCTCTGATACCACTTCCTTAGGAACTGTGGAGGAGGAGTATGATGCTACCTCCTCATTTCCAGATAAAAATAGAACCCAAACTTGATTTATTGACATACCCCTGACTTGGCAGTAGGAAAAGCAGTTCCTCATATCTGTTTTCATTTGGCCTCCTCTGATGCAACAGAGAAGTAGAATAGACAATGACAACGGTTAGGTTGAAGAGTTAGTGATTGGGGAAGGATCTTTACCAACCGTATATCTGAGAGAGGGCTAATTTCCAGAATATATAAAGAAATCAAGAAGTTAAACAGCAACAAATCAGTTAACCCAATTAAAAATGGGGTACAGAGCTAAACATAGAATTCTCAGTAGAGGAATATCGAATGACAGAGAAACACTTAAAGAAATGCTCAACGTAGATACATAATAAGCCAGGGTCAGATGAAAGGGGAGGAGGTCCTCCCTTATCAGTAGACTGGGAAAGGGGCAGGGAGGAGATGAGGGACAGAGGAGGGGATTGGGAGGGAATGAGGGAGCAGGATACAGCTGGGATACAAAGTTAATAAGCTGTAACTAATATTATAAAAGAAAAAAAGAAATGCTCAATGTCCTCAGTCATCAGGGAAATGCAAATCAAAATGACCCTGAGATTTCACCTTACACTCATTGGAATGGCTAAGATCAAAAACTCCAGTGATAATGCATGCTGGAGAGGATATAGAGAAAGGGGGACCCTCCTCCATTGCTGTTGGGAATATAAACTTGTATAACTGAGAGACCAAAAGATTAAAGGTGGTTATTATTAATGCTTAAGGCTTAAAGGAGTTGGGTGGGGAGGTCCAGTAATGCCCTGAGGGGAAGAACTTGCCTTACCACATTCTTTCCCCACACACTAGAGATACAGTTGCTTGGAAACTGGCCCATCCCCCTAGGGAGGTACATCAGATCACTAATGGCTTGGGGACTTTCCTATAGCCAATCAATTCAAAATGTAACGTTTCAACCAATAGATGCTTGCCAGGCAGGAATCACCCCTGCCCTGGGCATGGTGGGAGGGACCAGAATCTTGAAATTACCCAAGTAACCTGTGCATGGGGCTCTCAGATCTCACCACTTCCATGGTGGGGGGAAGGGTGTGAGCCGAAGCTGCAGCTTGTAATGATTTATAATAAAAAGATCCTCATGTGATTTGCAACAGACTTGGCTCCTGGTGGTGGTCTTTTGGGGTATCGCGATTCGGGCACAACACAACCACTTTGGAAATCAATCTGGCACTTTCTCAGACATTTAGGTATAGCGCTTACGCAAAATACAGCTATACCACTCCTAGGCATATATCCAAAAGCTGCTCAAGTACACAAAAAGGACATTTGCTCAACTGTATTTGGAGCAGCTTTATTTTCAATATCCAGAAGCTAGAAACAACCCGGATGCCCCTCAGTTGAGAAATGGATACAGAAATTGTGGTATATCTACACAATGGAATATTACTCGACAATAAAAAACGAGGAAATAATGAAATTTGCAGGCAAATGGTGGTAACTGGAAAAGATCATCCTAAGTGTGGTATCCCAGAAGCAGAAAGACACATAGGGTATATACTCACTCATAAGTAGATATTACATATATAATATAGGATAAACATACTAAAATCTGTATACCTAAAGAAACTAATCAAGAAAAAGCACTGGCTAAATTGTTCAATCCTCATTCGGAAAGGCAAAGAGGATAGACATCAGAAGAGGAAGAAAACATGGAACAGGACAAGAACCTACCACAAAGGGCCTCTGAAAGGCTCTACCTTGCAGGGTATCAGAGCAGTTGCTGAGACTTATAGCCAAACTTTGGGGAGAGTACAGGGAATCTTATGAAAGAAGTGGGTAATACCTGGAGAGGGTAGGAGTTCCACAAGGACAGCAACAGAACCCAAAAATCTGGGCACAGGTTAGACTGATACTCCAACCAAGGACCATTCATGGAGATAACCTAGAACTCCTGCACAGATGTAGCCCATGGCAGCTCAGAGTCCAAGTGGGTTCCATAGTAATGGGAACAGGGACTGTTTCTGACATCAACTGATTGACCTGCTCTTCCATCACCTCCCCCTGAGGGGGGAGAAGCCTTACCAGGCCACAGAGGAAGACAATGCAGCCACTCCTGGTGAGACCTTATAGACTAGGATCAAAAGGAAGGAGGACCTCTCCTATCAGTGGACTTGGGGAGAGACATGGGTGGAGAAGGCGGAAGGAGGGTGGGAATGGGAGAGGAGGAAGGAGGGAGCTACAGGGTGGATACAGAGTGAATAAACTGTAATTAATAAAAATAAAAGAAAAAAAAAAGAATTAGTGAACAGGTTGTTTCTTGACCAGGTGTTATCTGACATCAACTCAGAGGCATGAAAAAAAAATCTATATGTACTTGGGTAACCTCATGATAGTTTCTGACCAGGATTTAGCACTACTGTTTGTCATTTTTTAGTGGACACTGGATTATAAATAAATATAAATTGAATATAATTTCTTTTACTGAGCCTTGACTTATTCTAATTTCTTCCTCTTAGGAACTTTTAAAATTTATCTAGCTTCTAAGTATGCTATGTAGCATTGATGTCATTATGGTACAAACATGCGGGAGTAACCAGTGATAATAAACCAATACCTGCCACCATTACTGGACCAAGAATCTGTGGGTAGACAGGTCATAGTCCTAGAGGACTGCATAATACTATTGTTCCACTAAATGAACATACTGTTAAGATGGCACCTAATGACTAATTGCTATCCTTATAGATTAACAATGCATCATTTAATTTTCATCAGAGAAACTTCTCTTTACCATAGATGGTGATTGACAGACACCCACCACTGGCCAATGTATAGAGAATAAAAGTCTTTGGAATGCTCAGCTCTAACTTATACAAGTACAGACCCTACCCCTAAGGCTTAGCGATAATTGCAGAAGAGGAGCTGTAAGAGTGTAAAAGCCAGAGACAGACGACTACAAGAAAGTTGAATTTTCTGGACACAGTAAGGTAGATGCACATATGGATTAAAATGATTATAACTTCATGTAAAAGACTTGTGCAAGCTCAAATCAGACCAAAGTCTAGCTTGGAAATAGAAGGTAAGTATGAAGTCCCATCCCTAGCCAAGGGGATGGCGGAAGTGGATTGTGGCTGGAAGAATGATAATCAGTTTTCTCTAAGAGGACAGACCCTTGCAGACTCCGGCGGAAAGGGACATATCCAAGAATATGTGGGCAGTACAAAATGGAATTTGTGAATGTAAAAATAAATAAAATAGAATTTAAAAGATAATGATACAATGGAAACGATTCTCTGTTATATAAATGTCAGTATTCAGAGCTAACATCAATGAGTCAGCATGTTTTCCAAGAAAATACAGTAGTGGAGACATGAGGGACATTAACTATAACAATTAAATCTAATTGTTCTAATTTCAATTATTTGCTATAAGTAAAATTTATCCCTGTTATCATAAAACCAATGTAAAGCCAATATTTATCAGGAATGAACTGCTCTTTTACTCCATTTGCTGAAATACCAATAGGGTGTTTTCCAGAGTACATGCTCAAATCATTCCGTTGTGATGGAGAAAATATTGTGTCTAAATGGTATATCTGTGACATCCTAACATACTGAATAATATGTTATGTTAGGAGATCTGGTTCAGAGATATGCTGAGGAATTACTCCTCTGAGGAGTCTGGTATTTTACAAAATTTGTTTCTAGTTCTGCAATGGAGTCAATGCTGTACTCACACTAATGTTTTAGACACTAAAATTAAGACTTATCAACATACCAATAGAGCTTAGTATCAATTACATGGCTGGAGGACTGTTTTAGATATTGTTTTAAGGAAAATAAAATGTCGTGTAATATAGGGTGAGTGAATTTTAGCTTCCTTCCCTCCCACCACCATCTTTCAGTTCACCCTGACCTTAAACTCAGTGTATCACTAAAGCTGGCTATGACTCCTACTCTTCTTGTTCCAGCTTCTGAAGCACTAAGATTATATAATCATATCATTATTCCCAGATCAGATTCATCCTTTTTAGATATTA
Organism: Pachyuromys duprasi; assembly: GCA_028658305.1. NCBI lineage: Eukaryota > Metazoa > Chordata > Mammalia > Rodentia > Muridae > Pachyuromys > Pachyuromys duprasi. Next base: position 2,778,503 of record CM053763.1, read on the forward strand.
TCAGCAAAGGTTCTCCAAAAAAAAAAAAATAGGAGATGGAAGAATTGGTTTAAAACTATGGGCTCACAAGACAATGGAGGATGACTGGTAAACAGTGATGGGGCAGGCTGGTGAATTAAAAACTCAGACAGAATTTCCATGTCACAGTCTTGAGGAAAATTAGTTCTGAAAAAATCATCTCACATTTTGTTTTTAATGTCATCAAGTGAGTAGATGAGGCCTATCCCATTATTGAGGAAAACACTAAACTCAACTGATTTCAAGTGTTAATCAGCTTCACAAAACCTTCAGGGTAAAATTAAGATTAGTGTTTGACCAAAGAATTGCACATGCTAGCCTAAGATCTGTTCACATGAGAAGGAAATTATTATTCAAGCAAAGTATAGTTCCTGTTTCTTACCACCTAAGTGAACTCAAATATTATTAGAGAAAATTCTCACATAATTTCCAATGAAATTCTGCATATTAATATTTTCATTTGTGATGTGAGGAAATTGAATTTGATTACAAAGATATCTATCCAAAATCATAGAATAAATGAACAGTTATGTTCTTCAGCTTTTATCATTGTGACCATATTCCTGGCAGAAACAAATAGAGGGAAAAATCCTTTCTAGTTTCTCATAGTTCCATGTTTGTCAGTCAGTACATTATGTCGGTGTTCTCATGATCTCTGACGCTGCCTTAAAACACATGCAAAGGTGTGCTTCACTAATCTACTATATATGTAGTTGACAATAATGTTGACAATCAAAAAATATCACTTATTTCTAGACAAATATAACCTGACAATCAACTTAAACACTCTAACAAGCAAAGAAAATGAACAACAATGATAAATGCTCCCCACAAAGAAAAGCTCATGACTAAATGGACTTTTGAAATCATTTAAGAAAGACATAATACCAATACTTTTTAAGTGGCAGGAAAGAATGACACCAAGTTCATTCTGGGAAACCAGTATAGCCATGTCAATGTGTGCATGTACACACACACACACACACACACACACACACACACACAGTAACACTCACACGAGGTAGGGCAGAGATACACATGCATAGAAACAACAGAAAAAGAAAACTATAAACCAAGTACACTGATAAGCATAGCTGAAAATTTTCTTAAAAAAATACTTGCACATCAAATTGAAGAACTCATTAAAAATATCTACTGTGGACAAATAGGTTTTATATCTGGGATGCAAGTTTTGTTCAAAATACAAAAATCAGTAAGAGCAATGCAACACACAAATATACTCAAGGAAAAAAAGTTACTGAATTTTTAGAGGCTTTTGGTAAAAACCCCACCAAGATAAAAGTTCTGAGAAAGATAGAATGTATATGTGCAAAACATATACTATCTGTGTCTGAACTACAGGCAACATTATATAAAAGGGGGAAAATAATGAAGATTTTCCTCAAATCTGCAACAAGACAAGGCTGTCAACATTCTTGCTTTTGTTCAACATAATACTTGGATTCTTAGAGCAGAAAGATAAAGCAAAGAAATGAAAGTGATTATAAATAAGGAATGAGGAAGTCAAAGTAGACTTCCTTTCAGATGACATGTTCCTAAACTTAAAAGATTCTAAAAACTACACTTGAAAAATTTTATACATGGCAAACACTTTCAGCAAAGTAGTAGAATATAAAATAGCATAGAAAGATCAGCAGCCATTCTACACAGTAATAATGTACTGACTGAAAAAGAAATGAGAGACAAACTCATTAACAGTATTTTTTCAAAATATTTTCCTTTAAAAAAAAAAGGAAAATGGTATAGGAATAAACCTAAACAAAGATGTGAAAGACTAAATGAAGAGACTGTACCCTGAGAGCACTAGAAAAAGAATAAAAATATTTGAACAGAAGGGCTCAGCATGTTCTGAAAAAGACTTCAAAATATAAGAATTAAGTACAAGAAATGATAAACAGGATCACATATAATTTAAAAATTCCACACAGCAACAGCAATAATGACCATGCGTATGTCAGGAATTGTATTGCTGTGATAAAAACCATGATGAAAAAGCAAATTGAGGAGCAAAGGGTTTATTTGGCTTACACTTCCAGATCCAACACATCACTGGAGAAAGTCAGAACAAAAACCCAGGCAGGGTGGGAACTGATACAGAGGCCATGGAGATTGCTGCATACTGGTTTGCTTCCAATGGCTTACTCAGCCTGTTTTCATATGGAATCCAGGACCAGCCCAGGAGGGCACCACTCTCAATGGGCGAGGCCCTCCTCCATTGATCCTTCCTCTCCGATGACTCTAACTTGACACAAGTTTACCGAAAAAGTAGCCAGTTCAGAACACAATGAAGAGAAAGCATACACAACAACAACAACAATCTTTAAATTATGTCAGAATGTCAGCTTATATCTAAAATATAATTTTTAATTATCAAAATAAATACTCAAAAATCATCCATTGGATACTTCTGCAATACTTATAAATGCAATAAGTACTTATTGTTATATAATTCACAATGGCTAAGAAATGGAACAAATCTAGATACCCATTAATAAATGAATGTAATGAATAAGTGGGACTATATTTATAATCTGAAAAGAAGAATAAAGTCATGAAATTTTCAGAAAAATGGATAGAACTTGAGATCTCCGTGCTAAATGAAACAAGACAAACTGAAATATAAATCACATATATTTCTATTGATGTGGTGAGTGTGTATGTGTGTGTGAGCACACACAGATCAAGAAACTAGAAATAGAACAATGAGAGTTGAGGAGCAGACCTTGAGTGGTTAGAGTAAGAAAGGATGATGGAATGTGGTGTCATCAAAGCAAAATGGGGATTATTTGTGGGGAAGAAAGGAGAACAAAGAAGAAAGAGAGGCAGAGAGTTAAGGAGGGCCTTGGGGGAAAAAGGTAAACAAGAACAAACTATTATGATATAGCTGTGTGACAATGCCTCAATGAATCCAATTTACATGCTCACCCCCATTTTTTCTCATTTATTTTATTTACTCTATATCCTTGTAGCCCTTTCCTCCTCCCTTCCCATTCCCACTCTCTCTCCCTACCCCGTTTCTTTTCCCCCTTTCCTGAGAAAAAGGGGGCTCCCTTTCCTATCCACCCGAGCTCATCAAGATGCATCAAGAATAAACATGTCCTCAAGGCAGCCCCTCCAGGAGAGATCTAAAAGCTAACATGTGAGTCCAGGTCCAGTGCAGTCTCCACTTTCCTTACTAGTGTACCCACTTGAAGCCTAAGCTGCCCATCTGCTACATCTTTGTAGAGGGTCTAAGTCCAGTACGTTCATGGTCTTTGGTAGATGCTTCACATGAGGATCTTTTTATTATAAATCATTATAAGCTGCAGCTTGGGCTCACAGCCCCCACCACTGAAGCGGTGAAGAGGCCAGAGCCCTGTGCTCAGGTTAGTTGGGTAATTTAAAGATTCTGTTCCCTCCCTGCATGCCCAAGGAAGGGGCGATTCCTACCTGGCAAGCATGTATTGGTTGAAACATTGCATTTTGAATTGATTGGATATAGGAAGGTACCCAAACCATTAGTCCCTCCCTAGGGGGATGGGCTAGTTGCCTAGCAACTGTATCTCTAGTGTGTGGATAAAGAATTCAGCAAAGTGAGTTCTTCCCCTCAGAGCTTTACTGGATCTTCCCACCCAGCTAGTTTAGGCCTTAAGCACTAAAAATAGCCACCTTTAATCTCTTGGTCTCTCACCTACTCATCAACCAATGTTTGGTTGTGAGTCAAACATCTGTTTTGAGGTGTTACTGTTTTGAGGAAAACTCTGACAGGCTCCTGTCTGCAAGCATAGCAGAGTATCTTTCACAGTGTCGGGGGTGGGTACTCTCTAATAGAGTGTATCTTTGGTTGGGCTACGTATTGGTTGGGCATTCCCTCAATATCTGCTCTATCAGCTCTATCTTCATTCCTGCATATCTCATATGCAGGGTAAATTTTGGGTAGATGTTTTTGGGGATAGGTTGGGGCTCCTTGCCCTTTACTAGAAGACTAGTCTAGTTAGAGGGTGTCCTCTTCAGTATCTATGGCCTCTGATACTAGAAGTCTCTGCTTAAATCCCCCTCATATGCTCCCAGGAGTCTAACCTGACTTAGGTCACAGAGATGTCACCACCCTCAGTTTCTCTTTTCTCTACAGGTCTTCTGTCTGTTTGTCCTTGCTCTCCTTAGGTCTGATCTCTACCCTCTTAAATTTCTGTCCCATTACTTCCATCTATTTTATCTCCCTTTCCAAGTAAGATTTATGCATCCTCCATTGGATCTTCCATGTTACTTATCGTCTTTGGGTCTGTGCCTCGTAGCATGCTTATTCGATACTAGATGGTTAAAATCTACTCATAATTGAGCCCATGCCATATGTATCTTTCTGGGTCTGGGTTAAGATTCCTTCTCACACCAGTCAGAATGGCTAGTATCAACATCTCAAGAGATAGCACATTCGAGCTAGAGCATGGATAAAGCAGATCACTCCTCCATTGCTGGTGGGAGTGTAAACTTGGACAACCACTTCAGAAATCAATCTGGTGCTTTCTCAGAAAACTGAATAACTTTACCCTTCAAGACCCAGGTATATCTCTCCTGGATATGTAGCCAAACGATGCTCTGCCATACAACAGGGACATTTGTTCAACTATATTCCTAGCAGCTTTATTTGTAATAGTCAGAACCAAGAAACAACCTAGATGTCACTTAACAGAAGAATGGATAAAGAAACTGTGGCACATTTACACAACGGAATACTACTCTGCTATTAAAAACAAAGAAATAAAAATTTCAGGCAAATAGATGAAACTAGAAAAAGTCAAGTGAAATTTCAGTAAAACAAAAGATTAACTGTCAGAGTGGTACAGTAATAATGGAAGCTTAGATTTATTTACTAAAAAATGAGAGAAGTTTAATCTTGATAGAAATTAAAAATACAGATTCAGATATTTAATCATCACTTTGGTTTTGAACATGAGTGTCTTCATTAAGGTTTTACTGCTGGGAAGAGATACCATGACCATAGCAACACTTAAAAACTAAAACATTTAATTGGGGCTGGCTTGCAGTTTCAGAGGTTCAGGTCATTATCCTCATGACAGGAAGCATGGCAGTGTCCAAGTATTCATGGTGCTGGGGAAGGAGCTGAGAGTTCTGATCCACAGGCCTCAGAAGGAGACTGTGTCACACCAGGTAGCTTAAGCAAGTGACCTCAAATCCAACACCTACAGTGACACACTTTCTCCAACAAACCACACCTCCCAATAGTACCACTGCCTGTGGGCCAATCATTCACATACCAGAATCTATGAGTCTACTGGGGGCCATACGTACTCAGACCAGCACAATCCACTTCCTGGACCCAATAGGCTTGAAGCCACTACATATTGCAAAATGCTTTTAGTACAATTTCAAAAGTCCTCATTGTCTATCACAGTCTCAACAATGTTTAAAAGTCGAAAGTACAAGGTCTCTTCTGAGAGTCAAATTGTAATTCCCTATAAAATACAAACAAAACAAAACAAAATAGCAGATCACATATGTCAGCCTATAATGGCACAGGATGTACATTTCCATTCCATAAGGGAGGAAATGGAGCATACTGAATTAGTACTGCATCAAAGCAAATTCCAAAACCAGCTAGGCCAACAACTCCAAACTCTGCTTCTCTACATCTGATGTTAAAGCTTTCTTCAGATCCCTAACTCCTTTCATCTTTGTTGACTGCTGCACACTTCTTTCTCTTGGAATGGTTCCATTCTCTGTTTGCAGCTCTCTTGGACAGGTTTCCTGTGATTCTGCCATCTCTAACCTCTTGGAGTCTTCGAGGGAATCTAGACTTCACTTTCACAGTTTCACATAATGGCTATTCTGAGCCTCCATGCAAGGAGCTTCCTACCATACACCTTGCCTCAGCAGCTTTCCTTAGTTTGGGAGGGAGATTTCATAACTGTTTTCATCTATCCTTGACTCTAAAGCCAGAGCCACATGGCGAATGTTTACAAGTTCCAGTGCTTGCTGGGGCTGAAAAGTGGCTTCTTTTTTCATTAAAACCTTTCAGTTTTCAGTGTTTGAAGGTTCTCTTTACTGCCTAAGCTTGGATGTCAAGAAACTTACTCTGTAGAACAGGCTGTCCTTGAACTCAGAGTTCTTCTTGCCTCTTTCTCCTGAGTGCTAGGAATAAAGACCTTTACAACAAAACAGTCCATCTTTTCTGTAATTCTTTTCTACAAGATGGAAGCTTAAGTGGGTGAGATCTTGCCCAGAGGTCACCACACCCTTAATTCCATTTAATATCTTAATCTATTTATCTTCTTAAACAACATATTTAGTTCCATTCTACTTCCTGGTGTTCCTTTAATCCATGAACCATAAATTTGATTTTTCCTTTCTCTATTTGCCCCATTTAACCAAAACACTCTGTATAAGAGTAAACCACAGGACAGAGTCTAAGCTAGGCTGCTTTAAACTTTCCTTTGCCAATGTGATTAATCAAAATCTCTTCACTTTAGCCTCAGGCAGACTCTTCAGACTAGGGCAAAAAGCAGCTTCATTCTTCATCAAAATAGCACAAGAATGATCTCTATAAAACATACTAAAATTCTTCTCCTCTGAAACCTCTTGAGTCAGGCCCTTACTGTCCAATCATCCACAGCACATATGTCTTCCATATTCCTATTATGGTCCATTAAGCCCTGCTTAAAGTGGTCCACTGTTTTCCTAATCCAAAGTCACAAAATTTAGATTATTCCAAACAAAATCATGGTCAGGCATATCACAGCAATACTCCAGTCACTAGCCCAAACCAACTTCTGTCTTAGATAGAGTTTTATTCCTTAGTTTGTGTTTCATTGATATAAAGAGACACCATGTCCATGGAAATAGTTATAAGCAAAACATTTAATTTGGCCTGGCTTACAGTTTCAGAAGTTCAGGCCATTATCATCATAGCAAGAAATATAGTATCATTTAGGTAGACATGATGCTAGAGAAAAAGCTGAGAGTTCTAAATCTTGATCTAAAGGCAGCAGAAGGAGACTGTGTGCCATCCTAGGTATAGCTTGAATACTGACCTCAAAGCCTACCCCACAGTGACATGCTTACTCCAACAAGGCCACTCTTCCTGATAACACCATTCCCTATGATCCAGGCATTCAGGTACATGAGTCTACGATGGCCACACAAATTGAAAAATCCATATTAGGGAATGCACTAGTTTTATTTTATCCATGCCTATGACATACAGTTTTAAGCAAAAATTCCATATAAAACTGTCTGTTTGTTGTAATGGCTATTCTAGGTTGTCTATTTGACTATATCTGGAGTTAAGTAAATCCCCAAAGTGGAGGGCTTTTAGTTTGATTTGAAATAGGAAAATTTGTTTATAATCTGCATCTATGAGGTAGGAAGACACACATTTAACCCAGATCTTTAGAGCTTGGAAAATTCATTTTTATCTGGGCCACACCTTTTGCTGGAAGCCTACTTGAGTACATAAACAAAGACTGCTTTTGCTTTTACCCTGCTTGCTCTAGCCTGGTTAGCAAGTCCATTCTTTTCACTTTTATTAGAGCATAATTCTTTAAGATTCCTGTTTCTACTGAAGACAAGCTGAGACATCTAGATTGGTGAACTGAACAACTACTGGATTCTTGAGCTTTCCATAAATAGCCATCTTTTGATAAGCTGGGTCACAACTTGTAAAGTCATTCTAGTAAATCCTCATATATATACATATATATATATATATGAGATCTATATATGAGATATGATATCATACATATACAACATATCATATATATAATAGATATACAGATAGACATTATATATAGAGAGACAGAGAGACAAAGTGAGAAAGAGAGAGAATCATTCTGTAAATTCTATTAATCTAGAGCCATGTTTCTCCACCATCCTAAGGCTACAACCCTATAATACAGTTTCGAGGGTTGTGGTGACCGCAGCCATAAAATTATTTAATTGCTACTTTATAACTATAATTTTTCTGTTATGAATTTTAATAGAAATATCTGATATGCAGGATATCTAATACGTGACCTCTCCAAAAGGAGTTGAGACCTACAAGTTTTTAAACCACTGCTCTAGAGAATCCTGATTAATACAGTAGTTATTTTAGAGCATTGTATATTTAACAACCTTTCTTTTATAATGCATCCTTGCTTTGTGAAGAAGAGCTCTTCCATAGTCCTTTGGGTTTGGTTTTCTGTTGAGACATGTCAAGAGCTTGTTTTGCTGGTGGATTATTCAGTTACAGTAAAGAACAGACCAACCATAAGGGTTACTTCTCTCAGGGCTGAAATTCAATACCTGACAGAAAAAAAAATTTAGAAAGAATTGTTTACTTTGGCTCACTGTTTGAAGGTATAACACATCATAGTTCAGAAAACATGTTAGTAGGAACTCTAGACATTGCATTCACAATCAGAAAATGGAAAAAGAGAAATGCTGCTATTCAGTCTTTTTCCCCATTTTTTGTTGATTCTAGAAAACCAGCCCATGGCGCAGTAGCCCACAATTTGTATAACGTTTTTCTCATCTATAATTACTCACAGACATTCTCAGAAATTTGCTTTTATGGCACAACTAAACTATGTCAATATGAAATCCAGACTTACCATCATCACACCAACCATGATAATATGAATCTATAAATTAGAACGAAAGCCTGAGGTTTTATTTTGCTTACAAGCCTTTCTGTCTACCCTTGTATTATAATGAGACATAATGTAATTAACTGGGGAAAGCAACCAAAAGTGAAGCAAACAGTGAGGAAAGTGTCTGCCAGATGCTGAGTTCTGCAGAGCTTCACCTAGTAGAGCTATTCTCCCTGGTGTCTTGACAGAGCATCTACTTACTTCAGTAACAGAAAAGACATTCTTAACACCGATGGCTCCTGCTGAATGAATGCAGTTATGGAAGAGAAAGCTGGGGACATCTAGGTTCTTTCCAGATTCTGGCTGTTAACAGATAAACTGCTGCTATGAACACAGTTGAGCAAATGTCCTTATTGAGTGTATTTTGGGTATATATTCCTAGGAGTGGTAGAGGTGGATCCTAAGATAGAATTATCCTTAATTGTCTGAGAAAGTGCCAGATTGATTTCCAAAGTGGTTGTACAAGTTTACATTCCCACCAGCAATGGAGGAGGGTTCCCCTTTCTCCACATCCTCTACAGCATGTGTTACCACTTGAATTTTTGATCTAAGCCATTCTGATATATGTAAGGTGAAATCTCAGGGTCGTTTTAATTTGCATTTCCTTGATGGCTAAGGACTTTGAACATTTCTTTAAGTGCTTTTTTGGGCATTCGGTATTCTTCTATTGAGAAATCTCTGTTTAGCTCTGTACTGCCTTTTTTATTTGTATTACTTGATTTGTTGCTTTCTAACTTCTTGAGTTCTTCATATATTCTGGTTATTGGCCCTCTGTCAGATATAGGGCTGGTGAAGATCTTTCCCAGTCTGTAGACTGTTTTTTTGTTCTGACAACAGTGTCCTTTGCTTTACAGAAGATTTTCAGTTTCATGAGGTCTCCATTTATTGATTGTTGATCTTAGAGCCGGTGCTATTGGTATTTTGTTCAGGAAGTTGTCTCCTGTACCACTGAGTTCAAGGCTCTTCCCCACTTTTTTCTTCTAAAAGGTTTAGTGTGTCTGGTTTTGTGTTGAGGTCTTTGGTCCACTTGAACTTTAGTTTTGTGCAAGGTGATAAAATACGGATGGATACAGAAATTGTGGTACATATACGCAATATAAATACTACTCAGCAACTGCAAACAAGGAAATCATTAAATTTGCCGGCAAATGGATAGAAAGAGAAAAGATCATCCTGAGTGAGGTAACCTAAAAGCAGAAAGACACACATCGTATATTCTCACTTATAAGTGGATATTAGTCATGTAACATAGGATAAACACACTAAAATCTGTACTCCTAAAAAAGCTAAACAAGAAGGAGGACCCTAGGGAAGATGCTCTATCCTCATTCAGAAGGGCAATCAGGATAGACATCAGAAGAGGGAAAAGACAGGGAACAAGACAGGTGCCTACCACAAAGAGCCTCTGAAAGACTCTACTGATCAGAGTATTGAAGCAGATGCTGAAACTCATAGCCAAACTTTGGGCAGAGTGCAAAAAATCTTCTGAAAGAAGCAGGATATAGAAAGACCTGAAGGGGACAGGAGCTCCATAAGGAGACCAACAGAATCAGAAATTCTGGATCCAGGGGGGCCTGCAGAGGCTAATCCTCCCACCAAGGACCGTGCATGGAGAGAACCTAGACCCCCTGCTCAGATGTAGCCTATAGGCAGCTCAGCCTCCAGGTGGGAATCCCTAGTAAGGGAAGCAGAGGCTGTTTGTGGCATGAACTCAGTGGATGGCCCTTTGATCACCTCCCATTGAAGGTACAGCCTTGCCAGCCACAGAGAAAGACAATGCAGCCAGTCCTGCTTCTAGCTAGGGTCAGCTAGAAGGAGAGGAGGGCCTCCCCTATCAATGGACTAGATGAGGGGCATAGGGGGAGAAGAGGGAGGATGGGTGGGACTAGGAAGAGATGAAGGAGGTGGCTATAGCAGGAAGATAAAGTGAATAAATTATAAATAATTTTTAAAAAGAAAGAGAAAACTGGGTTCTTTCTGAATCATGCATCAACTACAACACTGCCTGCTATGTTCCATTTGCAGAATCTTTATTACTGCTGATGATGCCAGAGCAAGAATAGCAAAACCTGGTTAATAAATGACACTGAAGTTTAACTTAATATACCGGCAGTTCTTGGTTTATAAATCAAGAACATTCCATGTAGAAATCACTGAAAGTTATAAAACATATGAAAAATATCATAAAATAACTTAAGAAGTCATTATTTTGTTTGTAATTAAAATTTAAATGTCATTGAAAAGTTCTTGTTCTTGCTGTTAAGAGTATGTTTTTTGTTTACATTAGATCAGTTGCTTTTCTTAGTGAAATCGGCCACAAGACCCTGTGCTTGTCTTCAGGAATACCTATGTTCATTCCAAAAACACAGCATGCAAGTGTATGTGCTCACTGCAGAAGAAACACACATTTTATTCATTCAGAAATGTGACTTCTGAAAGTCCCCCCACTGTAATATCTGTACTTCGAATTCTCATTTTTCTCAGAACGTATTATTTTAAAAGAGTTTTTATAATTTTTTATTTATTTGTGTGTTTTTTTACATAAAGGAGTGGTCTGTTTTCATGTACACCCGAATGCCAGAAGAAGGTACTAAATCCCTTTACAGATGGTCTTGAGCAACCGTGTGGTTGTTGGGAATTGAACTCAGGACCTCTGGAATAGCAGCCAGTATTTGTAACCACTGAACCATATCTCCAGCCCTAATTCAAAAGTTTAACAATCCAGATTCCAACTTTTATCTGCAGTTCTGTAGCTATTCTTAATATATATAATTTCACATTTTGTTAACTGATTTTTAATCTCTCTGTGACACAGAGGCATAGAAAAATATGTTTCCCCTTATTATTTAAAATGGAGATACTATTAGTCTCCTTGGCCCATAAATACACGATCGCATATAATGTGGGTCATTTGACTTCTTGTGTAGTTTTCATGTATGTGCATATGTATGTGTAGTGCAGGTGTCAGTGTGCATGTGTTCATGTGTGCATGTGTAGGTCAGAGTCAAATGTCAGGTATCTACTTTTATTGTTCTATATCTCATTCTTTTGAGGCAGTGACTTTCACACACCACAGAGGTCACTTGGCTAGACTTGACCACTAAGCTCTGGGGATTTGTCTATCTCTACCCATCTTTCCTTTGGGCTAGGCTTCTAGAAGCACTCCATCAAAAGCATAGCTATTATTTGTGGTAGGGCTAGCAAACTTGAGTACTCATTCTTTCATAGCAGGCATTTTCCCTACTGAGCTATACCCAAAATCACTATGGTTACCTTTTAATAATCATCCAAGTATAAATAAAACAGTTTTAGTATTATTTCCTGATATTGTTTTATACCAAGATGTTACAAAAGTACAAGAGCACAGTGAAAGATCATACTTGAAGTATTTCTGTGCCTTTAACACTTTAAATTCATATTTTACAATAAAACTTCTTGTGTTTAAGTGCATAATATGTTGTTTTGAAATATGTATGGATCATAGACTGGCCAAATCAAGCTATTTAACACAATGTATTATTTCATGTACTTTTTTGGCAGAGACTATTCTTTCTTCAGATTGTTCTAATTTTTTCTTTATTGACAGAATAACAATACCTTTTTTCTTTTTTAATCAATAGAGTTGGATTGCCCATTTGTGCAGATTCTTTTATCCAGCTAACATTAATTAGTGGAAATTCAGGTGTTGAACTTCATCAGTAATGAAGTAGACTGCCAGTAAATATAATGTCAGAGATGATCAGAACGCACTTGAGGGTAGGCTGTCAGAAACCAAGGTGCAATCAGCCCTCTGTGTCTTAGAGAAAAATTAAACTTTCATTATTTACTGTAGTACTATACAATATGTTATATATGAAACATATTATATATCCATATAATCCATATGTATATATATATATATATATATATATTCTCACATTTTCTTAAGAAATGTAGTTGAAGTCTTGAGAAAAAAATCAACCCCTGAAAGATGTTCTTTGTACTATAGATAGATACTAAAATACACATACACACACACACACACACACACACACACACACCAGACATATACAATCAATAACAATGAATAAAATTAAATTTATGTGGTTACACATGTCCTTGTAAATTATTAAATTTAGCCCAAATAAAACTTTGTACAACATATCCATAGCTTCAATCATTGACTGACTTTCTCTGGTGTTGAATGATTAATGCTTTTCTCTTTTGATTCTCTGTAGTTATTCCACATTTTATAGTTACCGAGAATAGCATCTCTAAATTTCCCTTTTCTGATTATTTATTCAAAGGCATAGCAGGTATCCTTCTCAGGAAGTTAACTGATTTGAACTTAAGGAGATTTGAGTTTACGTTCAATTATCTCAAGTTAATTTTGACTCACTCTCCTGCTAAGTTAATATGACATCAATCTTAGCCTTTGCGGGGAACAGATTTGTGCTGATTTCTAAGGCCTCAGATGTGTCAAGGTTTGTGGTAGATAATATATTGTGAAGATTAGGAGACAGACACAGGCTGTCTTTAACTCATCTACCTCAAATCGGGAAAGATATAGACCTCCCTCTAAACATGACTTTCAGGTCCAACACCCTCTTATTCTGTATTTCATGCAGCCCATAGGAATATGCCTGATAAATTCCACCAGGTCACAGACATTCAAATTCTGCCACTTGCTCAGTATTGCCTAGAGTGAGTCTCTCACTGAGTTTTTGTTAACTGAGCAGCACCCTAAACATGAGTAAGGCTCCATTTGTAGTATCTCTACATGTCTGTGATGTAAATGCCTTTATCACAGCAAATATCAAGCTGCCCATACAAAGTCACCGAGCACAGTCGGGGTGAACAATTAGCTCTTGGGACTGCTATGGATTGAATCCATCATATCACTGTGACCATCTCATTCTCTTTTCTCACTACACCCTTCCCCAGTTACACTGAACAAGTACCTAAGAAAAAGCCAGGAAATGATATTGTTCTTCAGTGCTCTCAGGATCACAAAGCTGAGTGAAGCACAGCACATGATCATCCCGGAGAAGAACAGAAAAGGAAGCTAGTGTAGCATTACATGGGCCTAGTCAGAGAGTTGGGGTGTTTAGAATGTGATTCCCAATAGGAAGGGGTGTAGGAGAAAAAGAAAACATAATTGGTGATTTCCATAGCACCACGGGAGAAAGATAATGTATAGGATGGGGGTGACACGAAAAACAAGTGCATAGTAATATTGGTATTGAAAGGATGAGTGAGGTGACCTGGTGAGGGCGGCCTGGGTGAGCTGGTGTAAGGTCCAGAAGCATGAGCATCAAGTACGATTTAGAAGAAAGGAGTGTGTCTGATGGAGGAGGAGCCCAGTTGCAATGCGCTTTAATGGCCAGTCTTCAATAAGGTGTTTCAATAAGGAAAGAGAGCAGAAAACACACCAGAGAGGTTTGGCTGTAAACATGAATCTACCACAAATGGACACTATTCACAATTTGAGTTGAGGAGGCCTCGGGATACTTTTAATTTGGTAATAACCAATGCCTGTCACCATCACAGAATCCTATGAAGCAGTTTTATTTTCATTAAATTCAGCTCAGGCCAACCATACGTGTTCACTAATCCACTTAAAACTCAAAAGAATGAGCTTTTCAGATACTTCTAGAACCTCTCAGAAGTACAAGACTAAATCCATCTTGGCTGGCACACAACACTGACATCCATACAAAGAGGCTGAGATGCTATATAGAGTGTATTCAATGTTTACTCACTTATACATTTCTGTATAATTTTTATTATTTAATTTATTTTTAGTTAAATTTATTTATATTATTTACAGTTTATTCACTTTGTATCCCAGCTGTAGCCTACTCCCTCATCCCCTCTCAATTCCAACCTCCCTCATCTCCTCCCGTGCCCCCCTCCAAGTCCATGGATAGATGAGGTCCTCCTCCCCTTCCATCTGACCCTAGCTTATCAGGTATCATCAGAACTAGCTGCATTGTCCTTCTCTGTGGCCTGGCAAGGCTACTCACCCATCAGGGGGAGGTGGTCAAAGAACCAGCCACTGAATTCATGTCAGAGACAGTCCTTGTTCCCTTTATTAGGGCACCCACTTGGATACTGAGCTACTATGGGCTACATCTGAGCGTGGGTTCTAGGTAATATCCATGAATGGTCCTTGGTTGGAGTATCAGTCTCAGAAAAGACCCCTGTGCCCAGATATTTCGGTTCTGTTGCTCTCCTTGTGGAGCTCCTGTACTCTCCAGGTCTTCTTATCTCCCCCTTCTTTCCTAAGATTCCCTGTACTCTGCCCAAAGTTTGTTTATGAGTCTTAGTATCTGCTTTGACATACTGCAGGTTAGAATCTTTCAGAGGCCTTCTGTGGTAGGCTCCTGTCTTGTTTCCTGTATCTTAAAATGGACTATTTATCACACTTGTATGTAAATTTTCTTTTCTTTTCCTCCATCTTGAAAAATACAAACTCTTTTTTTCTGTAAATTTAAGAGTACTTTCTAACAAGAATTTTTTTTTTTTTTGTGGCCAAAGGAGAAAAACCTTAGTGTTAATGGATATGCACATGAATATTTTTCAGTCTGTGCGGCGATTAGTATGAAGCTTTCCTTATACTTTACATAGAGCCTAAAGAGTTTTGAATGCTAATGATCTATGTTTAATTTCTGTACTAAATATCTTACTGCAGAAAGAAGCAATACTTATTGAATAATGCAACCAACTCAGAAATGTGCTATGTAGACAGTAAAAGTTTCTAGTATTTTGTGCAGAGTTCTCACAAATAAAACGAACCATAAAGATAAAAATGATATTGCTCTTCCCTATCAATTTTTTACTATTTTGATTTAAAAAATATGACCTAATTTCATATTCTGTTCTTTCTGAAATTTATTTCTGAAAAAATTTATACTATATTATATTTAAATATCACTGTATTGGTTTCTTGAGTCAAGGAGGCAATGGTTAATTGCTTTAATAAAGAAATGTAAGTAGAAAGAGACCAAGTAATTATTTAACCATTCTGTCTAGGGGGTAATGATAACAAGTTTAAATGCTTCAGCCTATAAACAAGAATATTTTATTCTGAAGTTTATGTAGTAGAATTTTAATTTAGAACATGGCTGTTCTAGCAAGAGACCACATCCAAAGGCCTTCTAGGTCTGTGTGATCTGGCTAGAAAACTAAAAGACCTTTACTCCAGGAGACAGAGACAAGCACATCTGAGTTCAAGGTCAGCCTGGTATATAGCCAGCTTCGGGTAAAGTAAAGCTTAGATACAGGTTTGATGGGACATGCCTTTAACATTGAAGGTAAAGTTATTCTGTAGAAGGGAGGACCCATGTTTGAAAGTCATGTCTACCCAGTGGCAAAACAGTGAGAAATCAGAGAAAGACTCCACAGAATAGTATATGCTCAATTCTCAGGTGAAGAGAAAGAAAAGGGAAGCTACTTAAGAGACAATGCAAGGGGATTGAGGAACAGGAAAAGAGGAAGGGAGAGGGACAGGGGGGAGAGAAGGGAGAGAGGAGCAAGGAGGGAGAGAAACAGGGAGAAAGATGAGGCAGTTTTACCAGGGCAGTAATAGAGGCAAATTGCAGGTGAAAACGAATGAGCCAGAGAATGAGAAAGAGCCAGGAGGTTAGGACAGATTGCTGGAGTTAGTTGGAGGCCAAGCAGAGCAGTGCATGAGCCAAGAGAGAGAAGCCAGATTGAATCAGTCAGCTGGGAGAGGAGTTTGAGCCAGAACAGCTGAGTTGAACCTGCCAGTCCAGAGCTCAGAAAGAACATGAAAGAGTGAGCTTATTAAGCACTAAGCTCACTTTTACAAGTTTATTTTTCTTTTTGAGCAGATTTTGCTGTGTGTAAAAATTGAGAGTAAGATCCAGAGATTGCCTACACACCCTCTGTCCCAGCACTAGCACAGCTTCGTACTTACACCAAACTGCTGCATTTCTTGTAGTTCAGTGACCCTGTATTGACACCTTGTTGTCACATAAGATGTACAATGATGTGTGTGTGCTAATCAAATGCTGTACAGAATGCTTTTATTACTCTAAAAATTCTTAACATCTGTTGCTTTTATTCATTCTTCGTTTACTACCCTAAACTCCCAAGGTCATGTTTTTTTTTTAAACTTACTGCATATTTTTCATCTGGATAATCATAGACTTAGTATCATTCATTGTGTAGCCTTTGCAGTTGACTTCATTAATTTATTTATATGCACTTAATGACATTTTTTTCAAGAGTTGATATTTGTAGCCCAGAATAAGTTTCTATTGTCAACGTGAACAACATTTACCCATTGACAACTGAAGCACACTTGGTTACTTCCAAGTTTCAGCAACAAGCATCCATCTGTTTTGTTCATCTTTGTATGGAAACATCTCTAACTCTTTTGACATGTATTATAACTTTTGTCAAAAGGTGCAACTGTTGGACAACATAGTAAGAATTATTCAGTTTTGTTTGACATCACCAAAGTGTCTTCCAAAATTACTATTTTATGCCCACAAAGAAAGAACGGGAGGACCTTATTCAGACATCTGAAGCAGAAAAGAGGAATAACATTGTTTTACGGAACACCTTTGAAATATTTTTCTTAGTCCATAACTTGTTTTTCTGTATGTGTGTGTGTTTTGTGTGTATAATTTTATAATTTTCATGAAACCTACCTTAACAATAAGGCTATTGAGTCTTTGGCATTCTATCCAAAAATCATAATGGTTTTCAAGTCACATAAATTATTCTTTAGTTATATTTCAGCAGTTTTACAATATTAAGATTTACACTGAGTTTACTAACCATTTTTAACATATGTGTGAAGTACAAGGCCTGTGGCTCTCCAGCTGCCCCTCGTCGTGTTTTAAAGACATTGTGTTGTTTTGTGGTTAGCTTTTGGAACACTTTCCCCTGGCAGGGCTACTTCTGCAGGCCACATGGGAGGAGGATGCACTCTGTCCTAATGCAACTTGATGTGCTAGGTCTGGTAGGTGGGTCACTCCCCTTCTCTGCAAAGTAGGAGAGGGGGGGATGGGGGAAAGAGGGAGGGAGGGAGCAATGAACAGGAAGTAAAATGAACAAATAAATAAAAAAATGAAAAAGAAAGGTTAGTTAACTGTATTTATGCGAGCCAGTATACAAACATTTTAGTTTGTTTCATTGAGTTCTGTTCTTTTACCAGAATGGCATATTTCTAATTTCTATTTTTCATCTTTATATATTAGGTCATTGAGCTCGGCACACCTTGTTCCATGAGTATGTTTGCTTTGTAAGGTGCTCACTGAGTATCTTTTTAAAAGAATGCTACCAAACCTAACTATACATCATCACTCAACAGCCTATACTTAAACCTGATATTTACAGCAAACATACATGTATATTCTTTTTTTAATGTAATTTATTTATTTTTATATTAATCACAGGTTAGATACATTGCATCCCAGGCATAGCCCCCTCCCTCCTTCCCTTCCACTCTCCCCATCCCTCTCTCATCTCCTCCCTGCCCCCTCCAAGTCCAAGGACTGGGGAGGACCTCCTCCCCTTCCATCCGACCCCAGTTCATCTTGTCTCCTCAAGGCTGGCTGCAATGTCCTCCCCTGGGATCTATACAGGCTGTTACTCCCTGGCATGTATGGGGAAGGGTCAAAGAGCCAGCCATCAAGTTCATGACTGAAACAGTCCCTGTTCCCCTTACTAGGGTCTTCAGTTGAACACCAGGCTACCATGGGCCACATCTGAGCAGGGGTTCTAGGCCATATCCATACATGGTCCTTGGTTGGAGAAACTGTCTCATATAAGACCCCTGTGCCCTGCTCAATTTGGTCTTTGTGGAGCTCTTGTTCTCCCCAAGTCTTACTAACTTCCCCTATTTTTATTATTATTCCCCATCCTCTGCCGAAGGCTTGTTTGTGAGTCTTAATATCTGCTTTGATACATTGCTTTGATACATTGCTATATTGATTCTTTCAGAGGCCCACTTTGGTATGCTTCTGTCCTATTGCTCGTTTTCTCCTCCATTCAATGTCCATCCCATTTGTTCATCTAAATGAGTGTTGATCATACCAACCTGGGTACTCTTTCTTGTATGTCTTCCCTAGGTGTATAGATATCAGCATGACCTTCCTATCCTATAGGTCTATATAAGTGAGTATATACCCTATGTTTCTTTCTGCTTTTAGGATACCTCACTTAGGATGATTGTTTCCAGGTCCTTAACAATATTGTCTACATAGCCAATATTATTTTCCAAATTCTTTTCTGTTTCATGATTTCAGTTAGTCCAGAGAAATTCTTAGTACAGGCTTTTAAAATATCAGAAGTAAATAGGAACATGAACGAAAAATTAGTAAATCTCATCAATGCTTTTGCAATGAATTTCTCCTGTGGCTATTTCTATCCTGTCACTTCCTGAAGCTTCTTAATGGTACCATATCCTTTCTTCCTTCACCTTGTAATGTGTGATGGCCATAGTAATAAGATAAATTTGAAAATTCTTCTAATAGAGTTTTAGGTGGTCTTTTCAAATGTTTTGTGTACATCTTTACAGTTGCCATAAGAATTAGAAGTAGGTGAGGTATAAATTCAATCTGGAGAGTCAGGTATTGCTAATACTTTTATATATCCTGATAAATAATGCCCAAACTTTACTAATTCTACTTTAGAATGAATTTTAACAAGCTATGACTTTTTCAGGCCTCAGTCTATTATAGAAGACGTTGTAAAGATTATTAATGGAATGTATATGTAAATATGCTTCAGAATTACATGGAAGTGTTGATAACTGATTATAATCACAAAGACGTACATATTATATTATTGGTTCAATCATGTAGAAATTATTAATGATGTGGTATTTGGATATATTTTAAGATTTTTAATAATACATTTTTTGTTTATGCAAGAAACAACTTCTGGTAAGAGGGATTACTAGATGAAAGTGGTTCCTTGGGGACTCTTTTAAACTCCATAAATATTCTTCCACCCCAAGAACATTTCTAAAGCACGGAATGTATTATATACATGAGGTGATTATTATTCCTCAAGTGACATGCATATTGAAATTTAAATATTTTCAAGTGAATTCATGAAAATTAGAGATGATTTTATTAATTTTAGCAAACTATTTGATAAAGTCCTTATATGATGATCTATATATACTGTGAACACAAAATTGTCTAAGTGATGTTACTGTCATTTTCTAGGTAACATCCCAATTCTTAGGCTCCAAAGTGAGGAGAGTTTCCATTTTTTTCACCTTGTCAAAAAAGAAAAATGTTAATTTTCTCTTTGCTCTTCAGTCTCTAAGAATTTTCATGCTTCTTCTCTCCACATATTCTGTCTTTTGTGCTTTACTGCAGACTCTGCTCACCCTTTACCCCTGTCTCTACAACTAGACCTCAGATTTCTTCCCTCCCATTTCCTGAGCAAGTCACACAAACACAGACCCAGATTTACTTTTTTCTTCTTTAAAACAATCACTACTATCTTCTCAGGTTTTGGTCTTGAGACTTTTTCAGACTTTTAAAATTGAAAATAGATTCTTCTCTCACACAGTATATCCCAACCACAATGTCCTCTCCCTCTATCCCTGCCCTGCTATTCCCCACAGCCTACCTTCACAGATTTCCTCCCCTCCATTTTTCTTCAGGAGTGACCAAGCCCCCAAGAGACAACAAACACAACAAAACAAAATACAACAAAACAAGGCAATAGTCCTTATACTGAGGATAGACAAAGCAACACAATAAGAGGAAAATATTAAAAGTAAGCAAAGTTGAACTGGGGTCCGATGGAAGGGGAGGAGGTCCTCCCCTGTTGGTGGACTTGGAGGAGGCTGGGAGGAGATGAGGGAGGGAAGGGGAGAGTGGGAGGGAATGAGGGAGGAGGCTACTCCTGGGATGCAAAGTACCTAACCTGTTATTAATATAAACATAAATAAATTACATTTAAAAGAAAGTAAGCAAATTAAAAAAGTAAGCACTTGACCTTAAATAACTCTTTACTCAGACTAAGTGTCTACCTCACTTTCCTTGGTAATTGCCAGTTCTGAAAAATGACACAAAGTAACAATTACTTTATTCTTTTTGTCTCTGAGTGATGGTTTGAATTTTACTGTTTAAATGTCTTTTAAGCTTATGAAATCATGAAGTTAGAAGTATCCAAAAACTGCTGTGAAGTGTTGAGTAAACAGCGTTGTTGTTAACCAGAGCCTTGGTCCTGGCAGCCCTGGCAAGGTAGGTGTGGCCACTCATTCTTGATACAGTATTGAAAGCAGAAAGGAAAAGAACTCTATTCGGTATAATCACATTTGAAAAGGGGACAAAGAAGTTCAAGGGCCTCCAAAGTCTGTCTTAAGATTTTCAAGATATTGGTCTGAAGCTTACGTTTAGAGAGAGAGAGTCAGAGTTACTCATAACTCAGCACTCCACAGGAAGCTTTTGTTCTGCTTTCACCGTCGTCTTAGTTCTAACCTCTTCTGTAGGGTTTTATTTTGTTTTGTCTTGTCTTGTTTTGTTTTGTGTGTATTAGTTTATATTTTTTAAGCTTTTAATTGATTCTTTGTGAGTTTCACAGCATGCACCTCAATCCTGCTCATCTCCCATCTCTTCATATATGCTCTTTGCTCTTGTGCCCTCCCCCTCAAAACAAAACACACATGCACACACAACAACAACAGCAGCAACAACAAAAGCATAGCTAAGATAGAAAATGATCTCCCTGTGGGTTGTGTAGTGTGTCACAATATGTCTCACAGCATATCCCCTTTTCATACATCTTCACTTGCAAATATTCATTTCAATGAGTCATTGGTCTGGTTCCAGGTCTATGGCTTCTATGACATAATATTGAACTCCTTCCAGCTGTCCTATTGTAGCCCTGTGTCATGGAGCTTCTGCAGCTTTGGATCAGCAGGACTGGCCCTTTCAGGGTCCCAGTCATTCATAGATGTTATAGTTTTGGTCAGGGGCCAACTCAAAGCCCTGGATTTGAGCCTGGGTGTTAGCTGAGCTGGTCAGCTCCCATGATCTCCTTTATCTGCACCACCAGGACAAGTTTTCCCGCATTGCTCTGGCTAGGCCACCATCAGCAGGAAGCAAGTTCAACTCTTCTGTTTCTCACACCCTCAGTACAGCTCACCTGCACCCATGCCTCCCGAGACAGCTCTACTACATACTGGCAAGGCACAGGGCCCACCTCCCCAAGTGATACGCCCTGTGAGAGGCTGAGACAGGTCTCCTGCTCTCAAACCCTTGGGGTTGGCACACCCATGCCTTTGACAACATGTCCAGATTCCCTGTGCTGCCTGGTTGAGGCGCAGGGGATGTTTTCCCAAGTCCTATCACAACTGAGAGGTAAGGTCAGCTTTACAGTTTTGCACAGCCTCTGGACATCCATGTGGTTGGTGGCAGCTCCTAAAATGTTTGCAATCAATAGTGTGGTGGTGTAGGGGAGGGAGGATGTGTGTTTGCTTTCAAGACAATAAAATAAGCAGTGTAGGCTGCCTTTTGATATTTGAAAAAGAGTCCTAAGTAGAAACCACAGAAGACAGCAAATTATCTCTGTCCTGAGATCTGCTTAATCTCCCAAAGAAGCATTAATTAATTATATAATCATCATCATTATCATCATCATCATCATCATCATCATAGTTAGTTTTTCAGAGATTAAACCTGGGGCCTCATAGACACTCAGCAGCACTCTACCACTGAGTCATATTCTCAACCAAAATTCAATTTTAATTGGCTTTGTTAAAAAAAAGAAATCAGAACATCAATTTATTATAGTCTACTCCCTTGTGCCAAACCTTTTGATGCCTCAGTCCTCTGTAATAGTTTAAGATTGCTTACTCATAAGAACAGATGGACTCAACATGGTATAAGGAACAAGGCCAAGTCTTAAATTCCAAATTGACTCATTCAGAATGAAGGATGTGTCCTTAGCACTGTGAACAGAGCTGCCAATTTTCCATTTGTTAAAGAGACTACAAGAAAGGTTTCCTACTTTGCTAAAAGGCACACATAGTTTAAATATATCTCTCAGTATTAAGATTTGATTAGATTATTTGTTGGCGAGATTTGTATTGGTAAAGTGTGTGTATTTAATTTTATTTTTTAAACTTTGCTTTAAAACATCCAAATTTCAAACGTTGTTTTAAAATACCATCAAATAAAGCATGCAATTCTCTGCTCTCTCCAGGGAATATGAATCCAAGGAAACTGATGCGCGTTTTCTTGGTCTGTGCTCCCATGCACCTTTCCAAGGTCTTCTAGTAAAATTCAGTTTAAGAGATTAATGGCACTATATTCTCATGACATCTATAGTGCAGAATTAGCCTCTATAATGGCACTTATGTACCTTGGTCATAAAATTCAACACTATAAACTCTCTGCTTCAGGTTCCTCGATGGCCTCTATATTGTCCACTAAAATTATTTCCACACTGATAAATTCTCCTTTGACCTAAACTTGTCAAGAGGCTTACAAAGCTCCCTCAAAGTCAGAGAAAGCTTCCGGATAGATACTGCTTTTATCTTAAACAATCCTTAGTGGTCCCTGACATAGAAGTAAACACTTAACATGGGGTTATCAATAGAGGTTAACCAATGCAAACAAGAGGAAAGATGTCCATCTTTTTTGTTTCATATTGCTTTGTTCTGCTCAAAATATTGAAACCTTTATTCCTACCATGTTCATGTTATGCACAGTAAGTCTAATGCTTGCATGGGCTTGCCTAGCATTCCGTCTGGCTTAAAAATAACAACAAGCTTTAAAATTAATTATTTTCATTCTATGTTTCATTCTATGTTTTCTGTGTGGTGAATAGAATTGCCACTGTGGGTGTTTGTGTGTGTGTGTGTGTGTGTGTGTGTGTGTGCATGTGCGTGTGTGTGTGTGTGTGCAGTTGCATGTGTGTACACAGGTGCATGTGTAGAGGCCAGAGGTTGACATGGAATAACTAGGTCACCTTCCACCTTTATTTGTTAAGAAAGAGTCACTCAGTGAGCCTGAAGTCATCAATTTGTCCAAATTGGATTGTCAGTGAGCAGCTGGGATCTTCCTTTCTCCTTTTCTAACCCTAGGCTGGCATTAGCAGCTCATGCCACCATGTCAAACTTTTGACCTGAGTTCTAGAGACCCAGAATGCCTGAGCCATAGGCATGTTGTGGATTGAGCTGTCTCCCAAGCCCCAGATTGGTCTGTTTTATGATAACATTGCATTTATAACAGGATGATTATCTTTACTTTCCTATTATCATTTTCAAAATAATGTAAACATCCACATTGCTAAATTCACTCACACATTAAGCATCTTATGAGCATCCAAAATTATTTTACTTCTTCAAAAATTATGTATTGAAAGAATAAAATTTTAATTTGAGAGTGGAAAGGCTCAAAAGGTTATAGAATGATTTTAAATTTTTATTTATCTTATTTTTTATTATTAATTTTTATTTTTTATATTAATCACAGGTTATATAATTTGTATCTCAGCTGTAGCCCCATTTCTCATTCCTCCCAATCCCATTCTCCTTCCTTTATCTCCTTCCTGTCCTTTTCCAAGTCTACTGCTCGGGGAGGTCCTCTTCCCCTTCCATCTGACCCTAGCTTATCAGGTATCTCTAGGACTGGCTGCCATGTCCTCCTCTGTGGCCTAGCAAGACTGTTCCTCCCTGGGGGAGGGAGGGTAAAGGAGCCAGTCATTGAGTTCATGTCAGAAATAGTTCCTGTTCCCCTTACTAGGGTAACCCATTTGGTTACTGAAATACTATGGGCTACATCTGACCAGGGGTTCTAGGTTATACCCATACACAGTCCTTGGTTGGAGAAACAGTCTAATAGAGGGCACCCATGCCCTGAATATTTTGTCCTTGTGAAGTTCCTGTCCTCTCCCAGTCATATTAACTCCCCATTGTATCGTATGATTCTCTGCACTTTGCCGAAGGTTTGGTTATGACTATTTGCATCTGCTTTGATACACTGCTAGGTAGAGTCTTTCAGAGGCCCTCTGCTGTAGGCTTCTGTCCTGTTGCTTTTTTTCTCCTACTTCCCCTGTCCATCCCATTTGTCTTTCTGTGTGAGGATTGATCATCTTCCTCCAGGTCCTCTTTCTTGTTTATTGTCTTTAGGTGCACATATTTTAGTATGTTTATCCAATCTTAGAGGTCTATGTGTCTTTCTGCTGCTGGGATAGCTCAGTCAGGATGATCTTTTCTAGATCACACCATTTGCCTGCAAATTTCATGATTTTTTTATTTTTAATTACTGTGTAGTATTCCATTGTGTAAAACTACTACAATTTCCTTATCCATTCCTCAAGTGAGGGGCATCTGGTTTGTTTCCAGGTTCTAGCTATTATGATTAAAGCTGCTACAAACATGGTTGAGCAAATGTCCTTTTTGTGTATTTGAGCATCTTCTCGATATATGCCTAGGAGTGGTATAGCTGGGTCTTGAGGAATCACTATTCCCAATTGTCTGAGAAAGCGCCATATTGATTTCCAAAGTGGTTGTACAAGTTTACATTTCCACCACCAATGGAGGAGGGTTCCCAATTCTCCACAACCTCTCCAGCATGTGTTTTCACTTGAGTTTTAACATTTGCCATTCTGATGGGTGTAAAGTGGTTTCTTGATTCTATAAATGCATTCATAACTGTGAAGAAAGTTTGCATTGTGGCTTTGTTTAGTTTTGTTGTTGTTGTTTTTGTTTTCTGTTTTGTTTGTTTGCTTTTCAGAAAGGGTTTCTGTGTATAGCACTGGCTCTCCAGCACTCACATGTAGACTGAGATGGTCTCGAACTCACAGAGATCTGCATGCCTCTGCCTCACGAGTGCTGGGATTAAATACCTGCACCACCATTGCCCTAGTTTTATCCTGACCACTGACCACAATAAACTTGGGAAAGATATAGTTTATTTTGTCTTTCTAAGTGAGGATTGATCATCTTGCTCCAGGTCCTCTTTCTTGTTTATCTTCTTTAGGTGCACACAATTTAGTATATTTATCCTATCTTACAGGTCTATATAAGTGAGTATATACAGTGTGTGTCTTTCTGCTCCTGGGATACCTCACTCAGGATGATATTTTCTAGATCTCACCATTTGCCTGCAAATTTCATGATTTCCTTGTTTTTATTGCTGCATGGTATTCCATTGTGTAAAATTGCCATAATTTCTGATCCATTCCTCTGTTGATGGACCTTTGGTTTGTTTCCAGGTTCTGGCTCTTGCAAATAAAGCTGCTACAAAATGAAAATACATCCATATTCAGCATCCTGCACAAAAACTAAAGTCCAAGTACATCAAAGACCTCAACATAAAACCGGATACACTAAATCAGTTAGAAGAAAATTGGGAAAGACCCTAGAACTCATTGGCACAGGAGACTACTTCCTGAACATAACACCAACAA
The DNA here is from genome assembly GCA_028658305.1 of Pachyuromys duprasi. Taxonomy (NCBI): domain Eukaryota; kingdom Metazoa; phylum Chordata; class Mammalia; order Rodentia; family Muridae; genus Pachyuromys; species Pachyuromys duprasi. The sequence goes on from CM053763.1 coordinate 2,804,566, forward strand.
CACATGCTCTAAGAGCAACAAACAATAAATGGGATCTCATGAAACTGAAAGGCTTCTGTAAAGCAAAAGATATCATTGTCATCAGAACAAAACAACAGCCTACAGACTGGGAAAGGATCTTCACCAACCCTGTATCTGACAGAGGGCTGATATCCAGAATATATAAAGAACTAAATAAATTGAAAAGCAATAAATCAAGCAATCCAATTTAAAAATGGGGTACAGAGCTCAACAGAGAATTCTCTGTAGAGGAATGTAGAATGGCAGAGAAACACCTAACAAGATGCTCAACATCCTTAGCCATCAGAGAGATGCAAATCAAAATGACCCCGGGATTTCCCTTTACACCCATCAAAATGGCTAAGTTCAAAAACTCAAGTCACAATACATGCTGGAGAGGTTGTGAAGAAAGGGGAACCCTCCACCATTGCTGGTGGGAATGCAAACTTGTACAACCACTTTTGAAATCAACCTGTTGCTTTCTCAGACAATTAAGAATAGTGATTGCTCAAGTTCCAGCTACACCACTCCTAGGCATATATCCAAAAGAAGCTCAAGTACACAACAAGGGCATTTGCTCAACCATTTTTTAAAGTGACTTGAACAAACCAAATGAACCTCTTTGAGCATTTTTTGTTGTTGTTCAAATTAATATACTACTCAATCTGTCACTGCTACCTTGATCTGAGCACCTCCACTTTGGCTGCTTTATTAAGGTGTTCTTCCTTCTCTAAAATCCTCCTGCATCTGAATAAAATCCCCGGCTTCCCTCACAACTTATTTTATCTATGCATTAATCATTCCTGGTGATTTTAGCACAGTGAGAAATCCTCTTTTTGTTGCACTTATATTTTCTCAGGGTTGGGTGCTGTCCTTGGCATCATTCTTAAAGAATTTTTCCAAAATAATATTAATAGTTTGCCTCATGAGACTATATCTTAGAAATTTAAACCTTGCATTAGGTGGCTACACACTTCCTTTGTGTTGATCAATAACTCTTTTGGTTCTTCAAGCTTCAGTTAGAGAAGGCTGTGAGCAGAGGTCAAGGATAAGCACAGCATTAAGTTCTATGACTATCAATATTTCAGGGTAAAGAAAATAAATATCTCTAACTACAGTACTTTCCATGCCATTCCTAGTCTAAAATAAGACTTAGAACAATGCCATAAGTAAGTAATGAGGAAGGACTGTCTGAACTGCAAGCTTCTATTAGGTGTATTTTAAAAGAAGATGAGGGAGGGAGTGGGAGGGTAGGAGGGAATGAGGGAGGGGGCTACGCCTGGGATTCAAAGTAGCTAACCTGTGATTGAGATAAAAATAAATAAATTTAAAAAAAAAAGAAGTGTGCTTTATAACAGAGACAATCAAAGAAACACACTTGGCCTGTTCTGAGCTCTTTCAGAATTGTCGAACAAGATATATTATACACAGAGAGATCATCAATATTTGAAATTAAAATAATCCTCATGTCATCTATAACATTTAGCAGAACCAGAGAAATGATTAAGTGCTTATTCATTGCATACAGAGACTTTTTAATTAAAAGAAAAACCATATCACTAATAATTAGATTTTAAATTAAAACCTATGACTAATGTAAAAATCATAAGCAATGGCATTAATTCATTTAACAAACCAGGAAGGTTATGATTTGGTGTTTCAGACTTGGTCAACTTTGCTGGATTTATTTGCTGATATTCAAAAAGAGGAAAATGTATTGCCTCTGTTTCAAGGAAAAAATAGTTTATAATAATATAACTTGAAAATACTTCCAAGCAATAAACCAAATTTTTTATTAACTGAGTAATGTGAAACGTGTAGATAAGAATTAAATAATAGGAGTAGTGGTCAACATGCTCTTATATATCAGCTTCAGGTTGTTATTGATTAGGAACTGTGAGTGCTTGGTCTATTTCTACACATCTCAGATAGTATAGAAACTGACCCCTCCAGGGCCTGCCTCTGCTGCATGTGATTTATGTGTTGAATTCCCAGGCTAGGTCTGGAAGGAAACTCTAGTACTAAAGTGGTATTCAGTGTAGGAAGTCTAAAGCCTACTCAGACAAGCTTGCTGAGATGAGAGCTGACTATATCATTAAATCCCATGTTCATCAGTGTTTGGGAAAGGAATAAAGGGGAAATATGAACCTGGGTTGAGGTTTAATGGTTGCATCTAATACGTTTTTAATCCCAGATCAGATTAATATGTAAGAAAAGAGTACAAATCAATTATGGAGAAAACAAATTATATCATGAGCAAATGGGAACCTAGAAAACTGGGCAGGAAAACAGAAAATAAGTATGGGTGTACAAGTTAATTATCAGACACAGAATAGAAATTTATATAGAATGCTGAAGCTCATGCACTGACTATAGCACGAGATATATGATAAGCGTCTTATAATGTAAGTATGGAAAAGGTGGTGTGAGAGATTGTAAGCCGTCGATATTTCTCTCACGCTCTTCCCATACCCCTTTCACTTCTTTTCTCTCTGGCCTTTCCTCACTTCTGGTCTACTCTCCTGTTCTCATTAGCCACTCAGCTTCAACTAAGCTCTTCATGTCATTGATTGACATGGAAATTACTTCTATAGTTTTATGTGCATTCTCACATAGTGTGAAGCTTGAACGATGTGTAATTAATGAATTAAACACATAATTAATTCATTTTAAGATCTGGTACAGATAATATGGGAGGCAAGAGATGTTGCAGGATATCATAAACAGGTCTATCCTGAAAATGTAGTCAATATTACAAAGCTCCACCTGACAAAATTCTAAAATTTAGCTATTTCAATTTAAATGTTCAGTCAGATAAAACCTACCAGGCAGATTCAGGATTAACCTCAAATTACTTAATATACAGAAAATCATCTCTTCTCAAAGTCCAGTGAGGGAGACAGGGCATAGGCTCTAGTCTGTCTTTGTTTAACTGATACAAGTATCATGGCCTAGAAACAAGAAACTACATTTTTTACATAGGAAGAATAGAGGGAGACAGTATTATTTTCTCTCATGTTCTAGAGGCTGCATCCAATGACATGTTAGGAGCATTTAAAATTAATTTGTCATGATAATGTAACATAATTATGCATATAATATCCACCACCTACTGTAAGAACAAATAATATCTCATGACTGAATATATGCAGCAGGAAACTGTCCTCTGTAATCAGGAAGACCTCCTTACTATCCTACCATTGCACTCATATTTTTTATTTTCCTTTATAGTAATTTGAATATTCAAAATATTAATAGTTGTTCTCACAATTTATCATGATTCTCCAAACCCACACTCTTAGTATGTGCAATATCTCATAAGATGCACAAGCAGATGAATGGCCTTGAAGTAAAACACACACACACACACAAAAAACAATCGCATTATTTGTTGCATGGATGTTATTCTTGCTAATAATTAGTATCAAAATCAGTTACATGTTTCAAGACACTGAAAAAGATCAGAACATGTTGATGGTTGACAGACTGCAGTGCTTATGGCATAAGCGTACAAGATTCCTTGTCTTCCTGGAGCTCATAGAAATAATTAATTACGCAACCATTAGTACAATGGCTGTTTGTGCTTAGGCTCTGCTAAGAGAGTGAGAATTTCCTACATATTACCAAAGCCAGTACTACCAATAGCAGGAGGATGGTCTAATGTATACGGAGAGAAGCATTATTAAAACTTATTTTAATCCTATTTGAGATGGTACAGATATTAAATTTTATTTTACTATTGGAGGAATACAATCATAATAGTATATTTTGAGAGTGTGAAGTGCAACAGGGTGTAATTTTCTTTCACATCTATATCTAGGTGTTATAAGTGAGTATTGCTACTGGGAGAAGTCACAAAAGTGATGGTATTGGTTACAAAACTGCCCAGACTTAGCAAGATGGTTTCATATTAGACAAAAAACAAACAGAAAAACAAAGAACAAACAGCACTTTTACAGCCTTGTTCTTAATTTTAGTTCTTAAAAATGGAAAAGTACGGTGATACATAATTGAAATTTAAAATACAAAACGATATATTTTAACAATACAATTTAGTTTTATTGTATCGCTTTCCATTGCCATCAATAAAATTTTTTTCAAAAGATGGTATTATTTGTCACACAGATTTTCTTATGAACAAAATTAATAAACCCTAATATGCCTAAACACTATGACTAGGAAGTTACAAAACAATTTAGACTAGAAATGCAACAGTTGTTCTAGTTAGTAGACTGTAATAGTTAATTTTAATTTTCAACGCAATCTAAAATTGCTTGAAAAAAAGCTCTTTGAGAATTTGTCAAAATCAGGTTAGCCTATGCCAGAAGCTCTCAACCTGTGGATTATGACCTCTTTAGGGGAGTGAACAACTCTCTCACTGGGGCCATTGGAAATATTTACATTATTTATATTACAATTCATAACACTTCCCAAATTACATCAATGAAATAGAAACAAAAATAATTTTATGGTTTGGGGGTTACCACAACATGAGGACCTATATTAAAGGTTCTCATCATTAGGAAGGCTGAGAACCACTGGCCTAAGCACATGGCTCCAGGGGATTGCCTTGGTTATGATCACTGATGAGAAGAGACACAGCTTATGCTATTTGACACCACTTGCTAGATTTGAGTCCTGAACTATGTAAGAGTGAATAGGGGGAGCTCAGTAGTAGGTGTTCAGTTCTCTCTCCTGTGGCCTGTGATGTAACAAAACCGGCTGCTTTAATTTCCTGTTGTCTCTAGCCTAGAATTGTGATCTAAATAAATCCTTTTATCATTTAAGTTGGCTTTTGTAAGGGCATTTTTGTCAAAACAACAAAAATAAAACTGTGACAAAGACTAAAAGGAGACATTCCAGTTTTTTCACAGGCAGCCATATAGGACTGTAAGTTATTTTCAGATATTTTCATGGTATAAATTATTACTCATAGAGAACTGTAATAAATAAAACACTCAGGGAATTTATGAATAAAATAATGAAGAAACTAATTTATTCTAATCTTCTAGAATACATTACATGGTTCTATGAAATGTTATACAAATAACTCTGTCTTTGTTGCCTACTCTTGGAACTTTTTTTCTCCTAGTGGGTTGTCTCATCTAGCCTTGATGTGAGGGTTTGTGCCTAGTCTTACTGTAACTTGTTATGCTATATTCAATTGATATCCCTGGGAGGATTGCTTATTTTCTGAAGGGAAACAGAAGAGTGGATCTGTGGGAGAGTGGAGAAGGGAGGAGGTGATGGGAAGAGTAGAAGGCGGGGAAACCACATTAGGATGTAATGTATGAGAGAAGAATGAAAGAAAGAACTAATCAAGATTATTCTAAATCACTGAGAATTTGTGATCCATAATATTTAATAAATTAAAAAACAATTCATAACAAAGTCATATATACATCTGTATCTATATTTGAACTATCCCTAACTTTGAATTTTTCAATAAAACTATCAGTTAAATATGATTCTTCTTACAGTCTTTTATGACAGGTGATATTGATTGTCATCTTTACAAAGCCACTCAAGAAAGTGTCTGGGCATGACTGTGAAGAATTATCTATTTTAGGTTAACTGATATGCAAAGATGTACCCTAATGAGGAGTGGTATTATTACATAGGCTGGAGGTACAGATTAAATGAAGTGAGCTAAGCATGGACATTATCACTCTCTACTTCCTAATTGTAGTCCCATTGTTATCTCTCTTCTTCCTCAATGACAGAGTGCATCCACAAACTATGAACCATGATAATCTCTTCTCCTTTGTGCTTTTGTAAGGCATTACGTCACAGCAACGAGCACAGTAACTTAAAAAAATTAGTGATGAGAATGGGAACACTGCTGTGATAAGCCTGAACATGAAGTTCTCAATTACTTACCTGGTTTGCAGAATGGAAGTACAAAACTTTGGAACTTTGGGTTAGAATAGTCCTTGAATAACGTAAGCAGGACTTAATGGTCCTTTCTCATAAGGGTTTGTAAAAACAGAATGCCAAAAAAAAATGTATAGTTAAGTCCTAGCTCATGAGATTAAAGAAGAGAACAAGAATTCTTATCAGAAATGAGGCTAGAGACAATTCATTTGGTATTCTGCCAAATAATACTGTTTTATTCCACCCATGTCCTCAGAATTTGAGTGATACTAAATGCAGAAGTAATGGATAAATCTGTTTTGCCAGGAAAATTACAGATATGACGGAATCCAAACTTTGACAGGGTTACTGCTTACTTCGCTAATTTATATCTACAATGAGGAGAAAACAGTAGAGAAAAAGAGTGTGAAGAATATGAAGTTTGGTGAGGAAGAGTGTAAAAGTCTGTAATCTTACAGAAAAGGCATATGTAAGAACAGCTGTAATTTTGAAATAGATAAGTATCAGAAGGTGCCATGTTCACTTCCAAAGGAGGGGGCAACCACCAGGTATGATGCCTATGAACCACATCAATGACCATTATGGCATGATAATACTAAAGGTGCACACATATTTTAGCAGTAGCAGACAGCTAAATATATGTATATATTTATATTTATAAACATTTATATGAATATATTATATAATATAAATATATATTTATATTTAATTTTTGTATAGAAATGCATATTTGTATGCGTAAATAATATATATCACAGACAGATAAGTACATATAGATATATGTGTATATATAATATATAAAAATGTATGTGCGTTTATATATTTGTATACATATATTTATATTTATATATTATATATACACATATATGCATATATGCATATATGTGCCTGTGATAATAATTAGGGAATAACTTAGGTGAAGAAATTGAAGGGGAGAGGTCTATGAAAGTATTTATAGATAAGATATGGAAGGGAGAATGTTATAACTAAATTATAATCTCAAAAAAAAATCGCAGTCACTGAAGAAAATCCTGACACTCTACACTGACACGGCATAGAAAGTGCCTTAATGCCAAGACTCTACTCATCAAAGGCATCATTTGGTGAAAATGTAATTCATTAGAAAGGAGACTCTAAGCTTACATATAGAAATCCTCGCTCAAAAACAATTGCCTACCTACGTGCTTACCAGCATCAGTATTAAAGTCAGATGGGATTATAACACATGGTATTCAGGTTTCATTCCAAGACTGGAGTATAATTTGGCAGCAACATCCCCATTATACAGAATTTGAAGATGTAGAAAATTTAAGATTGAGGAAACTATAGAGTCTTGTACCATAGTTCTAGATAACTGTAGATATCCAGGCTGTGTGACAGGGTAGAAATCTCAACAAGAGTCCAAGAATGGCCCCTGTATAAAACTGTGAAGGTAAAGGCTAAATTTTAATGGGGAACCCAGAATGTAGAAGATGTCAGGACCACAATACTTTGTTAAAAATCTGCAATCAACAAATAGGGAAGGCAGGACAAGATGGTGGCGCCAGGAGGACGCTGCTTCTGAACTGCAGAACCACATTTTCGGTACAGCGACCAAGGGACTGAACTGTGGGCCCTAAAACAACAGCAATCCTGTTTCCCAGGAGAAAGGAAGCCCCAAGGTGAGGGAACAGGCCTGGCCCATTCCCAGGACACCCAGCCAGAACCCCAAAGAGATCCCCTGTCACACAGACACTCCTTTGATCTCCAGACCAGTATCACGCACCTGATCACCTTTCCAGGCAGAATGGTGGGCACAAAAAACACCAGAGACTGGGAGTCTCAGCCGAGAGAAAAACACATAGGGAAGGAAGGAGATGGGACTGACCTAGGTCACCCAGCCTTCCCAGGGAAAAGATCTCTCAGAATGGCAGGCTCTAGCAGGCAATCTCTGAACTAGGCTCCACCCCTGAGCACAGAGGCATGCTACACACCCAACTCTCCTCCACAGAAGAACTGTGTGCACCAGGGCATCAGAGTCTGGGTTTCCCTGTCGGGGAAAAAGCCCCACAGGGAAGGAAGCAAACAGTGACTGAGTTAGGGTACCCAGGATCTCCTTGGAAAAGGTCCCCTAGATTGGTGGGTGTACACGCTGCCATCCCAGAGATCTGCTGAGCACCAGCTACCCATCATAGAGAGATCTGTGCAAGCCAGAGCACCAGACCCTGGGTTTCCCTGTCCCTAAATTGATGAATAGAGGGGCTGTGGAACCCAAAACAACCAACCATACAAGGAGCCTTGGGAGAAGGGGCTCAAAACCTGATCTGAGTTCAATAGGACACAGGTCAACCACAATCATCTCCATGGACTTCCCGTGGGGAATCGATTTCAGGCACATCTTGCAGCAGGGGATGTAGCCAAGCCTGCAGCAGAGGAAGTAGGGGGAGATACCGCAGCCAGCAGGAAAGCAGCATCAGAGGTACCCCAACCAGCAGAGACGCAGAGGAGGCAGCCCACAGTGCACACAATAACTTGCAAGGAGCACAGGCTGCACTCTCTAAGCACAGGTCTCCAGCATTCCCAGACAGCCTTGTCTGAGGGGTAGCTGCTGAGGAAGCAGATAGCGCTTCCCAACTCAGGAAGCAGAGTACAGCCTGCCAGGTTTCCAGCTACCAGCGCAGAACTCAGGGCAGGGCGCAGAGAGTCCACAACTGAATAAGTGTCCTGCCCACAGCACCAGCCACAGACGTCAGAGTCCAGCCTGCTGACCCCACCACAGACTGTAGATGACTTGGTATTCAGGAAACCTACACAGGCTCATTATGCCTGCAATCTGTGCTTGCTAACCTTGCTAGCATCCACATCCCCTCCTGCGCTTGCTCCCAACCCATATATTCCAAGGAGCGACACACCTTACCACTCCCTTTCAAGACAAACATCCCTGCACCAGCATCCATGCACACACACACACACACACACACACACACACACACAAACACACTTATGGCTTCTTCTCCCACAGGAACAACTGAACCAACAACACACACTCTCAAACTGCTGGTCCCCACTGATCTTCCTGAAGAATTCTACAGACACCAGAGTAAGATGGTTCCAGACAAAAGATAAGACTTGAGGAAGAAACAGTGAAGATTATATATAAGCAATGACAAAAGGTCAACATAAGAACCTACCCAACAAAAATCAGGACACCTTGGTACAACCAGAAACGCAGAAAACTAATGGATATTTTAATTCAGCAGGAACTCAGGAAAATGAATTTAAAGCTATGATTATCCAGATAATAGAGGAACAAAAAGAGGAAACAGAGCTCTCAAAGAAATTCAAAAGAATATAATGGCCCACGTAGAGGAACAATTAGAAACATATAGAGAGGAAACAAATACAAAAATAGGAGCCAGCTTCAATCAGATGAAGAAATGGTGCAAAGCATGAAAACAGAATTAGAATCTATAAAGAAGACACAAATGGAGAAAAACCTGAAACTGGAGAACTTAGAGAAAAGATCAGGAACCACAAAGGTAAGCATCACTAATAGAATACAAGAGATGGAAGAGAGGATCTCAGGAACTGAAGATACTCTGGCTGAAATGGATCCCTTACTCAAAGGAAAAATAAAATCAGAACAGTCCTAAATACAAAACATTCAAGAAATCAAGGATGTCATGAAAAGACAAAACCTAAGAATAACAGGAATAGATGAAAAAGAAGACTCCAGGCTCCAAGGACCGGAAAATATTTTTAAGAAAATCATCAAAGAAAAGTTCCCTAATTTAAAGAAAGAGATGTCCATAAACATACAAGAAGCCTACAGAACTCCAAATAGACTAGACCAGAAAAGAATTACCTCATGTCACATCATAGTCAAAACACTAAACCTACAAAACAAAGAAAAAATATTAAAGGCAGCAAGGGAAAAAGGTCAAGTAACATATGAAGGGAGACCTAACAGAATCACACCAGACTTCTCATCAGAAACTAAGAAAGCCAGAAGGGCCTGGGCAGAGGCCATGCAGTTCTTAACAGAACACAGATGCCAACCAAGACTACTAAACACAGCAAAGCATTCAATCAACATATATGGAGAAAACAAAATATTTCATGACAAATCAAAATTTAAGCAATATCTACACAGCAACCAGCACTATAGAAGATACTAGAAGGGAAACTCCAATCCAACAAAAACAACTACACCAAAGAAAACACAGGATACAGAATATCTCCCAGTAAAAATTGAAAGAGGAAAAAAAAAAGCAATGAATCATAGTAAGACCATCAACTCCACAATAAAAGGAACTAACAGTCATTGGTCACTATTACCTATCAAAATCAATGGACTCAAATCTCCAATAAAGAAACACAGACTAACACAATGGTTGTGGAAACAGGATGCAACATTCTGCTGCATTCAGGAAACACACATATGCAACAAAGATAAAAACTAACTCAGAGTAGAGGGCTGGAAAAATGTGTTTCAAGCAAATGGACCCAGAAAAAAAGCTGGGGTAGCAATCCTAGTATCTAAGAAAATAGACTTTCGACCGAAATTAATCAAAAAAGATGAGGAGGGGCCCTTCCTTCTCATCAAAGGAAAATTCCAACAGGAGGACATCAGAATTTTGAACATCTATGCCCCAAATACAAGACCACTTACATTTGTAAATGAAACATTATTAAAGCTGTAAGCCCACATATATCCCAACACCCTAATAGTGGGAGACTTCAACACTCCACTCTCACCAAGAGACAGATCATCCTGTCAGAAGCAAAACAGGGAAACAAGGGCACTCACAGAGACCCTAAATCAAATGAATCTAATAGATGTCTACAGAACTTTTCATCCAAAATCAAGAGAGTATACCTTCTTTTCAGCACCTCATGGAACCTTCGCCAAAATAGACCATATAATTGGTCACAAAGAAAGCCTCAGCAGATACAAGAATATTGAAATAATCCCTTGTATCCTATCTGACCATCACATTCTAAAGCTGGACCTCAACAACAATAGAAAAGCCTGCACATACACAGAAACTGAACAATTTGCTATTCAAGGACAGCTTGGGTAGGGAAGAAATAAAGAAAGAAATTAAAGACTTCCTAGAATTCAATGAAAATGAAAGCACAACATACTCAAACATGTGGGACACAATGAAGGCAGTGTTGAAACGAAATTTCATAGCAGTAAGTGCCTTCAAGAAGAAATATGAAACATCTCACACAAGCAACTTGATGGCCCAACTGAAAGCCCTAGAAAAGAAAGAAGCAGATACACCCAAGAGGCGCAGACTGCTGGAAATAATCAAACACAGTGCAGAAATGAATCAATTAGAAAAAACAAGAACAACAAAAAACTATTCAAAGAATCAATGAAACCAAGAGATGTTTCTTCGAGAAAATCAACAAAATAGACTAGCCTTAGTGAAACTAACAAAAAGGCAGAGAGAAACAGTCCAAATCAGCAAAATCAGAAACGAAAAGGGGGACATAACTACAGACACTGAGGAAATCCAAACAATCATTAGGTCTTACTACCAAAGCCTATATGCCACAAAATTTGAAAATCTCAATGAAATGGACAATTTTCTTGAGAGATTCCACCTACCTAAATTAAGCCAAGATC
>CM053763.1:2816556-2856544 GCA_028658305.1 Pachyuromys duprasi
AGAAGGAGGGTGGGAGGAAATGAGGGAGGGGACTACACTTGGGATGCAAAGTACCTAACCTGTGATTGATACAAAAATAAATTAATTAATTAAAAAAAAGGCAGAGAGTAACAATCCAAATCAGCAAAATCAGAAATGAAAAGGGGGACATAACAACAGACACTGAGGAAATCCAAACAGTCATTAGGTCTTACTACAAAAGCCTATATGCCACAAAATTTGAAAATCTAAATGAAATGGACAATTTTCTTGACAGATACCATCTACCTAAATTAAGTCAAGATCAGGTAGAAAGACTGAATAGACCTATATCCCTCAAGGAAATAGAAGCAGTCATCAACAGACTCCCTACCAAAAAAAGCCCTGGCCAAGATGGATCCAGTGCAGAATTCTACCAGACCTTCAAAGAAATCCTAACACCAATTCACTCTAAACTATTCCACAAAAGAGCAATAGTGGGAAAATTGCCGAACTCATTCTATGGAGCCACAGTCACCTTGATACCTAAACCACACAAAGACCCAAGAAAAAAAGAGAACTTCAGACCTATCTCTCTTATGAGTATTGATCCAAAACTACTCAATAAAATAATTGCAAACTGAATCCAAGAACACATTAAAGATATCATCCACCATGACTGAGTAGGCTTCAACCCAGGCATGCAGGGATAGTTCAATACACGGAAATCCATCAATGTGATCCACCATATAAACACACTGAAGGAGAAAAACCACATGATCATCTGTTTCCTAAGATGCCGAAAAAGCATTTGACAAAATCCAACATCCATTCATGTTTAAAGTCTTGGAGATATCAGGGATACAAGGCACATATCTAAACATAGTAAAGGCAATATACAGCAAGCCTATAGCTAACAGAGGAACCCAGAAAGACTCTCCCTAGCAGGGTATCAAAGCAAATATTAAGACACATAACAAACCCTTTGGCAGAGTGCAGGGAACCATATGAAAGAAGGGGGAGTTAGTATGATCTGGATAGGACAGGAGCTCCACAAGAATCAAATATATCAGGGCACAGGGGTCTTTTATGAGACTGTCTCTCTAACCAAGGACCATGTATGGTGATAACCTAGAATACCTGCTTGTATGTAGCAAATGGTAGCTCAATACCCAAGTGGGTACACTAGTGAGGGGAACAGGGACTATTTTGGACATGAACTCAATGACTGGCTCTTTGACCTCCCTGCCCCCGGAGGGAGGAGCAGCCTTGCTAGACCACAGAAGAGGACATTGCAGCCATTCCTGAAAAGACCTGATAAGCTAGAGTAAGATGGAAGGGGAAGAGGTCCTCCCCTATCCGTGGACTTAGAAAGGGGCAGGGAGGAGATGAGGGAGGGAACGGTGGGATAGGGAGGGAATGTTGGTGGGGGCTATACCTGGGATACAAAGTCCATAACCTGTGATTAATGTAAAATAAAAATGTTAAAAAATAGGAGCTTTCTTGGAAGAGGCTGCCAGTATCACAAGGCTCAGAGCTGTAGTGGTAGACATATGTAAGTTATTTAGAGCCCAGATGATTCTATCATGAGCCCACATGCCCTCCAAAAATATTGCAGAATTTGGTGTTCTTACTGCTGAAGTTTGGACTTGATTTTGTCTGATATATCTTTGGTGCATCCCCCATTCCTTTCTTTGGGAATGAGAACTCAGTTTTATAATACTTTGATTATATGTAACTTGCTATTCTGGCTGTATAATAACTCATGGTTAAGTGATATCCCAAGTCTCACAAGAGTCTGTATATTCACACTTTGTGTATGAAGTTTTAGAAGAATTAATACTATGCATAATTATGAACTTAAACTGATGTGAGAGCCACAAAATTGGCAGGACAATAAGTGGAAGATTAGGACTTCCATGTAATGGATTTAGAAATTGAGTTTTCAAGGGGTGAACTTTTAATGGTTTACCCTGATTGTCAACCCGATGAGGCTTACAGTCAGCATGGAAACAAGCCTCTGGACATATCTGTGAAGAGACATCTACATTAGTTTAAGTGAACTTAGAAGATTGGAAGACTCCTACCTTACCCCTCAATTGTATGCAGTACCATCCTATGGGTTGATATCACAGCCTGAGTATAAAGGAGAAAGTGGGTTGACCACAAGTACCCATTGGTCTCTGCTTCTTGAGCAATGCATGCAGTTTGTGACCAGCTGCCTCAAACTCCTCCTGTGCTAACAACCCGATGTGGTCAGAGACAGTCAAAAGTGACTGACTCTGAGACGACTCAGACTTATGTACCAGAGACCACCACAAACCTCACACCATTTAAAAGTACATCATAATAGTTTCATACTCTTAGTCTCATTCTTCGCAATATCTCCTTATTGAATTCATGACCACTGTTCTCATGTAGATATTTTATACATTTTCAAAAGAGACTGGAATCTGAACCCATGTCCACAGTGAGATCCAGATAAAACCAGAAAGCCTATGTACTTTGCCAATATTCTTTCAGCATTCAAAATCCTCTGTGGACTCCTCTAATTATTTCTAAAATATGTGGATCTAACCCTATTAAACACTATTACAGGTAGACCATTGGAGAAAAATCTATCTGAATAGATCTGCTAAGGCAGACTGCCAAAAATAAAATGTCAGTGCCCAGGTTAAACATTAAGCTCAGTCAATTCATTATAGTGATATCTCTTAAAGAGTTGTTTCTATATATTCCAAGACACAGCAGAGGCAGTGTCTTGGAATACACAGAAGCCACATCCTAGTCACAGGACCAACTCTAAGTCTCTCTGAAAAATGAGGAATTCACTGCATTAGAAAATAAGCTTCCTGACTTACACTCCAAAACTTAAGTCAACTTCTCCAGAATATTTGGAATGTTCTATTAAGATTCATTTGGAGGTTGTACATTGGGTGGGTTAAGCTATAATCCCATCCTGACCTTAACAAAGATACCATATAATTTATGCTGAAATTATTATTAATTTTTTGCCAACAGGTTTTGACTTCAAAAACAACATTGATGTTAGATGTTATTTGATTTCTCTTTGTATAATAACTGAATTTATTGAATAGCAGCCAGATTATGCTGAGAAATTTTCAAATATTCATGTTTTGAGATAAAGTAAGTTCTGTTTGTTGTTTTCTTTCCTTTCTAAGAGTGTCTTCAAATATCTGTTCTATTCATTACGTTTTTGTGTTCTTCTAGATTCCTTGGCTGCTTTATTGGTCTAGGTCTCCACTGAGTTATTTGTTTAAGAAAGGAAGAAAGAAAGAAAGAAAGAAAGAAAGAAAGAAAGAAAGAAAGAAAGAAAGAAAGAAAGAAAGAAAGAAAGAAAGAAAGAAAGAAAGGAAGGAAGGAAGAAAGAAAGAAGGAAGGAAGGAAGGAAGGAAGGAAGGAAAGAAAGGGAGGAAGGAAGAAAAATGATGTAAAGAAGCCTAGATTCTATCTGCCAACAGTCTTTTCCTTTAAAACCCATACGTTCAAAGCTTCTCCAAGTGATGAGGTGTGGTGGTTTGAATAAGATTGGCCACCATAGACTCATATTTGAAGGTTTAGGGAGTGGCAATAGTTGCTGTAGCCGTGTTGGAGTAGATGTGGCTTTGTTTGAGAAAGTATGTCCCTGGGGGTGTGCTTTGGGGTTTGAAATGTCCAAGCCAGACTCAGTGGATTCTTTCTGTTGCCTACTAATCCAAATGCAGAACTCTCACATACCTTTCCATCACCCTGTCTGCCTGCAAGCTGTCATGCTTCTCACCATGACAATAACGGACTGAACCTCTGAATTGTAAGTTTCTGTGGTTATGGTGTTCCTTCACAGCAATAAAACCCTAACTACTACATGAAGACTAAAAGACCCCATCAAAATACTGCAGCAGAGTTATAGGACCCCAGTGTTCAGACAAGGTTTTGTCAGAAGCACAGAAGCCCATCTAGATCTGACAATGCAATGAGGAGGGTTTTGAATGTAGGACATTGGTGAATCATGTATTTGCCTACCATACTTGAGACCTTGGGAATTTGAAACCTACAACTAAGGGGAGAGGTTGGTCAGTAAGTTCACAGTATGAAAAGAATCTAACATGTTTCCTGCCTTGCTCTATACCATGGACCTGTTTTACAAGCTGTCTTGGAAATTTGCCTCATACAGCAGCAATTGTCAGAGTTATCCAAAAAAATTCTATTCGTTTATCATTTATAATTGTGTTCCAACCTTCCCTCACTTGTGTACCCAAGAATTGTATCTTCATTCCCCAACAATATCAGCTGAGCTGCAGTCTCTGATTTCAATGAGACAGCAGGACACTTTCCATCACTGTTTTGGAACACTATTTAAAAGCAAGATGCTTAGTCAGGAGACATGTTTGTTTGGCTTAATATTACAATGAGAGCAGTTTTCAAGCAAATTCTAAATGAAAGTTTAGTAATATATAAATATAAAAAGATTATGCAACATTTTGCTATCTTAATTAAAACACGCCATATCCTATATTTACTATTTATTATGAAGATTAACAAAAATTATTTATAATTGGGGAGGAAGAGTCAATTTTTATTTTTATATTTTGTATTATTTCTGTGTCTGTGTAGTAACAGGAAAAGGCCACTGCAAGAAAATTTACTTTGTGCTGGTTTAAGGTCAACAATTTAATTTTGTGTAAGCACTTTTTTTCTTTTATTTCCATATATTCATTATAGCTCACTTTCACATAAAGCTAAATGTACTATTCCATTGCTAAGGCAGTAAAAAGGTTAAATTTAAAGCAAGAGTAAGAAATAAAAGAAAAAGTCAGCACTTCACAGTCGAGCTCTGATTCTCTTAAACCTTCTAATCTTCATCACTGTGTGCAATTCTACAGGCATCAAAATCTGCAAACTAAGTAAAAGGATGCCAGTGTCTATTTTCCCACCTTTCTCCATCCCAGAAGCAGACAAGTCTGATTCCATTTTTTAATATGTTGGAAATGTATGTAGTTAATGTCACATTGCCAGCCCTTCTACTATTATTTATCTTATCCACTCCTATGAGCAACTTTATCTCCATGCATAAGTTTGTGTTACTATTATATATTAAATGACCCCATTTTAACATATATTATATGAAACAAGGATTCTCATCATTTAGTTAAATCACATTTTGCTACTTTTTATTCTACATGACCACAAATAGTCTAGGAACTGTTCAGATAGTGAAAAATATTATTTGTCAACTTTGTAAACCAGTTGATGAATGAGACAAAAAGATTTACAATATGCTGTCTGGAATTAAAAACTTTTAAAAACAATTGTTCTTACTAAAAACTAAAATGTATTAGAACAGCAGGCACTAAACCATTAAGGCTCATGAGCAAAAATATGAATAAAGACTTATCACAGACAATTTAGTGAGTGGAGCCAAGTACCCCAATAAGATACGTGGAAACAGCATGAAACTGCAGAAGCAAAACAGCTGTGCTCAGTGGTTAATGATGAATTCAAGAGTGAGCACGGACATCCCTAATTGCAGAGATTGCAAGCTGGTCCTGAAGTTTACAGTCTGGAGCCTTGAGAAGAGGGAATTTTCATGGCTGGGGATTAGTGTTCTAGATGCTCAGTGCAGAGGCTTGTAGCTGTGTGTAGAGTACCATTTTCCAATAGTTACAATGGAGAGATGTTTCTAATTTCACTGACTTTAGCAAGGGATGCTATTTTAAGGTCCAGAGCAGGCATAGCACTTCCTAGTTAAACTTGAGTGTGCAAAAGATTTCCATGCAGTTGTCAAAACATGATATGGTGACATTCTGAACATTCATCAAAAATTAGAGCAGCTAATTTTTGATGACTGAGAGCTTCCAGTCACAACAGCTTAGCACAAGAGAAGGGTGTGGCATCTGGTAGTGGGTCAACGCAGTCCATCCCCCAACAGAATAACTTATTTGAAAGAAAAGTACAGATTAAAAGTGTCTACATGTAGAAAAACACAAGAAGATCCATATTTATCATCCTGCACAAAACTAAGGCCCAAGTGGACCAAAGACCTTAACATAAAACCAGACAAAGTAAACCTATTAGAAGAAAAAGTGGGGAAGAGTCTGGGCTCCTTGGCAGAGGAGACAACTTCCTTAACAGACACCAAACAGCACAGGATCTAAGATAAACAATTAATAAATGGGACCTCATAAAATTGAAAAAGTTTCTGTAAAGCAAAGGACACTGTCAGAACAAAACAACAGCCTACTGACTGGGAAAGGATCTTCACCATATATCTGCCAGAGGGCTAATATCCAGAATATATAAAGAACTCAAGAAGTTAAAAAGCAACAAAACAAGTAATCCAATTTAAAAATGGCATACAAAACTAAACAGACAATTCTCAATAGAGGAATATAAAAATGGCAGAGAAACACTTAAAGAAATACTCAAGGGCCTTACTCATCAGTGAAATGAAAATCAAAATGTCCCTGAGATTTCACCTTACAACCATCAGAATGGTTAAGATCAAAACCTCAAGTGACAGCACATGCTGGAGAGGTTGTAGAGAAAGGGGAACCCTCCCCCATTGCTGGTGGAAATGTAAACTTGTACAACTACTTTGGAAACCAATCTGGTGCTTTCTCAGAAAATTAAAAATAGTGTTAGCTCAAGATCCAGCTATACCCCTCCTAGTCATACACCCAAATATGATCAAATATAAAAGAGTATTTGCTCATCCATGTTCGTAGCAGCTTTGTCACAAGAGCTAGAATCTGGAAACAATCCAGATATCCATCAACTGAGGAATGGAAACAGAAATTCTGATACATTTAAACAATGGAATACTAACTCAGCTATTAAAAACAAGGAAATCATGAAATTTGCAGGCAAATGGATGGAACTAGAAAAGGCCATCCTGACTAAGGTATTCTGGAAACAGAACGCATGCATGGTATATAAACACTTATAAGTGGATATTAGACATTTAATATAGAATAAACATGCTAAAATCTGTACATCTAAAGAAGGTAAGTAGGAAGGAGGAACCTGAGTAATATGACAATCCTCATTCAGAGAAGCAAACAGGATAGACATCAGAAGAAGGAGAAAACAGGGAACTGGACAGGAGCCTACCACAGAGGGCTTCTGAAAGACTCTACCCAGTAGGGTATTGAAGCAGATGATGAGACTCATAGCCAAACTTTGGGAAGAGTGCAGGGAATCTTATGGGAGATAGAAAGACCTAGAGGGGACAGGAGCTCCACAATGAGAGCAACAGAATCAAAATATCTGGGTCCAGGGGCCTATCCTGAAACTGATTCTCCAATCAAGGACCATGCATAGAAATAACCTAGAACACCTTAACAGATGTAGCCCATGGTATCTCAGTCTCCAAGTAGGTTCCCAAGTAAGTGGGGCAGGAGCTGTCTCTGACATGAACTCAATGGCTGTCTCTTTGATCACCTCTCCCTGGTGAGTTGGGGGAGCAGCCTTACCAGGCCTCAAGGGAAGACAATGCATCCAGTCCTGATGAGACCTGATAGGCAAAGTCAGGTATAAGGGGAGGAGGACTTCAGCTATCAGTGGACTTGAGGAGGGGCATGGGAGGGGAAGAGGGAAGGAAGGTGGGATTGGGAGGGGATGAGGCAGGGCATTACAGCTGGGATACAAAGTGAAAAAATTGTAATAAAAAATAAATATAAAGGAAAATTTTGTTTATAATGAAGACCTGCTGTTAACATACACACCCTTAACAGTATTTCCTGTTGTATAACTCTAGCCACACACATTTCTTCTGTCTCTCAGGGATTCACCATCATCGAAAAGTTCCCTGGAGTTTATAGAGCAACAACACTCCAACCTTCTCTTAGATATGTTAACAAGACACTTGATATTGCTGTTTTCTGGTTTTTCTAAAGAATTAAATTCTATCTGTTCCCCTTGGAGAGCTGGATTTTACACTCTTTTTTTTTTTTTTTAAGATTGTGGTCTAGTCTCTAAGTGTATATAAGTGTATGTCTCATGCTTAAAACTACCTGAACTCCAGGATTACTACAGACTTAAACCTGTTTTTGTTTGTTTGTTTGTTTGTTTGTTTGTTTGGTTGGTTGGTTGGTTGGCTGTCTGGGTTTATGTTTGTTGGTTGATTGGTGGCTAATGCTAGGAAGCACTTCAGATCTTAGACATTACTCTCAGTGACCCCTGTCATAAATCACCTTTATGCCAACACCTGAGATTTCTCCCATGTTATATGTCTCTCAGGCCTCAATTCTTTGTACAGTCTCCAATCACCATCAGAAAAGAAAAAGAATCATCTTCAATTTTAATGGACCTATATGTTCTGGCCAGGCTCAGTCAGATAATTTCTGCAATGTAAAGTCAACCAGTGGGGGACCTTACAGCTGCATCTAGACTACTGTTTGAATAACCAAGGGCTAGAAAGCCTGGAGGGCCATTTGAGAATTCTGACAACCACAGCAGTTATTTTACTTTAAAATGAGATTGTGATGATGTTCAGACAACTCTGTAAATGTATAAATAATCATTGGATTGTGAACTTAAAGCAGATGGAGCTTATGGTATGTAACTCCCACCACAATAAAGCAGGCGAAAATTACTTCCATTTGCACTGTCAGTCTTTAGAAAGATTAAATAGCCACATTGCAGTTATTATTACTGCAACTCTGTAAATAGAGAGGAACCAAGACTCACAGAGTTTAACAAACTCCGTGTGAACTGTGAGAGTAAAAAGCAGAATTATATGAATAGTTTCTTACAGATTCCATTATTTTGTCTTCCATAATTACCGTCTTTTTTGGTGAAAACATAAGAAAAATTTAGGGTTCTTCCATTGTTACCTGAAAACTATATCTCATTTTAAGATGTTGCTTATTTCATAAATGATTTTATTTTTACTCTGTAGAATGACCCTTGTTGTTTATAATTTCAAATGGCTAAAACTGAATGAACTATTTCTTAATACACACATGCCTTTTTCTACGAAACCATCTCATAGAGAATGGAAGACTAGATAAGGGTTAGAGGGTAAGAGAGAGATGGAGGAGACACACACCTTCAGTGATTTTTCTCTACCATAAAGTTAAATGTATGATGGATAGTACCCCACGCTGGAAATGGGTTATTTTATACTCTACACATTGTTCCTACGAGTGTGGAGTTTGAAGCACACATGAACAGTCACAGCTGTTATTTCCACTGTTTCAGAAACTGCAACCCTAAAATAAATCCCACACTTAATTAGCAATTCAGATATTGCAGAAAATACTTCTAAGCTTCATTTTTTTCAGCTAATAAAAATTCAGATTTTTAATAAAAAAAGACAACTAAAATATTGTATGTCCAGAGAGAAAGCAAGAATAAAATTGATTTTAATTGCATTTTATCCCCATAAGGAAAAGCATTTCTTCATGTAAAATACGTTTTAGGGATCACTAAAAATTTTTCAATTGCTTAACAGCTGCTTGGCACCTCAACAGAAGAGATACATAAATTGTGCTTTTATTTTTATCTTTTTGGTAAAAGTTTTGAATTCTGTCAAAAGAAAGTACCAAAAAGAGTTGAAACTTAAAACTACAAGTTGCTTTTAATTCTATGGATGATACAATAATCTTTCAACACAAAGAAAAATTTTATGGACATGCATGTCTATTTAACACCTGTAGTTACTATTAGCTTAGTCATGTAGATGCTCTCAAAACATTTTTCTTTCTCTTGCCCTCAACTGACCCAGGATGAATTGTCACAATAAATTTGCTGTTGTTGTTAGAAGTTTTAGAACAACTATTACTTGGCTTTTCATTTTTACTAATTCTTCATAGATGTGTTCTAAGTAGTCAGTTATAGTATATAGTAAACACTAGTGACTCAAAATTAGCAGATATTAAATACTTAGAATATTAAGGAAGCAACTGAAGCTACTGGCTAAATTGCAATCCTTAGAAAGCACCATTAGTAACTGGCTAGGCTAGACTGCCTACTAAGGCTTTCTAAAAGGTAGTCATGTCCTGCCTTTTAACTCCCCTGAAAGTATAGCCAACAATGATAAATTGTATTGCATACCCTGTGTCCTATTTCCTGCCCCACAACTCAACTCTACCTGCTTTTCCGGATGCCTGTGGGCACCAAAGAACACCCACTTAAGTCCTTTCTACCTCAAGCCCCTGCCTGCCAACTTACCTGAAAGCATATCCAATGGCGGTAAACCGAACTTGATACCCCATGTTCTACTTCCCACCCCACAATTCTGAGTGCTTCTCTGGAGGCCTGCTGCACCAAGAACATCAATGAGGGATATGGAACCTGAAATTGCCATATCCTATAAACCAGAAAAGACTTTCAGTGATAGAACTGAGACACCAACCCAGCCACAAAATCTGAAACCCACAATTTGTCCTGCCAACAAGATATGCAGGGGTAAAGATGAGGCAGAAATTGAGGGACTGATTGGACCAGCCTTAGGCCCGTGCCATGTGAGAGATTCCCACCCCTGATACTATTAATGATATTTGGCAATCCCTGCAGACAGGAGTCGAACATAACTGTCATCTGAGAGGCTTCACCCAGCAACTGATGGAAATAGATAAAAAGACCCATAGCCAAACATTAGCTAGAGCTTGAGAAATTCCATGGAAGAGGGAGAAGAAGGACTGAAGGAGCCTTAGAGATCAAGGACACCATGAGAAAACATAGAAAATCAACTAACCTGGGTACATAGGAGCCCACAGAGGCTGAGCCACCCAACACCCAACAGAGAGCATACAGAATACCAACCTAGGCTTTCTGTATATACGTAACAGTTGTGCAGCTCAGTCCTAATGTACAACTTCTAACAACAGTAGCAAGAGCCTCTGTTACCAGGCTTTGCATTCCTTTCTCCTAACTGGACTGCCTTGCCTAGCCACAATAAGAGAAGATGCACCTAGTCTTTACTGCAACTTGATATGCCAAGACAGGTTGATATCCATGAGAGGACTCCCTTTTTTTCTGAGCCTTTTCTGAGGAGAATGGAAGGACAGGAGGATGACAGTGAAGTGAGGTGAGAAGGAGGGACTGGGAGAAGAGGAGGGAGGGGAAGCTAGGATCAAGTCATAAATTTAATTAATTAATTAAAAAAGAAGTAGTCCTGCTCACTCCATCACAATATGGTTCTGATCTTCCAGAATCTCCAGGAGTAAAACTGAAAACTACAGAAGCTATCTAACAAGGGCCATACACTTTCTGAACTGGAAGTCCTTAACATTGTAACACAATGGTTCTAACTTTCTTAATGATGCCACTACCCATTTACACACTTCCTCATGTTGTGATGACCCCCAACACTAAGATTATTTTGTTGTTACTTTATAAGTGTAAATTTTGTTACATTTATGTATTGTACTGTAAATACCTGTGCTTTCTGATGATCTTAGCTGACCCCTGTGAATGGGTCATTCTGTCACAAAGGGTGACAACCCACAGTTGAGAACGTTGTTCTAACACAACTTTCTTCCTAACTGAGAAAAAAAAAATGGTGAATGTCTTTCAAAAACCACCTGACCAGTCTCATGCCCTCACTCAGTCTGCTATCTAAGACTGGAGAGATTCATGAAAGTCAACATGGAAAATGATAATAATGCACAGAAATTAGAACTAAAATTTTAAGTTACTGACATCCTGCAAGTGCACCAATTTGTACCACTGGACTATATTGGAAATGGAATATCAGGCCCTTCTTTTCCATGTGTGACACTATTAGTCACACTTTTTCTACAGTGACATTAGCAATTATCTCTTTTCCTCAAGTAGGGCACTGATGAAAGACTGAACAACAACAACAACAACAAAAACTCCACCCAACTCTACCCAAATGATCCAGTAACTTTGCTTGGGGTTACTTATGTGAGGGTGAGTGACCCAAAGGCAGCTGCATCAGAAAGTTCGGTGCAGCATGTGTGGACGGAGAGTCATGAGATCATAAATAACAAATGTATCCTTGGAGCTCTCTACTCAACTTGTTTTGAGCTCCATTGGTCAAGATCTTCCTTGTTTGTTTACTGTTCCAGTGACCTTAGGAAGGAACCTTGTGAATCTTGTAACTTTCTGAATTTCTTCACCTTCCTCAGTACTATGGGATCCCTCCCTGCTCCAGAAAGAAATGGGATTAAGAAAGAGTTAGGTGGAAATACTTTCCCTTCCTCTGCCTATTACATTTTTTCACTTCCTTCTTCTCTGATATTCCCTACACTTTAGATATAATTCTTATTATTTGATTATTTTCTTCTATGTTCAGATGGAACTGAGCTTTTATAACACAGTAACAGTCAGATAGTCTCAGGAATTTGAGCAATCAAACTCTCTTCAGTGACTACTGCTCAGTGAAAACTAAACAACAACAACAAACCCATTACCCTTTATAAGCATGGTTAACAATACCAATAATCAGTTTACATAAACACAAATGTTTACAAGGCAACCTGGCAGATACATCATATATATTTAACAAAACAATATCACTTGCTTACTCCCTGGAGCTTACAGGTCTTTTTCCTGGCTTATGGGACCAGACACCTGTCTAGTGGATGTTGAATACAATTGGAAGTCAGTTGGTTTCACCCCTCACAGCTTGTGAACACCTTGCCTGTGTATTAACAGTGAAGCACACAGGGTTTGCAACCAATCAAACATGTCATGAAACTTCTCCCCGAGAACTGTGTCTTCATAGTATCTTCCCATACTACGAAAGTCAGGAAAGTGGAAGTTTCCATCAGTCCCAGTTTGCTCTCTCTTTGTCATCTAATTAAAGTACCTTTTCTTTAGCAATGGCCATCTAGTTCTGGCATGAAGATAGCATTGTCAATAGTCTGTGTGCAGTGGAGGTCCTTGGGGATATCCCTGGACATTAAAGTATAAGGAGGTAACATTGAGATTATCCACCCTAAAGTTTTATGGCTACTGCGAGTTTCCAACTCCAGATACACATAGTATCTTTGTTCAAATTCTTCAATTGCTGTTTTTAACTATTCTTCAAAATGATTTTAAAAATCTTTAAAGGATGAGCATTTTACAATAAAATATTTTATGAGGGGTGGGCAGGATTTCTGAAGATTAACTGTTATCCACTGCAAGCAAATGTCAGTTGGTATCAGACAGCTCAGGGTATAGTAAAATACAAATGTTAGCGGGGTCCAATGCGTCTATGGTGGTTTACATGAGGATGGTCCCCATATAGGATCACATGTTTGAATACTTAATCCCCAGTTGCTGTAACTGTTCAGAAAGGTTAAGGAGATGCTGTCTTATTGGATGAGGTGTTTAACTGGGGCAGGACTTGAGTTTTCAAAAGCCTATGTCATTCCCAGTTGTCTTTCTCCACCTCATATTTGTGGTTCAAGATGCAAGCTCTCAGCTACCTTGATCGCCTACATCCTGCTGTGCTCTGACCATAATGATGATGGACCCTCTAAAACTGTAAGCCCCAATAAGCTTTTTTTTATTATAAGTTGCCTTCATTGTAGTGTCTTAACACAGCAATAGAAAAGTAAACATGACAATTCCATAACTTAAATACATTAATTGTTTTCAAAGAGGAATGTTGATTGTAGAACTTTCCATCTATCTTTCCATAATCCACACTACTTTCCATCTACAGTATATATTCCACATGTTGCTGCTGCTATACGCATGTTCTTCATCTCATTAGCCCCAATGGTGTTGGTTGGGTTGGGCTGAGGTTTCCAGCCTGGCTTAACTTCAAGAATATATCTGTGACTGGTGGTGACTCACCTGTTCTGGCAGGCTCACATACTTTCTTGCAGATATATATATATAACATGCTAGGGGAAGCGCTGCCTACTCACTCATGCTTAATATAATTTTTAATCTGTACTGTCTTAAGTGTTGTACCTTTCATGAACTGATATTTGGCTTAAAAAGCCTTCCAAGATCTCACTACCTCAGTGTTTGGCTTTCTGGATTTTTGTTTGTTTGTTTGTTTTTTCTCAAAGATCTTATGCTCAGAACAAAGCTTGCCACATTTGCTTTCAAAAGGCTTCCTTTGTTTTGCTCTTCCCTCAACCCCTGTTGATAGTTTTAGCGCTTTACAAGCCTGATGTACTTGCTAATTCACATCTTCTTGCTTCTTCTTTACTGTAAATGTCATAGCACTTCACAGTGGAGGGGAACTGAAGTGTCATACAAATTCTAAGGTTCTTGATGAATCAATCTCATTATTTTTTAATTAAATTTTTATTTTTACATTAATTACATTTTATTTGTTTTGTATCCCAGCTGTAACCCCCTCACTCATTCCCTCCTAATCCCATCCTCTCTTCCTCATCTTCTCCATGCCCCACTCTAAATCCACTGGTAGGGAGGTTCTCCTCCCCTTCCATCTCATCAGGACTGGCTGCAATGTTCTTCCTCCTTTGTGGCCTGGCAAGGGTGCTCCTCCCTTGGGAAGGGGGGTGATGGCCAAAAACCAGCCACTGACTTCATGTCAGAGACAGTACCTGTTCCCCTTACTAGGGTACCCACTTGGATACTGAACAGTCTTGGGCTACCCCTGAGCAAGGGTTCTAGGTTATCTCCATCAATGGTCCTTGGTTGAAGTATGAGTCTCAGAAAAGACCCCTGTGCACAGATATTTTGGTTCTGTTGCATCCTGAGTGAGGTATCCCAGAACCCAAAAGACACACACGGTATATACTCACTGATAAGTGGATACCAGACCTACAAGATAGGATAATCATAGTAAAATCTGTGTACCTAAAGAAGATAAACAATAAGGAAGACCCTGGGAAAGATGATCAATCCTCACATAGAAAGACAAATGGGATGGACATTGAAAGAAGGAGAAAACAAGAAACAGGACAGGAATCTACAATAGAGGACCTCTGAAAGACTCTACCTAGTAGTGTATCACAACAGATTCTAAGATTCATAACCAAACTTTGGGCAGAGTGTATGGAATCATATAAAAGAAGGGGGAGATAGTAAAACCTGGAAAGTACAGGTGCTCCACAAGGAGAACAACAGAATCAATCTTATTCTTAACTCTCTTGTTCTTTCAAAACAGTAAAATAAGTACGAAGAATTGCATCGCTTGTGACATTTTTCTCAATAATATCTGTCCTTATTTTATTGTCTTCTAGTTCTTGGTGTACATGGACCCTCATCCAGTGATAGTCAAGAATCCTGAAAGATCGCATGAGCTTTTTTACATGGGACTTTGAATATTAAGCAACTTGCAGGTAGTGCATCTCTAGATTAACAGTTTCCAATGAGTCACTCTGAAATCCCCTATCTTCATGCTGAATTATGGATTTATTCTTTTTTTAATCAAAAGTCAAACCTTGGATATTACCTATCAACTCTACCCCATTCTCCTCTTCTTCATTTTCCAATTTTCCCAGGACTGCAAAGATTTTGGATCCTAAGAAGGCTTCTTAGCATTAATAAAATCTGTACTCTTCTTATGTCTTGCCAGCTTGAAGAAATAACTAACCAACCTCTCTCTCTTTCTCTCTCTCTCTCTTTGTCCCCTCTCTGTCTCTCCTCTCTCTCTGTCTGTCTCTCAAACATACATACACACACACACACACAAACACACACACACACACACATCAAATGAGGATTCATTGAAAGAGAAAATATCCACATGTCTCTTTCTTCAAATTCTTTCTTACAGACATCTCAGAATAAGACGTGTGTCTTATTACACACACCAAAGGTCAGGCAAGTGACACCACAACTTATTAACAATCTCATGCATTATTTTGGGAGACTGACTGCATTTTATGAATTGTTCATAAGCCATTTAGGGACCATCCCGGTATTCTCATCCCAGATCTCATTTATCAGGAAGCAAGTCAGATCCCACTCATGGAAGAAGGCACCTTCCTTAAAGATGTTCTACTAAAATGGCTTGGCCTTACTTGCACGTCTTATCATTAATTTCAGGGAACATTAAAAAGCTGTTACTTAAAAAGGAAACCTTCCACTTCAGAGTCTACCGTGAAAGAAAGGCATATTAGGATTGGTTCTTCAGACATTCCACCTTCAGAGAGATCAACTTCAATTCTATGTCTCCTCAGTCATTTCAGGAGCCATGTAATAGCTTGTTCCTAGCTTGTCATTGGTCTGTCAGTTCCTCTTCAGGTTCCAATTATGTTGTGTGACTTTTCAGTTATCAGATGAATGCAGATAAGACCCAAATGATAAAACAATGAAGTGGTTCCACTCAAGACTAATTTCCTGAACTACTATGTTTACTTAGAGCAGCACCAGGGAAGGGGACTTAGAGGAATATGATTGACTCAAAAGCAATTTCATTGCCAAATTGCCAGCCAAGGTACCAAGATAAATTGCAAAAGTTCTATCTCTACAGATCTGTGCCCAACTGGCAGGTAGCTCCACTGAAAATCAGTGTTCTTTAAATGAGAATGGCAGCCATGGGTCACATACTTGAACATCTGTTTTCCATGTGGTGAACTGTTTAGGAAGTTCTCACAAGAGGCTTTCTTTGATACTTTGCCTTGATAATGTTGTTTTGACACATTAATAGTAAATCTAACTATGACTCACAGTAATTGTTTACTGCACACATAACTTTTGTCTGAGGACTGTGAACCATGTAACTTTCTGAGTTTCTTGAACCTTGAATGTTTCCTTAGTTTTAGTCTTAGGAGCATTCCTCCTCCCTCTAGGACACAGCATTTCAACTGCAAGAAAATAACTACATACAGACATCTTAATATCTGCTTCTCAGATATTAAGATCAAACAGCAAAATGGTAAGTATTATTTCATTAAACATAAACAAGTAAAGAAAAATAATCTGCTGAACTTTCAGTGAGAACTATGCATGAATGTCAGTATCATTTATGACTGGATACTCTGTAAACCAGCTTTATAAGCCTAGATAGCCTGATTATTCTGAACAGCAGAAGGAATTTGGCCTATTGTGGCTGACTCAGTAACAAGAAGTGGATGAAACTCACTCAGAGATACTAGCAGCAAGTTAACAAGCTTGCAAAGGAGAGTGTAATTAGGCTCTAAAACTCCCTGGGTCAAGCTGCAGTTGCAGTAGGACAATACACTCGATTGATAGAAACAGCAGAAACTCAAGAAGTGCCAAAATTTGAAACATTTTACAGTTCCTTCACAAGACTCAAGTTATCTGCACTGGCATGTCATACACATTGGAGAACTTAGAGAAGAAAACTAAACTTAAAAACTGATGTATGCTCAAAATTACCTTTCTCTTGAGTGAACTTTGAAATCAACACTAATATTTCAGTACTGGGTGAAAATCTATTTATCTAGTTTTGTAACACATCAAACCTGAAAAGAAACAGTAGCTGCCTATAAAGAGGCAAAAGTTAGAAATTCAAAGCTAAAATTATAACTGATAATAGAAACTGTCATAATGATGTGACTATATATATAATCCAAAGAATCAGAGATTTCATAGGTTAAGCACAGGCAGGTTACACATGAAATGAGACAGCAAACAGAAACAGGAAAGTAAAAAAAAATGCATTAAAAATGAAAACAAAAAATTATAATGCATAGTTGCTACACCATTAAATCATCCATTTTCAACTAAATTATATGAGCTGTGCAAGGAACAGCAAAGTATGTCCACGAGCCAATGAAAAAGCAATTAGCTGAATCTGTGTCAATGAGCACAGCCAGATGCTGTGTTAGCAGCAGTGAGTTTAAAATAAGTATAGCCAAAATGCTTGTAGAATTAAGGAAGCCAAGTGTAGGAAACAGAAATATACAAGGACAGCAACTCAACCAAAAATATTATTCACAAAACTAAAGAAACTATTAGAAAGAAGCAGATATAAACTCAAGAGTTGAAAAATGCAATAAACTTACCTGATGGACTCAGTAGTAGATTTAAGATGGCACAAGAAACAGTCTGTGACCTTGAATATAAATCAATAAAAAGCACACATTTTAAAGAACAGAACAAAACAAAAACCTGAAAGATTTGTTTTGTTCTATTTATCTATTATTTCAAAGCAATTCTATGGGTTGTTTAAAAAATTCTATGACTGTGAATGCTGTATTTCTTCATTATTCCTTATTATCAATGAAATTAGCACTCTAGAGTAAATTTTTACTCTTGCTTTTACTCACGATTTCTGTCTCTTTCCCCTCTATTTATATTCTGTCTGCTTCCTTGCCTGTCCTCATTTTTTCTTGTTTTTAAAATTTTTATTAATTATACTTTATTCACTTTGTATCACCCCATAAACTCCTCCCTCCTCCCCTCACAATCCCACCTTCCCTCCCTCTTCTCCAGACATGCCCCTCCCCAAGTCCATTGATAGGGGAGGTCTTCCTTTCCTTCCTTCTAATCCTAGTCTATCAGCTCTCATCAGGAGTGGTTGCATTGTCTTCCTCTGTGGGTAAAGCTGCTCCCCCATCAGGGTGAAGTGATCAAAGAACAGGCCAATCAGTTCATGTCAGAGGCAGTCCCTCTTCCCATTATTATGGAACCCACTTGGAGGCTGAACTGCCATGGGCTACATCTATGCAGGGGTTCTAGGTTTTCTCCATGCATGGTACTTGGTTGGAGTATCAGTCTCAGGAAAGACCCCCTGTACTTAGATATTTTGGTTCTGTTTATCTCCTTGTGGAGCTCCTGTCCTCTCCCTATCTTACTGTGTCCCACATCTTTCATAAGATTCCACGTACTCTGCCCAACAGTTGGTCATAATTCTGAGCATCTGCTTTGATATTCTGCAGGGCAGAGCCTTTCAGGGGTCCTCTGTGACAGGGTCCTAGCTTGTTTTCTGTTTTCTTCTTCTGATGTCAATCTGCTTTGCCTTTCTGGCTGGGGATTGAACATTTTAGCCAGAGTCCTCCTTCTTGATTAGTTTCTTTAGGTGTACAGATTTTAATAGGTTTATCCTATTTTATATGTCTGTATGTGTGTCTTTCTGCTTCTGGGATAGCTCACTCAGGATGATCCTTTCCAGTTCCCACCATTTACCTGCAAATTTCATGATATCCATGCTGAGTAATATTCCATTGTGTAGATGTACCACAATTTCTGTATCCATTCCTCAGTTGAGGGGCATCTGGATCTTTTCCAGCTTCTGGCTATTACAAATAAAGCTGCTACAAACATGGTTGAGCAAATGTCTATATTGTGTACTTGAGCCTTTTTTGGATATATGCCTAGGAGTGGTATAGCTGGATCTTGAGGAAGTGCTATTCCTAGTTGTCTGAGGAAGTGCCAGATTGATTTCCAGTGTGGTTATATAAGTTTACATATCCAGTATATATAAAGAACTACAGAATTTGAAAACCAACAAATCAAGTAATCCAATCAGAAAATGGGGAGCAGAGCTAAACAGAGAACTCTCGATAGAGGATATCGTGACTGGCAGAGAAACACTTAAAAGAAATGCTCAACGTCATTAGCCATCAGGGAAATGCAAATCAAAACGACCCTGAGATTTCACCTTACACGCATCAGAATGGCCAAAATCAAAAAACTCAAGTGATAACACATGCTGGAGAGGTTGCCAGTCTTCTTGTTCACTCTTTCTTTCTTCAATTATCTCCATTTTCCTACTGAATGTTTGTTGGTGTGGTTTTCTATAATTCCAGTAGTTTTAAGTTCATTAGTTCAATTTATATCTTCTATTTGTCCAATTCTTTTCTGTATATTTCTGTCTTATATGCTTTTAATGGTTATTCATGGTTGTTATTCAAGCAATTTTTCTTGCAACAACTGCTTTTGAGATGTTTAAAGCATTAGTACTTTGGTTAATATATGTTTATTGTGTTTTCTGAGTCAACTCTGACAAATAATTTACCTCAATAAAGCCAGGTATTAAGCCTTATCTTTGGTCTGTGGACTGGGTTTTCAATGTATTTGTTTTTCAAATTTCTTGTTTTTCATTTTCCAGAGACCTATACTAAAATTTTCTCACTGAACAGTCAGGATGTATGGAAAATTTTATAACCTTCAAGTCATATGCTAAAGATTTCAAAGTGTGCCCAGAATAAT
Organism: Pachyuromys duprasi; assembly: GCA_028658305.1. Taxonomy (NCBI): domain Eukaryota; kingdom Metazoa; phylum Chordata; class Mammalia; order Rodentia; family Muridae; genus Pachyuromys; species Pachyuromys duprasi. The sequence goes on from CM053763.1 coordinate 2,836,522, forward strand.
AGCCACATGATTCCTTTCTTAAGAAAGCATATTTCTAAAAACAGAGAAGGCCTGAAAACAAACGTAGTATAATGTTTATACACACGCACAAGGTCATAATGTCAAACAAAGAACCAAAATCTATAAATATATGGAACATTAATAGAATGTATTATCTCTAAGCATTGTAAAACATCATACTTTAGGTTAATCAGATATTAGATGATGTAAAGATATCCCATTCTTAAGGATCAGTAGAATTATTATAATAAAAATGGCCATCTTATCCAAAACAATCTACAGATTCAAGATTATCACCATTAAATTTTCAAACAACTCTTCACAAATCTTGAAAGGATAATTTTCAGCTTTAGTTGGAAACAGAAAGAAAGATAGAAAAAATAATAATAAAAAACAGTATAGCTAAGCCAATCCTGTATAGTCACTATCACTGACCTTATATTTTAATTCAGAACTAAAGTAATTTTTTTAAAAAAGCACAATACTGGCACAAAAGCAGGCATTTTGACCAATGGAATCAAATTAAAGACTCAGAAATAAGTTGCACACCCATGGACCCTTGGATTTTATAAACAAACCAGAAATATACACATGGAAAAAGACAATCTTCAACAAATGGTGCTGGTTACATTGGATGTATGCATGTAGAAGAATCCAAATAGATCCATCTTTATCACCTTCTATAAATCTCAATTCCGAATTAACCAAAGACCTTCATATAAGGCCAGATGAACTAAATCTGATAGACTAGAAAGCAGGGCTAACCTTGAACTCATTGGCACAGTAAAAGACCTTAGAACACTCTTATACATGTACTAAGATCAACAATTAGTGGGATCTCATGAAACTGAAAAGCTTCTGTATAAAAAAGGTAACTATCATTCAAAGAGGCAGTCTACAGAGTTGGAAAGGATTTTTTCGCAGTAACCCATCTGATAGAGGGCTAATATCTGAAATATATAAAGAACTCAAAAAACTGGCCATCAAAAATAAATAAATAAATAGATAGATAGATAGATAGATAGATAGATAAATAAATAAATAAATAAATAAATAAATAAGGGCCACTTGAGGGATTATATTGAAACCTAGTACAACAGAAACTTCCTAAAATATATACATATATGACAGCCATCAAAATGAAACTGTCAAATAATGGGGAATACGAAGCCTCAGCTGTAAATGTCTCATCACCAAATAAGCTTCCAGTACCAGGAATGTGTTATATATAATCTAGATTTGGCCAAATGGGTCCCAGGAGAATCCCCAAACAATATAGGTTATTAACCAAGGATACTGGTTGTTCTACATAAACTCACAATTAGACCCTATCCCTTAAAAGCAAAACCTGCACAACTCATTGAACTTAGAAACATTGAGATGATACCTACCTAGACCCATTACCACTACATACTAGTGCTCATGGTACCAGAATGAACTCTTTTTGCTACCAAAGGAGAAGTGTAAACATCAACACAACTATAAACCATTCAGTCTTAAATGACGACCTGCCTTCAAAACACCTGGTACAATAGTGGCACAAAGCTTTTGGGGGTAACCAACAAACACCTGAATTGATTTAAAATCAATTCTATGAGATGGAACCTATATTTCACATTGCTTGTTTGGCTACAAACCTGAAATTAAATAGGCACTATGCCCAGCAGTAGTTGCATAAAACAAAGTTAAACTCAAGAGCATCATTTGAGGTTCTTTGTCATATGTACATTTTTTTAACTTACAGTTCCCTTTGTATTTATATTATGGCTTCCAGTTTACGTTTTTATGAGTTCACGTATTTATGTGTACAAATATGTATGTCTCCATATATGTATGTGTTTCTCATACTTTATATGTTTATTTGGCTCTCTTTCTTTTGTTTGTTTTGTCCTATTCAAACTTGTTTGATTTGTTTTTAAATCTTACTATTTTATATTTTTTCTTAGGTGTTTGTTTATTTTTCTTAGAAGAGACAGAAAGGGTGTGAATCCAGATGGGACGGGAAGTGTGAATAAACTGGGAGGGGTTAGGGAAGGAAAAACTGTAATGATAATTGATTGTTTGAAATAAAACTATTTTCAGTAAAATAGAAAGTACCCTGAGAAAAAGCAAGTTGCTTACTGTTTCAGTGAATATATTCCATCATGGAAGTAAGACATGATAACAGGAAGGGAAAATGGGGGGAGAGAAAGAGAAAAAATGGGTCCAGGCTATAAAACCTTAAAGCCCAACCCCAGTGACTCATTTCTTCCAGCTGGGCTCCGACTCCTAAAGCATGTGTAACCTTCCCAAATAGTGCCACCTTCTGTGGACTGAGTGTTCATGGCCTTGACTCTCTGGGGAAAATTTCTCATTCAAACCTCAACAACTAGTTATTCATATTTTTATTAATCGGTACAGAAATAATTGTTGAAGCATAGTTTAATTTATCTTATCCTTATCTGACCAATAAAACAGACAGAATTTCAAGTGAATGTACAAGGAAATATCACTAAGAGTTTTCAGGCCATGAAAGATTAATATTATTTAAAAGATCTAAAAGTCTTTATACATTTCTCCTGAATATCTGTCCTGGTGCTTTGTGAATCTCCAGCCTATACTCAACAGCAAAATTCTGTCAGGCTTAAGTGTATATTGTTTGTTTGGGTGACCTTAATTTTTTCTATTATTATATGCATAGAATTTTTAAAGTATTTAAATTGCAAAATTTAAGTACAGATCAATTTATAAAATTAGTTTGCTTTCTCATTACTTGGTGTGGCTGTCTTTTACCCTTTTGAATCAACTATTTAAATCTCCATTTCTGCTTTATTTATTTCTGACTTTTCTTCAGTATTGCATTAATCTTCTAGGTAAACAAACAATTCTTTAAGAGGCAGGGGAAAGCATGTTGCTGTCAAATGCATTATGGGTAGGGTGTTGGAACTGATATATTTACTCATGCTGGCAAACTGTGTATTCACCATGAAAAAAAAATAAAGTAAAGGAAATGCATTACAGGTAGGAAAGCTAAGCACAGAAAGTTTCTCTTTCTAATAACAAAATTTATTTTCAACACTGAGTAAAGAATTCAATTTCCTGCACTAATGTTATTTGTTTAGCAAGCTTTTGTATAGTATGCACTTTCCTCACCATGTAACTACAAATTCATACAAGGATTTGGTCTCCCACTGAGATCGTAGTGCTAAACTTGAACTATTGATCTGTGGTGTCTTAACAACAGCCTTTGGGTTTACCAATAAAACTAAAATGTTAGTGCTTAGATTTAATACCTATGCAGGGACTAACACATGAAGATACTTGAAAAAAAACTTCTCTTTAAAAATAACTTTCTCTTAATGAAACAAGATAGAGATTGGATTTCTGTCTGTTCTGTCTAAATGCCTAACCAGTTATTCTCCTGAAGAGCATTCAAGGCAATTTACATGAGTTAGAACATACTGTCTTTCTCACCCCTATATTGTTTAGGAGAGCTAATTTCATACCTTTGGCTAATTTTCATATGGTCTATTTTTATGACAGCAAAAATCTTCCTTTAATAAACTGTCATTCTAAAATTTAAAAGAAAAAGAAAACTTGTAATTCTACTATGAGGTCAGTGGCTGGAAGAAATATACCAGTTATTTTTTCTTTCATAGAATTTGTTCCTTTCTATGTAAAATATTTAAGTATTTATCATCATCGAGCTCTAACATTCAACAGCAAATGATACATGAAATAAAAAATCAATGCAAAGGTCTAAAATCCATTCATAAATACAAATTAAAGGATTTGTAAGCATCAGCATGAAAGCAAATATCAAAGACAAAACACAGTCTTGTGTCTAAAATTGATGGACTACTACTCCAGCACAGCAGGCACTTGGAAAAAAAATCTTGTAAGAGAAGCAAGTTAGCTCTATGTTTCAACCAAAAGATTCCAACAATAAGGTAGGGAAGATAAGACACAAAAATGCCATGATAATTCAGATAATGTCCAAGAAACATAAAACATATGGCTATCTATTTTTTTCTAATTAAATTCAAACGTTCAGTTTTACTTTTTCCATCATCTTCAGCATGAGTGTACAAAGTTGCTTTCTGATCCATTATACTTACTCCTGACCTACTGTTCCAGTGTGTATTCATGTGATCTTTTCATCAGTTGCATAGATGAACTGTCCATTTGTTTTGTTTGAATATTGAATTTTTTACCCACTTATCTTACCATAGTAATTATTGCTTCCCTCGCATAGTGTCTTTTCTTCTATTTGATGATGTAATGCACAGAAAGATCACTGAGACATGCTTTTTCTTTCATTGAAAACAAAACACAAACCTCCTCAAATCCCCACTTCTTATCAACTACAGCACTTTAAGTTGCTTGGTTTGGTTCTTCAGTGAGCTGTCTAAATTCACTTTAAGCAATCCCTCTTTCTAACTTACTAAAAACTCACACATGCAAATGACAGCACCACTACATGAATAAGACTTATTTTGTCAAAATAAGCCTTCAGTTTCTCAAGTCAACAGTTAATTCTTAACTATCTTCTTTTGGACTGTTATCATTGTATGAGTTACCTTTTTTCATGAAGCTGACAATGACAAAACACTTCACTAAAACAACTTTACTGCAAGAACAAAAATTGCCATGCAATGTGACTGAACACACACTGTGAAGCCTGAGATGCAGTGGAGAGCTCAGAATATCAGAGATGCCAGAAAGATAGGCTAAAGAAAGCCACATGCATTGTGTGCAACTGTCCAGAGAAGGAGCCTTCACATAAGCCACAAGGATAAGGAGATAAGGGTGGTGACAGGAGAAGCTTTTCACTATGGTACCAGAACCTTCAGTCTAAGAAAACCACAGAGAGGGAGGATAGGAAGGCCAGGCTCTTAAGCCTGAGGCTCACCTCCCAGAGAGCATCATTCTTCATGTAGGCCTCATCTCCTGAATATTGTAGAAACTCCAAGTACCAGTAGCTAGGGATCAAGTGTTCAAACACATAAGGACGTTGAGGCACATTTCACATGAAAGCATAACATTCTATCGTGACTCCATTACGGATGGTTTATGGCTATCTCACAATGCAAGATGTAGTCAGTCAATTTCAAAAATAACAAAAATCAGATTCAAAAATATTTACAATTGACTTACAATTCTAAAATATCATCCTGAGTGAGGTAATTCAGAAAGACACACAGGTCATATACTCACTTATAAGTGGATATTAGCCATATAATATACGATAAACGTACTAAAATCTATAGTCCTAAAAAAAAAAAAAACTAAACAACAAGGAGGACCCTAGGGAAGATGCTTAATCCTCATTTAGAAGGGAAAACAGTATAGACACCAGAAGAGGAAGAATATAGGGAACAGGGCAGGAATCTACCACAGAGGGCCTCTGAAATACTCTACCTAGCAGGGGACTGAAGCAGATGGCAAGGTTCATAGTTAAACCTGGGGCAGAATACTGGGAATCGTATGAAGAGTGGGTAGATTAAAAGACCTGGAGGTGACAGGAGCTCCACAAGGAAACCAACAGAGCCAAAAATTCTGGGCCGAGGGTGGTCTGCAGATGAGACCCATGCTCTAACCAAAGACCATGCATGTAGAGGACCGAGACACCATGCTCAGATGTAACCCATAGGCAGCTCAATATCAATGTGCATTCCCTATTAAGGGGAGTAGGCCTTGTGTCTGGCTTGGACTCAGTGGTCAGCTCTTTGATCACTCCCACCTGGGGAGTGCAGCCTTACCAGGTCACAGAGGAAGATAATGCAGCCAGTCCTGATAAGACCTGATAGGCTAGGGTCAGATAGAAGGTGAGGGGGACCTCCCTTATCAGTGACCAGGGAAGGGGTATGGGGGAGAGGAGGGAGGGAAGGTGGGACTGGGAGAAAATAAAAGAGGGGGCCACAGCTGGGATACAAAGTGAATAAATTATAATGAATAATAATTTTTAAAAAGAAAGAAATACAAACTATCTTGTGAAACTAAAGGCAATCTTTTAACTCTGAGTTCTTAGATAATCAACCAGAAGTTACATACTTTGAAAATTAAATGACATGGAGTAAACATTGCCATTCAAATAGGAAGAATGGCAAGAAAAGATACAGGCAAAGTAAGACTGAAACTGAGCAGGACAAACATCTGGGACCTCCTGGATCATCTGCACTGTGTTAGTCTTGGATAACCCAGTCTCTCTATTCTTTTTGACTGGCATATACATGATTTATCTTTTGAGCTGGATCTACACAAACACACACACTACATTAGATAGATAGATAGATAGATAGATAGATAGATAGATAGATAGATAGATAGATAGATAGATAGATAGATAGAGATAAGTACCTACATGTGTGTGTGTGTGTGTGTAGCTTTCCTTGCAAATGCCTTTTGTGTCTAGAATCTCTAATATCTTGGAATCTCTACTCTCTGGATCCCCCTTCACAAGCTCACACACAGTCTCTTAGGCATTCCATAAGGGGATTTTGATCCTGATATCATCTCCAGACTTCACAGATTTTCTGAAACTTTGATATGGATATATGACCCAATGACTCCTGTTTACAAACAAACATGAAAATAATGGTTCCACCAGTTCTGTTGTTAGCTTGAGATGAAGCCTTAGCTTCCCAGGGTACAGCTTCAGTCTTTGAGAAACTTTCTGGATGAACTTGAGAAAACACACTCCAGCAGGATGTCCTTCACACTATCTTCCAACACTTTCTTTTGAGTAAAAAGTTTATGTTGTTACACCTTGAAAGTCAATGTTTTGGGTGAATGATAGTGATGTACCTGATTGTTCATAATATACCACATTCAGTGGCACCTGAGTTTGTGTAAATAAAATGACATAGTTTAGAGACCACTAGGTGGCTGTAGGACAAGAGACTAATCTTCACACATACACACACACAATTAGTAGGTAGGAGGATCCTTCAGTGCTACACATTGAAGTCAAAGAAAGGTAGGGAAAGTAGGAAATTAACTACTATACAGCTCACAAACGAAGAGATTCAGAGAGCTTACCAGTGATTCTATATCTGAAGATTCTTCTCAGAGGTGCCCAAAGAGGACAGAACAGTGTAAATGTGCAGAGTACATTTACACTGTACCTTACTCTGTCCATGCTTTCTATTTATTGCTCCAAAGTTGCATCCTTCTCAAATCAGTGAATACACATTAACTACCATCCTGAGTTCTGCAGCTGTTCTTTAAAACTAATGAAAATTAGGAGGAGGTTAACAGAGCTCACAGCTTGTAAGTGAAGTCAAAATTAGGATCAGACTCTTGAGGTTGGCAGTGTTTAACTTGTCTGTTTCCTAAGAGTTAAAGGTGGAATTGAGTAACAGTACATTGAATTGTTGAAATTGCAATGTCTGAAAGACAAGAGAGCTAGTTACTGGTTTTGAAACACATATCTACTTCATACAAGTCCTTTGCTATGTTATGTGGCCAGTGAAACTTGATCCATAAATGCATGGGCCTCCAGAAGGAGAATAAAACCCCTGGTGAAAGGCAGCAAGGAATGAAAACCTCAGTCTTAAACCCTCAAGGTATAGAATTCTGCCAAATATGTGAATAGCTTGGAAACAGATTTACCCTCATAGTCTCCAGAAAGAAAAGTTTCCTTCTATATTATTCATTTATGTGGCTTTGTCTTGAAAAAGAATGAGAAGTGTTTAGTAGAAAGATTAAAACAGGAGCCTAAGCCAAAGGAAAAAAAATGCACAATGGAGGCAAAATAGTCAGGCTTTAACCCTGTTTTAAGTTACTTTATAGACTCATATGAGAAGTCAATGTTTTAGTAAAAGCAGATTCTAAGTGTTTATTTCAATTGCATTTGAGAAATTGAAATTGGTAATACATGGATGAAATTTTGGATTTTGAAAGGACACTGTCATAAAATAAAATTTATTTGGAAATCTTAAGCTAGGGTAAATAAATTTTGCATTTGGGGAAGACCCAACTCTTTAATGACTAGAAAGGAGACAGATAAGCAGAATTGTAAACATGAGCTATTCTAAATTGCAGCTTTATAAACATTAATTGAAGTACTTGCAAGGGTTTTGGCATGTGTAGTTAAAGTCCCAAGTCAACTGACTTAAAATATGAAGATTATTATGCAGTACTGATCCAATTAAGCTATGCCCTTAAAAGCCCAGAGTTTTCCCCGCTTGAAGTCAGAAGATATGTAAGGTGTAAAGTACAAGAAGTTATAGTGTTCCTAGTTTGCAGGTGAAAGGAGTGCATGTAAAACACAACAGGCAGCCTTGGGAACTGGGAGAGAAGCCTTTCTCTAACAACTGGTTGTAGATGGGGACCTCGAACTTTGCCAACAGCCCAAATCCAGAAGACAATGAATTACACAAGACTCCTTGCCCGTGGTCAGAGAAGACCAAGGCTGCAGTCCCAGCATGTGCAGAATTAAGCCTGAAGTGCCGCTACAGGACTTCCAGGACAGGAGAATGAAGGATGTAACTGGGTGAAACCAATTCCAATTAGAAGGTAGACTTTCCACATGGACTATATTGAAAAGAAAATCACTAAGCAAGAAAAATGCTTTACTTTGATTAAATATTAGCAATTGATAAACTTTTCAGTTGAGAAATTTAGGCATTAAAACTAATCTAATTCTTTTGCCTAACTGAGGAAAGAGGGTGAACTAGTTAACTTTATGAATCTGTATGCCAGGTATTAATTCATGTCTATGGAGCAGAAATCAAAAATAAAATTGTACGTTAACACAATTCACTGATTGGCAGCTACCTAAAAAGAATTCTTTTCTATACAAGAGACTTATATAGGGCAGTAAATAAAAGGCTCTCAAATAATTTATTATGCATATTGGTTAACGTGAGAGTAAGAGCGAACTCTAGTAAATTACACTTTAATGAAAAGTTCAAAATGTTGAAAACTGTTCTTGCTTTTATTTCCCTACCTCTAAATTGAGAAAAATATTATATGCCTATAGAGGTATGTAATGTGATAATGGAATAGGTTGTGTTTTATGAAGAGATTGTAAAACCCATGAAAAGTTGCCCACAGCCAAAAGGAAATTAGGCCAAGCATAAAAAGCATATAGCCAGTGGAAAATAAGAATTTTAATAAAATTGAAAATACAACCCATCTCCTTCTTTTATACTTCTCCAGGCTACCAATGTTCTTCTCAGCCATGTTTCATTGTTACAACATTGATAAAGAAGAGAACAGATAGTTTTGAGAGCTGGCAAAATAGTTTTGGTGGCTAAATCATTCAAGAGCTAATGTGGCAAAGAAATTTCAGTCATAGCATTAAACTTGGCTGCCACATGTATGGCATAATAAATTATATCACTAAAAATAAATGATATATTATATGGGAATGTTAAGATAAAATTATTATTAGTTTTCAGATGGAGAAAATAATATTTAGAACTCTGATTTAGCCTTTGAAGTCACAACGTAGTTATAAACCAAGTGATTGGAATTGGTGTGTTCTAAAAAGTAGGAAATAGAGAACTTGAGCCTATCTGTATGTTTTTTTAAACCCCTGTATACTTCATTCTACCACTCAAAATTAATTAGCAGTAGATTTCATATGTCCTAACAGGATGGAAACAGTGACCTAGTAATAACATTTACCTCCTTAAATTAATTATATTGCCAAGATTATAATCAAAATCAGATAGAACAAAGTGCCAGCACTTTCAAAAAGAAAGGAGACTAATCAACCAAGGGATTTTCCAGTTGGAGCCGCATCTATCCAAATGCGCAGTTAACAGCTCAGCCTTTGTCTTCTTTCAGTCATATTGAAATTCTTCTCTGGGACACTCTGTCTTCGGTGAGCCCAGACTGAAGAAGCAGAACTGACAGTTCAGACCTTTCAGCATGTATGAATGAGGCTGCTTGTGGTATATGAGGTGATCAAAGCAAATGGCACTCAGTACTGGGACTCCACCTGACTACATGCCATATAGCATGCACAGTAGTGAAGAAAAGCAAAATTGTTCTGTGTAACTTTTTAAGAGATTTTAGAAGAAAGGAGTCTTGACTCTTCGGTTAATTTCTGTACTTTCAGCTGTTTATTTCCACCGAGGATTCTCAAGTGGCCTGGAAGATTCAGATGGGGCTAAGAGCAAACTCCATCTTGCAACTCTTCTCTCTCATTCAATGATGTGTCAGGATTTTGTTACTGTTACTATAATGTTCTTTTGAAGTGTATACACCTTATCCTTGTTCATTCTCATGCCGATTTCTTCCCATTCCCCCAACTCTGTGGTTTCAATCCAGATATTGTATTGTGATACTTATTCTAAACATCCTGTCTCAACTCTGTGTAAACAGGCCAAAATAAAGCAAGTAGACACAATGTTGAGCTGGGAGGAGCAAGAAGATAAGAAAGAGGGGAGGAGCTAGAGGTCAGGAAATGTGTGGGAGGAGAAAAGAAAGACAGAGTTGGACAGATCTTGGAACTGCGTGGAGAGAATGAACCAGACCTAAGATTTCACAAAAAGCAAGTATAATGGGTAAAATCTAAATGTTAGGAAACTATGAGGTCTTGGAGGTTTAGGAGGGAGTAACTATTGTCCAGCATTGTGTTCTAGGTTAACTAAGTAAACCCAGTCTTTGTGTGGTGATTTGGTTATACAGCTGTTCAGGACTAACAGCAGCTTTATCAGAAGATATATCAATAGTAAATATTAATAGTCTCTTACAACATGTGACTTATAGAAAAGGATTAGCTTCTCCAACAGATTGTTTACTGGAAGCAGTTATTACAGGAATATTATGGGTTCTTCCTTTGTGGCCAGGTGATATGTAATAATACAGAGCACAGAGGTATTAGAGACGAGGGTCCTCATGTGAAACATAAGCAAAGACTTCTGCCAAAATCAGAGACATTTATTGCAGCACCTCAGAGAGGGAATAAGAGGAAACACAATAGAACAACCTCATGAAGTTTTGCCTTATGCTGTGAGGTAATTCAACCCAAGGACTCCCTACTACAGAACTACTCTGAAGTAAAATGCATTATTGACTAGGATAACATTGGAGGTGTTGGTTTTTTAAATTGAGCACTGTATTTATTTGGCTTGCCAGCTTTAAATATGTTCTCTGCAATGTGGGATGTCTGCCTGTCTGACACAGCCTCTACTAGCAAGAAGTCTCAATATCATGAAAGTTGTTTTACATGTTAAATTTATTATACAAAAACAATGTAAGATGAACATGAAATTTCCTTCAAAAGCTTTATAAAGGCATATCCTACTCTCACTTTCTTCCCAGATGACCTTGGCTAGAAGTGAATTATGTTTATTGATCATTCTGAAAAATGAGCCATAGATATACACACAGGCATATATGCATGCTTATATCAGTCCATGCCTAGGAGGCATAGGCCCTAGGGTGGAATCTAATATTGTTATTTTGATAAATGGCCATGCTATCAAACTGTTCTCTAAATATTTATGTCTAAAGTTTGATAGACGGCTCAGTAATTAAGAATGCTTCACATTCTTTTAAATGACTCAGGTTTGATTGGCAGCATACCCATCATGGCACAGAATTGACTGTTCCAGTTCTAGGGATCCAATGTACCATTCTACCCTATAAAAGCCTCAAACATACACAGGGTACACAGACATACATAAAAACTAAACACCTGTACACATAAAATAGAAATAAAACTTTAGATATTTATCTTATTGCCCAATAGACCTGGGTTCTTCTCAGCTTTTGTCAGTGGTCAGTGAAGCTTCTTTTTGCAGTGTAGTACTCAATACAGACTCATATTTAAAGTATTGGAAATACATAAATGTGGGTGGTCAGCACTAATGAGATTTCTTATTGATTCTCCTGTGTCATCCTATGACAATATTAATTCAGCAAAATTTCGGGGAAGATGGGAGAGAAATATATGAGGCTCCTTCCCCAAAGAACTGTGGGTGGTGGATAGTTCCTGGGAGAAGGAGAATCATTCTTTGGGAGTATGGCCAAAGGTAGGTTGGCCATTCTGTAGAGGCTGATCCCATATCCACATCCATATGGATAGCATTAAACAGACGGAAACTGTTCATTTTGGTTTGGGTTCTTTTTTTTTAAGTAATTTATTTTTATATTAATCATAGGTTATATATTTTGTATCCCAGCCATAGCCCCTCCCTTAATCCCTCCCACTCTACCCCTCCCTCCCTCATCTTCTCCCTGGCCCCCTCCAAGTCCACTGAAGATCCCTGTGCCCTGATCTATTGGGTCTTTGTGAAGCTCTTGTCCTCGCCAAATCTTACTAACTCACCCTTTTTTGAATATGATTCCCTGCACTCTGGCGATGGCTTGGTTGTGAGTCTTAATATTTGCTTTCATACATTGCTAGTTAGAGTCTTACAGAGGCCCTTTGTCATAAGCTCCTGTCCTGTTGCTTGTTTTCTCCTACATTCAATGTCCATCCCATTTGTCCATCTAACTGAAGATTGATTATCCCACCCTGGGTCATCCTTCTTGCTTATCTTCCCTAGGTGTATAGATTTCAGCATGCCCATCCTATCCTATAGGTCTATATAAGTGAGTATATACCAAGTATTTCTTTCTGCTTTTGGGATACCTCACTCAGGATGATGGTTTACAGGTCCCACCATTTGCCTGCAAATTTCATGATTTCCTCGTTTTTAATTGCTGAGTAGTATTACATTATGTAAAAGTACCGTAATTTCTGTATCCATTCCTCGACTGAGGAACATTTGTATCAAAGACCTCAACATAAAACCAGACACACTAAACCTCTTAGAAGAAAAAGTGGGGAAGAGCCTAGAACTCATTGGCACAGGGGACTACTTCCTGAAGAGATCACCAACAGCACAGGCTCTATGATCAACAATAAATAAATGGGACCTCATGAAACTGAAAAGCTTCTGTAAAGCAAAAGTCACTGTCATCAAAACAAAACGACAGCCTACAGACTGGGAAAGGATCTTTACCAATTCTACCTCTGACAGAAGGCTAATATCCAGTATATATAAAGAACTCAAGAAGTTAAAAAGCAACAAATCAAGTAATCCAATTAAAAAATGGGGAATGGAGATAAACAGAGAACTCTCTGTAGAGGACTGTAGAATGGCAGAAAAACACTTAAAGAAATGTTCAACATACTTAGCCATCAGGGAAATGGAAATCAAAATGACCCTGAGATTTCACCTTAAACCTGTCAGAATGGCTAAGATCAAATACTCTAGGGACAACACATGCTGGAGAGGTTGTGAAGAAGGGGGAACTCTCCTCCATTGCTGATGGTACTTTCTTAGACAATTAGGAATAGTGATTCCTCATGACCCACCTATACCACTCTTAGGCATATATCCAAAAAATGCTCAAGTACAAAACAAGGACATTTGGTTTGGGTTCTTAATGGACATGAAATGGAAAGTTAATATGAGGAAGGGATGTTGCAGGGATGTGGAAAGAAGTAGAGGGTAGATATGCTCATCTTTCCTTGTATACAAGAGAAAAATCACAGAAGACAAAACAGTTAATCTTAAAAAAGAAAACAAAAAAGGAAAATGAAGAAAGTTTTATATGTAAAGTAAAAGTCTTGTGTAGGGTCTGAAATCCACCAAGAAAGACCAAATAATGTGAAGTAAAAACAATTTTGAACCACAATATCAGTCAGATCAAGAAGATGAACCCAAGTCTATAGCAATTCAAAGCAATTCTGAATTTGAGGAGAAACAACCAATTGCTGAGTATGTCAAATTAAAAAATTAAACATATGGTATATACTCACTTATATAGACCTATAGGATAGGAAGGTCATGCTGAAATCTACACACCTAGGGAAGATGTACAAGAAAGAGGACCCAGGTTGGTATGATCAATGCTCATTTGGATGGACTAATGGGATGGACATTGAATGGGGGAGAAAACAAGCAACAGGACAGGAGCATACCAAAGAGGACCTATGAAAGAATCAGTATAGCAATGTATCAAAACAGATATTAAGACTCACGGTTAAGCCCTTGGCAGAGGGTGGGAAGTAATAATAAATATAGGGGAAGTTAGTAAGACTTGGGGAGAACAAGAGCTCCACAAAGATCAAACTGAGCAGGGCACAGGGGTCTTATATGGGACAGTTTCTCCAACCAGGGACCATGTATGGATATGGCCTAGAACCCCTGCTCAGATGTTGCTCATGATAACTCATTGGTGAACTGAAGACCCTAGTAAGGGAAACAGGGGCTGTTTCAGTCTTGAGCTTGATGGCTGACTCTTCGACCCTCCCCCATACATGCCAGGGAGTAACAGCCTGGCTAGATCCCGGGGGAGGACATTACATCCAGCCCTGAGGAGACAAGATGATCTGGGGTCAGATGGAAGGGGAGGAGATCCTCCCCAGGTAGTGGACTTGGAAGGGGCAGGGAGGAAATGAGGGAGGGTGGGGAGGGTAGAAGGGAGTGAGGAAGGGGGCTACGTATGGGATGCAAAAAACCTAACCTGTGACTGATATAAAAATAAATAAATTTATTTTAAAAAAGGAAACTTAAAATTGAATTTTAAAAAATTAGCAGAAGAAAAAGCACAAATGATATGCTAAATGGGAGCAACTGGAACACCACCTCCTGTGAAAATTGTCCCCACTGGCTAAAACAACAATAAAGTAAACATTTTCTGAACCAGACAGCCCCCTAAGAAACAAAAAGAGAAAATAACTACCAAAAAGGTTGAAAAGGGGCCATGAAAAATGAGACAGTAGTAGATTCTCAGACCTTGGATGTGAGTCAACCAGGTGTAAGTTACAAAAGTTTTGTTGCTTCAATTCCATCTTTCCCATCTTGCTGAGGAACCCCTCCTCAATGTAAGTTGAAACATACAAGAAATAAAACATGAAAATATTATCATTTAATATTTCAAAAAACAAAACAAAAAACAAAGAAAAGAAAATGTTAAAACATTAAAGCCTGAAAAAATCTTGGATAAGAATATTAAGGAGCATGGTAACAAAGTCTAACTAATGAGATGATTGATTCATTGTGTCATCTGTGATCTTGGTTGTAACATAGATACCTGGATACACCTGATACTTGTGAAGTTGTTTTAATAGTCTTTTAGGTGGTTCAACAGCTAACTTGAGACTTGCCAGTTTTGATCTTCTACTTAGGCAATAAATTTTAGTGTTCTATCCCTTTACATACTGGCAATTTTCTTGGATGGTAGAAGGAGAACTATTCCACCCTTTTTGAGGATTATAAATTATTCCGAATTTAGGTGTTTCTCTGATATTCCAAATTCCTCTATTGAGAATTCTCTGTTTAGCTCTGTACCCCATTTTTTAATCAGGTTACATGGCTTGTTATTCTTGAATTCTTTATAAATTCTGGAAATTAGCCCTTTGTCAGATAAAGGGTTGGTGAAGATTCTTTCCCAGTCTGTAGGCTGTCATTTTGTTCTGATGACAGTATCTTTTGCTTTACAGAAGCTTCTCAGTTTCATGAGGTCCCATTTATTTATTGTTGATCTTAGAGCCTGTGCTGTTGGTGTTCTGTTCGGGAAGTTTTCTCTTATACCAATGAGTTTAAGTCTCTTCCCCAGTTTTTCCTTCTAACAGGTTTAGTATGTCTGGTTTTATGTTGAGTTCTTTGATCCGCTTGGATTTCAGCTTTATGCAAGGTGATAGATATGGATATATTTGCATTTTTCTACATGTAGACATCCAGATAGACCAACACCATTTGTTGAAGATGCTATCTTTTTTCCATTGTATGGTTTTGGCTTCTTTGTCAAATACCAAGTAGCCATAGGTGTGTGGGTTTATTTCTGGGTCTTTGATTTAATTCCATTGATCCACAAGTCTGTTTCTCTGCCAGTCCTATGCAGTTTTTATTACTGTTGCTCTGTAGTACAGCTTGAGATCTGGGATAGAGATACCTCCGGAAGATTTTTTTAGTGTCGAGGATTGTTTTAGCTATTCTGGGTTTCTTGTTAAACATATGAAGTTGAAAATTTTCTTTCAAGGTCTATAAAGAATTGTGTTGGTGGGAATTGCATTGAATCTGTATATTGCTTTTGGTAAGATGGCCATTTTTACTATGTTAAACCTGCCAAGCCTTGAGCATGGGAGATCTCTCCATTTTCTGGTATCATCTATTGCTTTCTTCAGGACTTGAAGTTTTTCATACAAGTCTTTGACTTGCTTGGCTAGAGTTACACCAAGGTACTTTATGTCCTTTGTGGCTATTGTGAAGGGTAATGTTTCTCTAATTTCTTTCTCAGCCCATTTGTCTTTGGTGTAGAGGAGGGCTACTGATTTTTTTGGAGTTAATTTTTTATCTAGCCACTTTGCTGAAGGTGTTTATAAGCTGTAGAGGTTCCTTGGTAGATTTTGGGATTCACTTATGTATACTATCACATAATCTGCAAATAGAGATACTTTGACTTCTTCCTTTCCTAATTGAATCCCCTTGATCTCCTTTAATTGTCTTATTGCTCTAGCAAGGACTTTAAGAACTAAGCTAAAGAGGTATGAAGACAGTAGGCAGCCTTGCAATTAAAGAAATGCTCAATGTCCTTAGTCATCAGGGAAATGCAAATCAAAATGACACTGAGATTTCACCTTACACCCATCAGAATGTCTAAGATAAAAAACTCAAGTGACAATACATGCTGGAGAGGATGTGAAGAAAGGGGAACCCTCCATCATTGCTGGTGGGAATGTAAACTTGTACAACCACTTTGGAAATCAACCTAGAGCTTTCTCAAACAATTAGGAATAGTGTTTCCTGAAGATCCAGCTATACCACTCCTACGTGTATATCCAAAATATGCTCAAGTATACAATAAGGACATTTGCACAGCCATGTTCATAACAGCTTTATTTGTAATCACCAGAATTTGGAAACAATCTATATGTCCATCAACTGAGGAATGGAATCAGAAATTGTGGTATTCTTATACAATGAAGTACTATTCAGCAATTAAAAACATGGAAATCATGAAATTTGCAGGCAACTGGTGGGAAATAGAAAAGATAATCTTGACTGAGGTATTCTAGAAGTAGAAAGACACACATGACATGCACTCACTTAGAAGTCGATATTAGATATATAATATCGGATAATCATACTAAAATCTGTACATCTAAAGAATCTAAGCAAGAAGAAGTTGCCACGGTAAGATGTTCAATCCTCATTAAGAAAGACAAATGGCACAGTGCATGGAATCTTGTGGAAGATGTGGGAAATAGTAAGATACGGAGAGGACAGGAGCTCTACAAGGAGAGCAACAGAACTAAAAAATATGAGCACAGGGGTCTTTCCTGAGACTCATACTCTAACCAAGTATCATGCATGGAGAAAACCTAGAACCCCTGCACAGATGTAGCCCATGACAGTTCAGTGTCCAAGTGGGTTCCATAGTAATGGAAACAGGGACTGCCTCTGACATGAACTGATTGGCCTGCTCTTTGATCACCTCACCCTGAGGGAGGAGCAGCCTTACCAGGCCACAAAGGAAGACAATGCAGCCACTCCTGATGAGAGCTCATAGACTAGGAACAGAAGGAAGGAGAGGAAGACATCCCCATCAGTGGACTTGGGTAGGGGCATGTGTGGAGAACGGGGGGTGGGAGGTGGGATTGGGAGGGGAGAAGGGTGGGGTTTATGGGGGAATACAAAGTAAATAATGTGTAATTAATAAAAATTAAAATAAAAATATTGAAAGAAAGGAAAAGAAATGGAATAGACATTGGAAGAGGGAGAAAACGGACCAGGACAGGTGCTTACCACAAAGGGGCTCTGACAGACTCTACCCAGCAGAGTATTGAAGGAGATGCTGAGACTCATAGCCAAACTTTGGGCATAATGCAGGGAATCTAATGAAAGAATTGGGAGATAGAAATATCTGAAAGCAGGCCAGACTGAGAAGGCTTAGGGTACTGTTTCAGACCACCCTGCATACTGCAGGCTCACACTACTCAGCAAACCATGCAGCCACTCCAGACCATGTGTGTGTGTCCAAGGGCCAGGCTGAGAAGGCCCAGATTCCATTCCCCAGACCGGGCTGCATCAGGCAGGCACACTCCTCATGGAGGCACTAGCCACCACCCCGGACTGGGACACACAGCATCAGGACCAGACTGAGGTGCACCCAAATACCATCGCAGACTGTGGTGCAGAGCCCCTGGCCCAGAAGGAGGCACCAAGTCTCCAGTCCAGAGGAGAGCTCTTAGAAGCAAAGCCAGGTCGGAGCATGGAGCCTCCAGACCAGAGCAGCGTCCCCGGCTGACATCTCAAACCGGGACACTAAGCCTCTAGCACAGAGTGAGAGGCCAAGCCTAGGGACCAGAGGGATGACCAGCCAGCGGTGCTCACAGCTTCTAGCACAGATCAAGAAGCCTGGCACACAGATCACACAACAGAGTTCAACTGAGGAAACAACACACTTTATCAAACCACTGGAACTCCATGATCTTCTTGAAGAATACTCCTGACACAAGAGATTGACAGTTCCAGTCTGAAGTTCAGCCTGAAAGCACAAACAGCTCCTTGATTATATATAAACAAATGCCCAGAAGTGGACTTAAGAACTCACTCAACAAAAATCAGGACACCATGGCCCCACTAGAAACACCCAAAAGCAATGGAGATTTTAATTCAGCAGAGACACAGGAAAATTATGTTAAAGCTATGATTATGCAGATATTAGAGGAACGAAAAGAAGAACTAAAAGAGGAAATGAACAAGGCCCTCAAAGAAATTCAGAAGAATTTAACTGCCCACATAGAGGAACAATTAAAGATACACACAGAAGAAACAATGAAAATAGGAGACACAGTCAATCAGATGAAGGAAACGATACAAAGCATGAAAACAAAATTAGACTCTATAAAGAAGACACAAAGAGAGAAGAACCTGGAACTGGAGAACTTAGAGAAAAGATCAGGAACCACAAAGGTAAGCATCACCAATAGCATACAAGAGATGGAAGAGAGAATCTCAGGAGCTGAAGTATGCTGGCTGAAATGGATTCCTCACTCAAGGAAAAAATAAAATCAGAAAAGTCCCAAACACAAAACATCCAAGAAATCAAGGATGCCATGAAAAGACGAAACCTAAGAATAATTGGAATGAAAAAGAAGATTCCAGGTTCCAAGGACCGGAAAATATTTTTAAGAAAATCATAGAAGAAAATTTTCCCAACTTGAAAAAAGAAATGTCCATAAAAATACAAGAAGCCTACAGAACACCAAATAGACTAGACCAGAAAAGAAATACCTCTTGTCACATCATAGTCAAAATACTAAACCTACAAAACAAAGAAAACATATTAAAGGGAGCAAGGGATAAGGGTCAAGTAACATATGAAGGTAGACCAATTAGACACACACCAGAATTCTCATCAGAAACTATGAAAGCCAGAAGGGCCTGGACAGAAGTCAGGCAGTCTTTAAGGGAACACAGATGCCAACCAAGTCTACTATGCCCAGCAAAGCTTTCAATCAACATAGATGGAGAAAACAAAATTTTCCTTGACAAAACAAAATTCATGCAATACCTACACAGCAAACCAGCCCTACAGAATGTACTAGAAGGAAAACTTCAGTCCAACGAAAACAACTACACCAAAGAAAATATAGGATACAGATAATTTCCTAACGACAACAACATAAAAGCAATGAATCACAGTAAGACCAACAACTCCACAATAAAAGGAAATAACAGTCATTGCTAACTATTATCTATCAAGATCAATGGACTCAACTCTCCAATAAAAAGATACAGACTAACAGAATGGCTGCAGAAACAGGATCCAACATTCTGCTGTATCCTAGAAACACACCTATGCAACAAAGATAAACAGTACCTCACAGTAAAGGGTTAGAAAAATATTTTCCAAGCAAATGGACCCAGAAAACAAGCTGGGGTAGCAATCCTAGTATCTAATAAAATAGAATTTCTACCAAACTTAATCAAGAAAGATGAGGAGGAGCACTTCCTTCTCATCAAAGGAAAATTCCAACAGGAGGACATCACAGTTTTTTACATTTCTGCCCCAAATACAAGAC
>CM053763.1:2857044-2872344 GCA_028658305.1 Pachyuromys duprasi
CCCCCACTCAGATGTGGCCCATGGTAGCTCGGTGTCCAACTGAAGATCCTAGTAAGGGGTAGAGGGATTGTTTCAGTGATGAACTTGATGGCTGGCTCTTTGACCCTCCCCCATGCTCGCCAGGGAGTAACAGCCTGGCTAGATCCCAGGGGAGGACATTGAAGCCAGCCCTGAGGAGACAAGATGAACTGGGGTCAGATGGAAGGAGAGGAGGACCTCCCCTGTTGGTGGACTTGGAGGGGGCGGGGAGGAGATGAGGGAGGAATGGGGAGAGTGGGTCGGGATGAGGGAGGGGGCTATGCTTGGGATGCAAAGTACCTAACCTGTGATTAATATAAAAATAAATAAATTACATTAAAAAATCTGAAGATTAACAGGAGCTCCACAAGCAGAGCAACAGAACCAAAATATCTGGGCCCATGGGTCAGATATTTTTCTGAAACTGATATTGCATCCAAGGACCATTCGTGATGATAACTTAGGAACCCTGCACAGATCTAGTCCATGGCAGTTTAGTGTCCCAGTGAGTTCCCTAGTAAAGGGAACAGGGGCTATCTCTGGCAGGTCTTTGATCACTTTCCCCTGATGGGGAAAGACTTGCCAGGTACAGAGGAAGAAAATGCAGTCAGTTCTGATGAGATCTGAGAGGCTAGGGTCAGGTGGAGGGGGAGGAGGACCTCCTCTATCAGTCGACTATGGGAGGGCCATGGGAGGATAAGAGGTATGGAGGGCAGGATTTGGAGGGGACAAAGGAGGGGCTACAGCTGGGATACAAAGTGAATAAATTGTAATTGTTCCTACTAATCTGTTTGTGATTATTCACCAATCTCCCCTCTTTTCTCTCCCTCTCACTTTCCCCCTCCTGCCCTCTTTCTTTCCTAGAGCTAACCCTTAAACACTATCTCATGCCTTGTGTCTGTAATTACTGTTCTATACATTATGTTTTTTACCTTTAGTGGCTTCCACTTGAAGATGTTTTTGTTCATTTCTGATCCTTGTTACTCCAAGTTCCTAAAAATAAGTTTAAGACCTTCTTTGTCATGTTATCACAAAAGAACACCATATTTAGAAGCAGAAAACCCAATTTTTAAATATAATTTGATCCTACCTGTCAGTATTCTCTCTGTACCTGGCTTTGTTCACTAACGGCAGGAATTTTGGCAGTAATTTATAAAGTGCTCCAAACTGCCTTTCCCACTTTATAATATATGTTTCCTTATGCATGTTCCACCTGTCAGGAAATGAGCAATAGGTTACATAGAATTCTTTTCAAATGCACCATTGAATTCTTTCTCTCAAATCTAAAGTGTTTCTATGATTGTTCTCTTCACTAGCTATGCCATTTAGACATAGGTGATAGACAACAATTCTGCAGTCATTTTTTAAAATATTTTCTACTATATTTACATTTTAAATAATATTGTCAACTCTGGATAATTTGCTTAGGGATTATATAACTCTCAATCGAGAGAACTAGGTGATTTCCTATTGGATTTAACATCCAGCCATGAGTGCCTGTGGAAAATAAAGATTTTTTTTTTTTTTTTAGAATTTGGTATCTGTATTGTTATGTCCCAAATGCCGTCTTTAATTTTACTCCATTGAAAACTGTCATTGTGACCTAAAAAGCATATTCATACAAACACTAATCATACTCACCATTTGCTTTATGTTAATTTACATATATATATATATATATATAACATTAATAATTTTTTAAAGTGCTCATAAATTTGAGAAAGCATGATAGTGATACAGAGGGTTTGGAAAGAGGAGAAAATGATGGAAATACATTTTAATCAAATAAAAAACTGCAGGATTTTAAATCAAACATGTAGAAAGTGAAGAATTTTCATGAGCATAGTGACAAAAATGTCCTGATAAAAGTGAAGAAAACTGTTGCCTTAGAAATGACTTCACTAAGTACTTACAGCTGTCTTGAATGGGCTGTATTTTCGGACTAGGATAGTATTGTCTTTCTTTACTTCTCTTGTCTTTTCTAGCATACTCACATTCTCTTTTGCTCTCTGTCCTAGTTTAGTTTCTGTTGCTGTAACAATTATGACTAAAAGCAACTTGGGAAAGGAAAAGCTTTATTTTATCTTAAAGATGAAGTTAAACATCAACAAACCAATTAGTCCAGTTAAAAAATGAGGTACAGAGCTAAACAGAAAATTTTCAGCAGAGGAATATCAAATGGTAAAGAAACAGTTAAAGAAATGTTCAGCATCCATAGTCATCAGGGAAATGCAAATGAAAAGGACCCTGAGATTCCACTTTACACCCATCAGAATTGCTAAGATCAAGAACTGATGGACATGGACATGGAGAGGGGCGTGATGGGAGATGAGGGAAGGATGGTGGAGTGGTGGAGTAGGGAGGGAATGAGAGAGGGGACTACAGCTGGGATACAAAGTGAATAAACTGTAATTAATATAAAAGTTTAAATTAAAAAAGATGCCCCCCAAAAACAAACGGACTTTTCTCACAGAATATATCCTGATTACTGTTTCCACAACCTCCACTCTTCCCAGTTCTTCCTCATTTCCCCTCCTTTCTATCTTTCAACTGATAAGAAACAAAGAAACAACCAAAAAAGTCTTTTTAGGATAACAATAAAATAAAACACAATTTATTAGTAAGACTAATACCTTAGAATAGAACAAAGCAAACAGTAGGAAAAGAGTCCAAGAAAACACATAAGAAGCAGACAAAGTAATCTACTTACTTGCACACTCGCGAATCCTATAAAAACACTCAACTCCAGGACATTACATAGACTGAAAGTACCTTAGGGTAAAAATAGAGAAGAAATGTGCATATGAATGAAGATTTATCAAAAGCACTGGCACAATGATATGTTACAAGGATGCTCCAAAGAGGCGGTTGAGTTCATTTTCTGTTGCCCATCTCCTGCTGGGCTGCAGCCTACCCTTAATAGTAGGTTGATTTCCAAATGAGACTGTCTTGTAGAAAATGAAATCTTCATTTGCTAGTGGCTATCAATTGGATATAGCTTTGGGATGAGAGATGGGAACATGTGTTCAGCTGTTGGACCCCATTTACTGTAGGCCTGTACAGGCCCTGTGTATGCTACCTCAGTTTCTGTGAGTTCATATGTGAATCTACTATGTTGATTTAGAGGGCTTCCTTTACTTAGTGCCCTCCATGACCCCCTGGCCCTTACATTTTCTCTGACTCTTCTTCCACAGGTTTCCCTGAGCCATGAGGGGAAGAATTTGATAGAGACATCCCATTTAGGGCTGAGTATTCTGAGGTCTCTCACTCTCTTCAAATTGTCTGTCTGTAGATCTCTGTATTTATTCCTGTCTGCAACGTGAAGAAACTTCTCTGATGATGTCTAAGTAATAAATGTCATTAGAAGTCATCGTATTGCTAATTGTTTTTTAGAACAGTAATATTTGATTTTATCCTACACCATGGAATATCAAATCTCAAGTTCTTAGACAACCAGGCAATATCTATCTGGGCTCCATCTTATAAAATGATCCTTAAGTCAAATCCGATGCTGATTGGTTATTCCCAAAAGCTTTGTGCTACCATCACACTAGCATACTTTTAGACAGGGCACTCTTGTAGAATAAAGGGACTATGGCTGTACTGGTGTTTGCTTTTCTCCTTTAGTAGCATGCAGAGTATCTTTCTATACCGAGGATTCTTAGCACATAGGGGCAAAGGCATTATGGATGCCCCGGCTTAACTTCTTCATGTTCAGTAAGTTTCATGAGTGTTGTCTTCAGCAGTGGGACCTTGCTGTCAGTTCTGTGAAAGGCAATCTATTGTTTTGGCAAGAAACTTGGCTGTTTTTGAGTTTCCATGGGACCTTTGGCCAACAACTCAATTAGATGTAACCCAATCCCTGTATGGAAGCTTCATTTGGTGAAAAGAGATATCCAGTTTGGGCTCTGCCTCCTCCATTATTTAGCAATTTTATCTATAGTGCCTTCATATATGTATATAACTTAGAATTTCTACTGTATTAGGTTTCCGTACTACCCTACAATGGCACTTATTTTTAGCTGTCTCTCTCCATATGTACTTTCTCACCTTCCTCTTCTCTTGTCCTCTCTACTTGATTCTCCTATTCCAGTCCTCTATCTATGCATTCATAGCTATCTATTCTATTTCCCTTTCCTAGAGTGATCTAACTGTTCCCTTAATTTACACCTAACTTCTGTGATTCTATGGACTGTAGCTTTATTATTACTAACTTAACAGACAATATCCACACATAGACAAACAGTTACCATATTTGTCTATCTGGGACTGAGTTACCTCACTCAGTTTTTATCTTTCAGTTTCATTATATAGTAGATTAAATCAGTCTATGTAGGTTGAAACATCCCTGTATCTCTAGAAAAAAAGCCTGCTTAATCATGGTTGGGTAAACTTTTTGATAGTGTTTTTTGTATTCTGTTTTGCAGTTATCTTATTGAGAATTTTTGCACTTGCATTCATAAGGGAAATTTGCCTATAATTTTCCTTCTCTGTTGGGTATTTATGTTATTTGGGTATCAGGGTACCTGTGACCTCATAAAAGAATTGAGTTTTGTTCCTGTTTTGTAGAATAATTTGAGGAGTATTGGCATTGACTCTTCTTTGAATGTTTGCCAGAATTCTGCTCTAATACCATCTGGCTCTGGATTTTATTTTTATTTGGAAACTGAAAATTGCTGTTTATTTCCTTTGTAGTTATAGATATATTTAAATTACTTACTTGTCCTTGATTTAACTTCAGTAAATGGTATGTATTCAGAAAAAATACCCATTTCTTTTAAATATTGCAATTTGTTGGAGAATGTGTTTTTAAAGTATTTCCTTATAATTATCTGGATTTTGTTGGTATCTGTTGTTATGCCTACAAGTTTTTTAATTTGGATAAGAATTTATCAATATTTGATTTTTTTCAAAGAACTATCTCTTTGTTTCATTGATTCATCTCTTTGTATTTTTGTTGTTGCTCTAATTTACTCATTTTACCCCAAAGTTTATTTCTTGCATTCTACATCTTTTGAGTGTGATTTTTTTTAATTTTTATTCTAGATTTGTCAAGTGTGCTGTTAAGTTACTAGCATAAGATCTCTCCATTTTACTGTGTACTCATGTATGAACTCCCCTCAGCTCCACCTTCATTTGGTCACATAAATTTAGTTATGTTGTTATTCATTTTGTGTCAAATTTAGAAAGTATTCTTTAATTTCTGTCTAGAGCTATTTTTTATTCAGTAGAGAGCTGTTCAGTTTCCATGAGTTGGTAACCTTTCTTTTTTTTTTCTTTCTTTTTTTTTTTTGTTATTGTTGATGATAACCAGGCTTAATTTGGAATGATCAGATAGAGTGTAGAAAATTTCAATTTTCTTTTATCTGTTGAGACTTGAAGTATATGTTCATTTTTGGAAAAAGTTCCATGAGGTACTGAGAAGAAGGTATATTCTTTTATGGTTGGTTGAAATGTTCTGTTAATACCTGTTCATTCTATTTGCTTTATGACTGCAGTTATTTTGTTTAGTATTTGTCTTATTATCTGTATATTAGTAAGAGTGAGATATTGAAGTTCCCCACTATCAGTTTGTTAGGGACAACCTGTGATTTAAGATGTAAGAATGTTTTTTGAACTTGGGTGCCATTTTGTTTGTTGTATAGATGTTTAATATTGCAATGTCCTCTTGATAGATTTTCCTTTGGTGAGAATATAGTATCTGTTCCTACCTCTTCCAATTAATTTTGATTTGAAGTCTTTTATGCCTGAAACTAAAATTTACTTCACCAACTTGCTTCTTATGTGCATTTGCTTAGAATACCTTCTTCCATCCTTTTACCTTGGGTGATGCCTATCCTTGATGTTAAGGTGTATTTTGTGAATGCAGTAGAAGGATGGATCCTGTTTTTTTCAACCATTCTTTTGGTCTGTGTCTTTTGATTGGGGAATTGAGACCATTTACATTGAAAGATAAATAATGTTTCTATTTTTCTGTTGTTCTTCATGGTGGTGGTGTGTGCTTGCATGTGTATGTGTGTGTGTGTGTGTGTGTTTCCTCTTTTGATTTGCTGGTCTAAGATTATTTATTCTTGTGTTTTCTTGAATGTACTTAACCTCTTAGGCTTCAGTTTTTCTTCTAGCACACCTGTAGGATTAGATTTATAGATAGAGATTGTTAAAATTTGGTTTTGTTATGAAATGTCTTATTGTCTCCATCTATGGTGATTAAAAGTTTTGCTGCATAGAATAGTCTGGGATGACATCTGTGGTCTCCTTGAGACTTCAGCCCATCTCTCCAAGCCCTTCACCTCTTAAAGACTAAATGAGAAGTCAAGTATTATTCTAATAGGTCTGCCTTTTTTATGTTATTTGGTCTTTTCCCTTTACGGCTTTTAATACCCCTGTTTTGTTCTGTACATCTAGTATTTTATTATTATTTGTGGAACAGAATTTCTTTTCTGGTCCAGTATATTTGGTGTTTTATGTGATTTTTACACACACACATATATACATATAAGGCTATATATATATATATATATATATATATATATATATATATATATATATCCATATAGCCTTTCCTCACAGGCTGTCTTCATTCCCAGGGCACTAAGCAGGTCCAGAATACTTTAGGTTAGGGAAATTTTCTTCTTTTATTGTTTAAAAATATTGCACTCTTGACCAGAGTTTTTTCTCCTTTGGGTATTCCTATTATTAGATTTGATCTTTCCATGCCACATCAGTTTACATTTTTTTTTAGATTTAACACTTTCTTTGACCAAATTACCCATTTCTCAATTTTTCAATGTATTCTCTCTTTCATCTTTTGCATTGCTTATGAGACTTGCCCCTGAAGTTACCATTTCAAGTTCATGATTTTTCTTTATTTTCAGATTGCCCTCATACAGAGTTTTCTTTTTATTTATTTATTATTTTTTCTGGATTGTGTTCACACTTTCATGTATTGATCTGTTTTTATCCATTTGCTTCGACTGTTCGTATTTTTATCAACTTCTTTAATGGTAAGGACATCTAACATATTCATGAAGACTATTTAAGATCTCTATTTCATGATTCACTCAGTGCTTGCTGTGGAAGGGTTGCTGGGCTCTAATGAAGACTTGTTGTCATGGCTGTTTTGTTTTGTTTTGTTTTGTTTTTTACAGTGATGTCTAGACATGTGGGTTAGGACAATTGAATTCTAGGTTCTGATAGTTGGTCTTGCCTTTCTTAAGTGACTGTTTTGCTCCTTGCCTCTGTTGCCCTCTCCCATTCTTAGGAGGTTGTGGTGACTGTTTGTTGCCTGATAGGGAATTCTTCTTGGATTGTGATAGATATGACTGATAAGAATTCCAGGTAAAACATGTTTCTAGGTATTAGGAGTTTAAATTTAGAATGGTGATATGCTACTGGGCTCCACCAGATTGAAAAAAGCAGGGTATTCTATCTGGACCTGCTTAGTGCCCTGGGAATGAAGACAGCCTGTGAGGAAAGGCCAAAACAAGTAGTCTGGTACTGACCCTGAAATAAGACTGGGGATTGGATTTAGAGTAGAAGATGGAGAGTGCAAACCAGAAAAGCTTGCCTGCTTGCTTAACTGGCCTACTTGTTACCTGATCAGGCTTTGCTGGAGGATTGTCAGGAAATGCCTGCTGCAGTTGGGAGCTGGATGAATAGGATGGATAGAGAGGAAGGCTGGAGGAAAAGATAGGCTTGATCCACTGGAGATGGGGGAGAGATGACAGGAAGACTACAGCAGGTGGTCTGTGTTGAAAGTGAGTCTAGGAGACTGACTTGGAATTGATAAGAGAGAGGTGATGCTCTGCAATTAGGCTACCTGTTTCCCTCAAAAGTGTTCTCAGGAAATGCCTGCTCTAGTTGGGGACTTGGAAAATTTCATGAAACCAGGGAGGAGGGTGATTCTGTGTACACAGGGGACAGGGAGAGAGATATGGCCTTGTTAGGTGATCTGTTACAGTGCTTGGGATGAAACTGGAAGATTGGATTTTGAAGACTTTCAAATGAACTTGATATTTTACTTTAAAACTGTATTATTCTATATTACCATAGACTTAAAAACAATACTATGTTTGCTTGTTTGATTGGTAGTTGATTGTTTCTGACAATATCCTAACTTGCTTTTAGAGGGGGACTGAGAAGATTTCCTTGTCTATTTAAGAGAAAGTAAAATAGATTTTGAAATTTTTGAACTATTTTGAGTTTGAATGTTCTGCTTATGCATGGATCAATTGTTATTGATACTCTAAATTATTCTCTTGTTGATAATGAGATACGGCAAGACAGACACAGTATTGTATAATAGTGTCAAGATATGTGTGTGTGTGTGTGTGTGTGTGCTTTGGTATACAAATACACATTCTTTTTTAAAACAACATATAGCTAGTATAGCTATATATGCACTCAGGCCAACCTCAATCTTTTGTGAACTGATTTGGCCTTAAACTCTTGCTTCAGCCTCATGACAGGTGAGATCATAGTCATGCATCAGCATGCCTGCCTCATAATCTAGTTCATCTGTTTTCTAGGCTTTATACAAGGCTCTTGGGATAAAATGATCAAAAAATATCACTCTGACTCTCAGTGTAGCAGGGAGTCAAATAAGAGTAGGATACAAAAGTAAGAATAATTAATCCTAGAGAGACTGTGAAAGTTTATTGAGGTAATATTTATCTAGGTTCTTTGATGAATAAAATAAATTATACAGCAGCAAGAAGAAAACAATAGGCAAGGCAAATGAACAGGGTGCAGAGCAGCAAGTGGGATTAGAATATTCCAGAAAATAGGAAAAAAAAAAACATTTGCCACGAGGGATACATAGAGTTGAATACAGCAACAGGAAGGTAAATTAGGAAAATACTCTGAGGAATTCAAAAATCATAGAGGCTGCATGTTAATTCTTAAGGAATTGTCAGCAGAAATGTCATGGTATGAATGACATAGTCAGAGCTCTCCTGCAGAAAGAGCACAGCATAGAAAACACATTTGAGGGGTCTAAATTGGAATAGCTAATAAGAAAAGTGTTGACGCAGCTGAAAACTGTCCAAGGGCCTGTGAAGGTAGTGACAGTGGGAAGAGAAAGATGTCAGAAGCTGGAGGAGAGTGCTACATTGAAGTTAGGGAAACTTTGTGACTGACACTTTCAAAAGGAGACTAAAGGGGAGAAACCAAAGACTTGAATGTCTCATGGTTGAAAGGCTTAAGGTGAACGTAATCAATTAAACAGAAATATGGGTGAAGAAACCACTTTGATTCCTAGTTATGAATTTGTTGCAATATATCATGTTCACTATCAAAGAGCCAAAATACTTAAGGTAATAAAATTATCCTATAAAAGTAGATCATGGTGGATGGAGCCTGAGGAGACAGCCCAATGGGTGCCCGATGGGTAAAGTGCTAGCTGCATATGCATAAGGATGTGAATTTGGATTCCCAGAACTCCACATAGAAGTTTGTGGCACCTGCATATAATCCCGGAGCTCAGAGATAGGACTATTTCTAGAGCTTGCTGTCTATCTAATCTAGCCAAAATTGGTTAGCTCCAGGTTCAGCAAGATGCCAATCTCAAAAATCAGAGTTAAGAATGATAGAGGAAGGTGCTTGATGTCAACCTCTGCCACTCAAGGACTCTGTAGCTGTAATCATCTACACTAGATGCTTGCTTTCAGCACTCCATAGCCGTCCTTTGTCAAGCCTCCATTTTCCCAGACAGCTTCTAGTGAGCATCTAGGTCCCTCTAAAATTCTCACAGCCATACTGAAAGTTGCTGCAAATATTCCCAAGCAGGCTCTTGTGTTGAAATACACTTTCAATTCATGTGTACCCGTAACAAAAAAGTAGAGTTGCTGAATGGTCTGCAGTAAGGATAGGCTTGGAAGAACATCCAAACTTTCTTCTAAAGTAGTGCAACTGTTTTTAAATTACCAGCAATGAAGGAGTGTTCCCATGACGGCTATTAAATTGAAGTTTCACACCTTTGTCAGTCAGTGTCTGGTGGTGTTGACATCCTCAGTCAAGGCCATCGTAATTGGCTAACTGTGGACTGTTATGTCTTCTATTTACAGTGTTCTAACGACAAGATTGTGAGCACATTTTAATGAATGAACTCAACTAGAAACTCAACTTCATGGGTTGTGTGGACTTAAAAAATTGAAGATACATGTCATTTAAACTGTGACTTTATCTAATTCTGTAATAGAAGCCTCAATTGAATACCCAAAGTGGAATTGTACATTTTTTGCTACCACCCAGGTATACACTGAATTTGAAAAATTAGGGAGCTTGACTTCCAATTAAATTGCCTATCTGGACAATTTTATTCCATGTTTTAGAATTTTTATCTGCTGGTTCAGAAATTATGCTAAACACACACAGTGAAATTTTACAGGCTTGCAGACATAAAGACTGGGGCATAAGAAATGAAATTCAAAGGAAATAAATTTCATTTTTGAAATTTATATGTTTTGTAATCTTTGCCAAATAGCACAAATGGTCACAATCTGTTACCATCATCATAATTATGAAACCCAACAGACTATCATTTTACTTGTAATTTTTTCAGTAATTCAAATACATTTCTGAGAAAGTCCATCTTGTAGAGATATTAGTTTGAAAATTAGGTGATAATTTCAAAGTCAATACTTTGACAATGTTTCATTTGGCTGACCATGGAAACTCTCCATGTCTACTTAAACAGAGAGAGATAGGAGACATTTGAAGGTGTTAGTTCATAGTGCAGTGTATTTTAGGTAAAACATGCTACAACTCTACTTTTGGTATGACAGCTCTTATTATGTTAACTTTACTTTATTCTGCCATCCAACAAACGTAATGATGGTTATTAAATTGAAGTGAAGCACTAGGACATTGAATTAAATGTAATTATGGCTAAAACACATTCACAACTTTCTTTCCCTACTTCTGGAATAGCTGTATTGTGCACAAGGGCAGGCACTATAAAGACAAGTATGTGACAGCATGAATGAAAGGTGCTGATATTCAAAATCAGAAGATCAACACTAGTTATTTTCCCAGTATCTCTTTATCTCTCTTGGCTCTTGCATTGTGAAATAAGTAATCTGATTACTTTTGGTTTGCTTTCAACATAGCTACTAATTCAGGGTAACTTAACTCCAAGAGGTGTAATAGTGTGTTTTTAAATTAAATTCACTGCCTGTACAATTTAAGTTACTCTTAGGTAATTTTAATTATTTTAAAATACTTTAACACATAAAATATATGTTTTAAAACTAGAATGCCCAAAGTGCTCAATATGCAGACATTATACCTTTATGATTCTTAGTTCTATAAATGATAACATATAAAATTTGGATTTTACAAAATTCTTGTAGTGACTTCTAGGCTTCCAGTGTCTAATGGCAAAATAAGAAAGACCATAACAATCTTAGATAAAGAATAAATTACATGTATAGATAACCAAATGCTTTCTTTTTTCTTTTATTTATTTATTTTTATTATAATTTATTCACTTTTTATTCCAGCTTTAGCTCCTCCCTCATCTTCTCAAGGTCTC
This sequence comes from Pachyuromys duprasi, assembly GCA_028658305.1. NCBI lineage: Eukaryota > Metazoa > Chordata > Mammalia > Rodentia > Muridae > Pachyuromys > Pachyuromys duprasi. The sequence continues at coordinate 2,868,596 of CM053763.1, forward strand.
ACCCTCACTTCCTTTTCTCCCCCTATGTTTCTTCCCTAATCCACTGACAGGGAGGTCCTACCCTATCAGGTCTCATCAGGACTGGCTGCATTGTCCCTGAAGAAGATGCTGAGACACATAGCCAAACTTTGGGTAGAGTGCAGGGAATGTTATGAAAGAAGGGGGAGATAGAAAGACCTGGAGAGGACAGAGCTCTACAAGGAGATCAACAGAACCAAAAAATCTGGGTTCAGGGGTCCCTGCAAAGACCATTACCCCAAACAAGGAACATGCATGGAAAGGACCTAAATCCCCTGCTCAGATGTAACCCCTAGACTCAGTCTCCAAATGTGTACCTTAGTAAGGGGAGCAAGGGCTGTCTCTGGCATGAACTCAGTGGCTGGCTCTTTGATCAACTACACCCCCAGGGGTGTGTAGCCTTGCCAGGCCCCAAAGGAAGACAAATGCTTTCTTAAACTACACACAGGGTTCTCTATTGGTGTTCTTTAGTTTGTAACCACCTGACTCAGTGTCACATTCACAAAGCACTACTAAAAGTAGCTTAAAATCAAAATAAATTTGGCTGGCATTTACCACATATTTGTATTGAGTGATTTTTAAAGTTTTGATTAAAAAATACAAAACAACAGTGCTAAGTTCTACAAACAGAGGATTATGCTCCTCAGAATGTACCATACTACTAGTAGTTAATGCTTATATATGCACACAGTGCTGTTGTATTATTCCTACATTATCTTCACCAAATAGCATTGCTGCAATCATATACTCAGTTTCCATTTAATAATCACTAAGAAAATCATAAATCTTTGAGTTTGAAAATACTGCTGCTAATACTGTAGAGAAGACAAGAAACAGCATATGGTCACAAGAACTATCGAGTAATGACTCTTGAATTTGCATTCTATGAGATTGTATACCTCATGGTCATCACAACTCTCCACACTTCCAGTGATGACTAGACTGAATAGCACATTCCAATGGAGAGGTTCAGCTACTAAATGGTACTGAGCAGGAGGTCATTTATTTTAGAGATGGTCTCTAAGATAAATCTGTTCTACACACAGGATATGTTTTATTTACTCTCCAGTCCGGCATCATTTTTGTTAATGTATTCCTTTGTATATTACATCCTGAATGCAATTTCCCTTCCTTTCTTTCACTCCCAACCTCCTCCATTCCCCACTTCCTCTATCCCACCCCACTTCCCTCTATATCCACTCCTCCACCATTTCCCTTCTGAAAAGAACAGGCCTCCCATGGGTATACACCAAACATGGAATAAAAAGTTGCAATAACATTAGTCACCTCCTTTGTATTAAGGCTGAATGAAGCAACCCAGTTGGAGGACAAGGGTTCCAAAGGCAGGCAAAGGTGTCACCAACAGCCCCACTGCTTCTGCTAAGGGTCTCACAAAAACAACAGACTATACAACTATAACATATATACAGAGGGCCCAGGTTGGAACCATACAGAATCATTATTGTCACTTCAGTCTACATAAGCCCCTAAGTGTCCAGGTTTGCGGATTGTGTTGGTTTTCTTGTCCTTGACCGCTGTGGTTCCTACAGCTTCATCATTGTCTTCAACAGAACTTCAGGAACACTATCTGTTTGGCTGTGGGTCTCTGCCTCTGTTTCCATCAGTTGCTGGATGAAGACTCTCTGATAATAGTTGAGTCAGACATCTGTGAGTGTAGCAGAATTTCTTTAGGCATCATTTCATTGGCAGATTATTATTGTTATTATTACTATTATCTGCAGCTTAGTTTTGTTCTACCCTAGGGCTCTGGGCCATTCTGCCTCTATTACTGGTTCTTCAGGCAGTGTTGGATGAGCCCTCTCTCATAGCATGGATATCAAATTGGATCACTCACTAATTAGCTACTCCCACAATTTTGATGCCACCTTTTCCCCCAGCACTTCATGCTGGCAGGACAACTTGTAAATTGAAGACTTTGTGGCTGGATTGGTGTTCTAAACCCTCCACTGGAAATCAGGTTGTAGGAGATGGCCAAGGAATGGCTCCTTCATTTCTAGGAGTCTTAAGTAGGATCACCCTAAAATTTCCTGGAAGTTTACGTTGCACTGGGTTTCTACCTTGTCCCCAATTGTCGCCAGTCCCAGTTGTCTCTCCCGAAACTCTGACCGCCATCCTCTCCTCATCTAATCCCTCCTGTTCCTGTCATCCAGTCCATTTTAAATATCTATTCTGTTCCTCCTTCCCATGGAGATCCATGCATACACCCTTGCATCATGGCAGCTCAGTATCCAAGTGGGTTCCTTAGTAAGGGGAACAGGGACTGTCTCTGACATGAACTCAGTGCAGGCTCTTTGACCATCTCCCCTGAGGGGGGAGCAGCCTGGCCTTGCCAGGCCACAGAGGAGGACATTGCAACCAGTCCTGATAAGACTTGATTAGTTGGGTCAGATGGAAGGGGAGGAAGACATACCCTATCAGTGGACTTAGAGAGGGGCATGGGAGAAGAGGAAGGAGGGAGGGCAGGATTGAGAGGGAATGAGGGTGGGGGCTACAACTGGGATACAAAGTGAATAAAATGTAGTTAGTGTGAAATAGACAAAAATATCATTAAGTGAATGAAATTAAAAACTACAATATTAATTTACAATACTTAAAATACTTCAAACCACCTGACAGTCAACTGTACATTTATCATCAACAAAGATGACAAAATTAACATACAAATAGGATGGGAGAGGAGACAAAATGACATGTCTTGCAGTTTAGTCTAATACCTTACACTGATGTTAAGGAACCTCCTTTGAACAAAGGCCAATAGTCATTTGCTAAATTTGGCGGATATGTTTTAATTGGTTTTGCTTTCTTACCCTTCATTTCGCTGAGTTTATGCCAGGTTTATGAAAACTAGGTGAGCTCATGGATGAACTACAACAGAATTTTGAACTTCTGAGAAGAATGGTAATGGGTTTTTGAACCACAACCCTAGCCAATGTAGATACATTTCTTACTAATGAGGGTACAGGTTATGAACCCCCAAAATCATATATTACTGCTCTAATCTCTAATATCTCGTACTATGATCCTTTTGAAAACATGATCTTTACATTGATTATTAAAGTAAAATGATGTTGGGCTTTGAATCTGAAATGTCACGAAACATTTCAAACTTTGAGTACCAGCTTGTGTTGATATTTTCAAAGCTGTAGTGTATTTGTAGGTGGGTCTTGGGTAAAGGAAGCAGATTAATAGGAGAATTATTTTCAGTCTTCTCCCTGGATGCTGTGCTTCTGTAACCATGTGAACACCTGCTGCAGCATGTCTCTACCACACATACAGAGCCATTTCAATAAGACTTTATTGCTAGATGGAATGAGACACTCAAAAACTATGAGCGAAATTAACTATCTCCTCACTCAAATTATATGTATTCATTATTTTATTATAGTAGCATGAAAGACAACTAATACAGGCTGAACTCTAATATGACTGGTGTTAAAATAATGGAAAAATTACAAACAGATATGCACAAATGGATGATCACATCTGACAATAAAGGCAAGGTATGGGTGAATTTTTACAAAGGAACAGAAATTGCCATAGGTGGTCTTGTATTTGGGGCATAAATGTTCAAAATTGTGATATCCTCCTTTTGGAATTTTCCTTTGATGAGAAGGAAGTGCCCCTCCTCATCTTTCTTGATTAAATTTGGTTGAAAGTCTATTTTATTAGATACTAAGATTGCTACCCCAGCTTGTTTTCTGGGTCCATTT
>CM053763.1:2878169-2901514 GCA_028658305.1 Pachyuromys duprasi
TGTTAAGCAAAAGATACTGTCATCAAAACCGAACGACAGCCTACAGACTGGTAAAGGATCAGTACCAATCCTACTTCTGACAGAGGGCTAATATCCAGTATATATAAAAAAACTCAAGAAGTTAAAAAGCAAGAAACCAATTAATCCAATTAAAAAAACGGGGTATGGAGCTAAAAAGACAACTGACTGCAGAGGATTGTAGAATGGCTGAAAAACACTTAAAGAAATGCTGAAAGTCCTTAGCCATCAGGGAGATGCAAATCAAAACGACCCTGAGATTTCACCTTACACCTGTCAGAATGGCTAAGACCATATCTCAAGTGACAATGCATGCTGGAGAAGTTGTGGAGAAAGAGGAACCCTCCTTCATTGCTGGGGGGAATGCAAACTTGTACAACCACTCTGGAAATCAATTTGGCGCTTTGTTAGACAATTAGGAATAGTGATTTCTCAAGACCCAGCTATACCACTCTTAGGCATATATCCAAAAGATTCTCAAGTACACAACAAGGACATTTGCTCAACTATGTTCGTAGCTGCTTCATTTGTAATAACCAGAACCTGGAAACAACCTAGATGTCCCTCATTTGAGGAATGGATGCAGAAATTATTGTACTTTTGCACAATGGAATACTACTCAACAATTAAAAAGGAGGAAATCATAAAATTCACAGGCAAATAGTGGGACCTGCAAACTATCACCATAAGTGAGGTATCCCAAAAGGAGAAAGAAACACATGGTATATACTCACTTATATAGACCTATAGGATAGGAAGTTCGTGCTGAAATCTATACACCGAGGGAAGATATACAAGAAGGAGGACCCAGGTTGGTATGATCAATGCTTGTTTATATGAACAAATGGGATGGACATTGAATGGAGAAGAAAATGAGTAACAGGACAGGAGCATACCAGAGAGGGCGTCTGAAAGAATCAATATAGCAATGTAACAAAGCAGATATTAAGACCCACAACCAAGCCTTTGGCAGAGGTCAGGAAGTAATAATAAAAATAGGGGAAGTTAATAAGACTTGGGCAGAACAAGAGCTCCGCAAAGACCAAACTGAGCAGGGCACAGGGGTCTTATATGAGACAATTTCTCCAACCAAGGACCATGTATGGATATGGCCTAGAACCCCTGCTCACATGTGGCCCATGGTAGCTCAGTGCCCAATTGAAGACCCTTGTAAGGGTAACAGGGACTGTTTCAGTCATGAACTCGATGGCTGGCTCTTTGACCCTCTCCCATACACGCCAGGGAGTAACAGCCTGGATAGATCCCAGGGGAGGACATTTAAGCCAGCCCTGAGGAGACAAGATAATCTGGGGTCGGGTCGAACAGAAGGGGAGGAGGACCTCCCTAGTCGGTGGACTTGGAGGGGGCGAGGAGATGAGGGAGGGATGGGAAGAGTGGGAGGGAATGAGGGAGGGGGCTACACCTGGGATGCAAAGTACCTAACCTGTGATTGATATAAAAATAAGTAAATTACATTTTAAAAAAGAATGATCTATACCACTCCTTGGCATGTAGCCAAAGACGTTTCATGAAATGAAAGGACATTTGCTTAACTCACTCATTGAAGTTTTATTTTTAATAGTCAGAAACTGGGAAAACCTAGATGTCCCTCAACCAAAGAATGGGTAAAGAAAATATGGTACATTGATGCAATGGAATACTATTCAGCTTAAAAACAGAGAAATCATGTAATCCTCAAGCTTTGAAACAGAAATATAAAAGATTACCCTGAGTGAGTTAACACAGACCTAGTACATATGGTATGTACTCACTTATAAGTAAATATTAGCCATATATCATAGGAAGAAACTAAGTAACAAGGAAGCCCAAGTTAGGGTCCTCTTAAATCTCACTCAGATGGAGAAATTGAATAGACAGTGGAAGAGGAAGTAGGGAGCGAAGAGGACAAGTGAGGAAAGCAGATGTGAGGAGAGTGGGGAGGTGAGGTTTAAGAGCCAAGAGAGAAAAGGTAAAGGGAGGTTGGGGAGGGGGGTCACTGAGATAAGCTGGAGAGCTGTGACAGGCTAGGCTATAAGGAAGATATGGGGATGTCTCTAGCTGAGCCTGCTAGCAGTAAAGGACAGGAGAGTTGAGGAAGGCTCCTTCTAACCAGGAAGGACCTAGAGTGGTGGCAGTGGAACACCAATCTACATAGAAAACCTTCCAACCAAGATTTACTCTCCCTGGAAGATGGGCAGAGATAAAGATATAGTAGAGTCTGATGGAGTAAATAACAAATGCCTGTCCCAGTCCATGAAAGAGAGCCAATCCTTGCCACCATTAATGATACTCTGCTATGTTTATAGACTTATCCGTTTGTTCTCTGAGATCCCCCCCCCCCGCAACATTGGTCGAATCAGCCAAGCATCACGCAGAACTTGAAGAGTTCTGTAGAAGAGTTAGAGGGAAGGAAACAAGGATCCAGAGGGGACAAGAATTTTGCAAGAATGCCAACAGAGTCAATTGACCTACAACCATGGGTGTTTCATATTTGGAGTGGAACTAGGCTCTGTACACATATGTAACTGATGGACAGTTTGATCTTCATGTGGGTCCATTAGTAAGTTGAGCAGGTGCTGTCTATGACATGCATTCTGTTGCATGTTTTTGAGCACATCACGCTAAATGGACTGCCTTACCTGGCATGATGATGCAACTTGAATTGCTGGGATGGCTTAATGGTGATGGTGGTGACTTTTCTGAGTACAAGGGAAGGGGAAAGAGGGTGGAAAGGAGGGATTGAGAGGAAAGAGGTGACTATGATAGGGATATAAATATATACATTAAAAATGAATTATAAAAATCTACCTAAAATGTAGATTTCTTAAGTAAAATGTAAACAGCATGGTTTCTGTGGGTTCATATGTATTAAGATATGTACATTTTTATTCCACACAATGAACATATGTGTGTATTTTAGTCAGATAGATATGCATACACGTAGGTATAGGTAGTACATTGATATAATATTAGTAGTAATTTATGCAAAACTCAAAGTTCATAAAATATATATTAAATCTGTACAAAATTTATGTTTCAACTGTAGTTAAGGAAACTGAAAAGAGACCCACTGCCTGTCTTAATTTCTCCTTGACTTGTTTTGGGTCACAACATTTACCATTCAACATTAATATGAACATTACATAGGGCAATATTAAATCAAAACGTTCTTTGCTTTAACTAATGTTTTTTAAAGAAAATAATTCTTTAGGGGTGCAGCCTTGTCAAACCACAGAGGAAGATGCTATAACCAGCCCTAATGAGACCTGATAGGCTAGGGTCTGAGAGAAGATGAGGAGGTCCTCCCTTACGAGTGCTAGGGAAGGGGCATAAGGGGAGAAAAGGGAGTTTGGATGGGACAGAGAGGAGATGAGGGAGGGGGCTACAGCCAGGATACAAAGTGAATAAACTAATGAATAAATCAATATTTTCTTTAAAATGTTTTTACAGGACTTTGGTGTGCTAAGTAGAGTAAACCATACCGTTTTTTAATGGGTAGTATTGTTCTGGGAGAGCTCATGCTCTTGGTCCAGGGCCCCATAGCCAGCCAGTTGTGGAATTCTGCTTATATCTGGGTTTCTATCTTTTTCTTCTTGTTTTTCCTAACAATTCAAGCACATATAAACAGATATGTCTAGATGACTCTTATGCAAGTGGTTTTTCCACTAACCTTGAGAGAGGTATTATTTGGTTTTAGAGCATCGTTATTGCCCTGTTAGGATTCATTGTGACTATCGTGTTAGGATTCATGATGACTACACTGTGCCACAGGAACACCTGCATTACCTAAGAGACTCCATATCCAACTACAGAGATACTTACACACACATTTATTGATGTTCTATTTATTAGAGCAAGGAATAATCCTAGGTGTTGATCAGCAGATGAATGGAGAATGAAACTGTAGTAATATGCACAATCAAATCTTATTGCAGCACAAATAAATATGAAACTTATAGGAAAATGGATGGCTCTGAAAAGTATACTACTAAGAAAAGCAACCCAAACTCAAAAAATAAAAATAAGTCATAAGTGACTTGTAGTCAGCAGTGTATACACAAATACAAACAGACAGGTGTAAGTGTTGACAAAGTAGAACTAGAAAACAGACCAAGAGAAGGTAAAAATGGGTGATGAGGAAGAATGGGAGTAGGCAGAAGGACACATGGGAAGTGAACAAGAAAAAGAGAGTAGGAGAGGGAGAGTATAAGGGGACAATGAGTAACAGGATGAAGGAGATGTGGAGTAAGGAATGTTCACCAAAATAGACTTTGTTCAAACTGTCATAGTAATATCTAGTATTGCATATGCTAGTTGAAACTGTTAAGAGACAATTTAAATAAAATGAGAGTATCCACAATAGAAGTTAAGTTCTACCTTACCAAAATGCTGATTACATCTAGAGTGCTGTTCTTGGGCACGCTGATGTCCTGCAATTCATTTCCACCAGCAATCAAAACATGTTTCCTTGCCTTGAAAACTGATGATGCTGCTAAACTCAATTCACTAAAGATCTCTCAGTAGCTGTCAGCATGACAGGTTTGGTTCAAAGTGAGTTTCTTTCAGAGAAAAGGATTTGCTCAGTGATTCAGTAAGCTGAACTTTAAATTATGCTCTTAGCCGCCCATGAACATGATACTATGCAAAACTGACAACTCCGATTTCTACTTGGCCACTTGCAAAGATTAATGCCCAGTGTTACAGACAAGAAAGAAAAATCATACTGATTGCAGATAAAAGCACAGCACATACTTTTCTCAAAGTTTGGAAGTTTTCTTCCCTCTTCTCTGATAAAGCCTTATTATCACTCCTACGGACAACAAGAGCCTTATGAAACTCCATGAGCTTTGGTAAGTTGTGCTTCTTTTAGTAATCCTCCTCTATGGCTTATGTTTAAAACAGAGGGTCACTATTCTGCTCTTCCAGGTGCATACAAAAGGATTCATTTGACAAATTTACTCTTCACATTTCTTAGAAATAGCTCTGGAGTACATACCGTAAACATCTACTTATGGAAGAATAAACATGCTTAGGTTCTAGAAATTTCTGAAGATTCTAAGGGATTTTGTATGATTTACTTAGTATTTTATTGATAATTTTACTCCGAAGAATTAGTTTTATCTTTAAACTACATGAATTAACTTTTCATATTCTAATATGCAGTCGATTGCTTCAGAGACTAAAGACTATCTCTATCTATCTATCTATCTATCTATCTATCTATCTATCTGTGTGTCTGTCTGTCTGTCTGTCTGTCTGTCTGTCTGTCTGTCTGTCTGTCTGTCTGTCTACCTATCTATTCGTTGTTGTTGTTGTTTTTTTGTTTGTTTTTCCTGTTAGGCTTGGTGGCACATATCTTCAATCCCCACACTTGGGAGATTGAAGCAGGAGATTGTTAATGTGATGCCAACCTGGGCTATATAACACATTTGACTCTGGTCTCAGATTCACAATGATATCCTGTCTCAAAAAGTATATTCCTTCATTTTACATATTTCTATCATGTTCATTGTGCTAGTTTAAATATTTTTCATTTCCCACAACCTTTGCGTCCCACTTGATAGCACTGATTGGAAAGGCTAGGAATTTGTGGCCTTGCTGGGGGAAGGCTGTCACTAAAGCTGGGCTTTGAGTGTTAAAGTGCTGAAACTGTTCTCACTGTGATTTTTCTGTTTTGTGCTTGTGCTTCAAGATGTGAGTTTTCAGCATCTTCAACAGCCAGCAAGCCTGCCACCGGCTGCCTCTCTGCCACCATCATGCACTCTTATACTCCTGAAATCATAAACCTGAGTAGTATTTTTTTTTCTTTTTAAGTTGCCTTGATCAGGATGTTGCACTGCAGCAATAAAAGAGTATTTACCATATGCATCAAATATATTTTAAAAAATTAAATGTATTATAATTTTATGTGTATGGGTGTTTTGATTTCATGGATATATGTGTACTATGTATGTGCCTGCTGCCTGTGGAAGACATAAAAAGGCACCAGTCTCCCGCAACTGGAGTTACCATATGAGTGCTTGGAATTAAACCTGGGTTTCTAACTGTTGAGTGATCTCTCTGTCCACAAATATGTAGATTTTAATAAAATTCTGAGTGCCATGATCAGCACAGCTGTGGGCATCACAGGGACTTGGAAAGGAGGATAATGGTGCACTGAGACACAAAGTCTGGGTTCACTTCAAGAATGATACATTTTTATTTTTCTCATCATGGCTTCTATGCTGTTTCTGTAGCTACCAGAGATAGCGCTGCAGGCCGAGCCTGATCAAACAGTATCTTTGACCCCTATCTGAATTTTCTCTTTTCATACTTCCATGCAAACAGTATCTTTTACTCTTATCTGAGTTCTTACTTATGCAGTTCCCTGCTCTTTCCTTTGTTTCCCCTTAATGACACTCCTCCTTGGCTTTATCTCAGTTTCCCAGGCAGTCAGTGAGTCAGGGTTTGTGCTTGAAAGAGGAAGTACAGATTATCTGGACCCCAGGAACAAAGAGTCATATGTCTCAGCCAAATGATACTATTCTGCCTAATTTCCTAATTGTCTGTGCATAAGCAAACTAGACTGTTGCCAACTAAGGAATCTTTTTATGTTATTTTTTTATTTGTTTGTTTTTCTTTCTTTTCTAAATTAATTTTTATAATTTTTTCATTTTATATTCCAATTGTAATTCCCTTTCTCATCTCCTCCTGGTCCCACCCTCCCTGCCTTTTCCCCCTATCCCCTTCCCCTAGTTCACTGAAAGGGGGAGATTTCTTCCCCTGCCATCTGACCCTAACTTATCAAGTCTCATCAAGGCTGTCTAGACCCTCTTCCTTTGAGGCCTGGCAAGGCACCTGAGTTTGTGAGAGGCAGCCCCTGCTCCCCTTACTTGGGGCCTCACATGGAGATTGAGCTGCCTATTGGTTACATCTGAGCAGGGGGCCTAGGTTTGTCCTTAGTTGGTACATCAGTTTCTGCAGGATCCCAGTGGCTCAGATTTTAGTTCTGTTGGTCTCCTTGTGGAGCTCCTGTCCCCTCAGGGTCTTTCTGTCCCCACCCCTTTCTTCCATAAGACTCCCTGTGCTCTGCCCAAAGTTTGGCTGTGAGTCTCAGCATGTGCTTCTATTTACCTGGGATAAAAGTTTGTTTTTTCAGAGAAGTTAACCCAAAAATCATTGTGAAGATGCAACTTAGATTGAGTTTCTAGCATAAACAGGTCCTACTACTTTGGCCATTCCTTAGGGAATCTTACACTAAGGAAGTCCACATGGCCAAATTAGTAGTTCCAGCTCATGCTAGAAACTTAGTCTGAGTTACTTCTCCACAATGTCTTTTGGTTAAACTTCTTTTAAAAAGTGAACTTTTATCCCAGGTAAGTCAAGATTGAAATGTAGCTGGTTTACTTAAAAATCATACCCAATCACTGCCAATAACTGATATAAGAACATATATAACTCTTCTTGAGAAAGCATTATTATTTTCTTTTTCTTGAGTGACTTAGAATCTCTTCTTTATGCAGAAATCATCAATAAGGCTATTGACAAAACCCTTGCTTTTGGAAAGTTTCTTATAATACAAAACACAGGATTCCACATTTAGGTTCAATGGATGCTGCCTAAAGTGGTGGTGGCTGGTGCCCAGTCGTGTCATTGTATACAGAGGAAGGGACATGTCTCTGTCTTTAAAACATAGGCCACTCCATAGGAATTATTTTAGGAGGCCTCAAACATTTAGAGCAATGTATTTTGCGTGAAAAATAAATAAAAATACATTCTTGTCTATTTTCAGTACAAAATTTATTCCATGGAACTAAGTCTTCCTGGCTTGGACTATGATGGCTGTGTGTGTCCTTTCCTGTTCCCTTTTCAGAGAGAGAGAGACTGTGATAATATTCTACTTTAGCAGTGGCTGGATTTCAGCTTCATTGCTGACAAACAGCATGAAACCCGAGCATCTTAACCTCTTGATGAAACTATAAGCATCATTTGTTGTTATTCAGTTTTTAAGTATTACTGCTGAACATAAGTATAACACGGGATTTTAAGGGATTTTTTTGTTGCAATAGTTTATTGTTGTTGTTTAGGTACAGGATACAAAGTTAAAAGTACAGTGAATTCTTGGAAAGAGCTCACTTTAGTACCTGTGATATTACCCCTTTTGCAAAGTAATATCCAAGCTAGAATTCCCAATCCCACAGGAGCGAAATACTAATACAGAGAGAAGTGAGTCAGCTGTGAGTGTTAGTATGATTTGGGTGTCAGTCAACCATATAGGAGAGCTAGCAAGTTAGATAAAATCTGTTGTCAGGCCTTTTCTTTTATTTCACCACCTAGTTTGAATCACCTTCTAAAATTGTGGCAGCTAATTTACCCAATCTTCCTTCTGTCAGAACCAGAAAGAGATAAGAACACTGAGGGAAATCTGATATTATGTCCACTTATTACAATAGTGAGCTCAGCTCTAGGGCAAGTTACTGACCAAGTCCTGGGTTCACATCTCTCTCCCCATAGATCAGTGTGGCTCTCAGTTTTCTTCAGGGGATCAGAAGCACAGAGCTGGGCGAAGTACAGTGATAGTCTTTGAAATGTTCAACAACAAATAGGACATCTTTATCAAGCCCCTCGCCTTGGCCTCAGGGATCATCAGAGAAGAGGGGTGGAAAGATTGTAAGAGTCAGACATTAGGAAGGGCTAGTGCATAGCGATGGTCTCTGTACATGACAGAACTGATGTACTCATGAACTCTCAACTGTTATGGTTACTTACACAGGGTTTCCACAAGATCAAATGAGTTAATGTTCCAGCATGGATATGGGAGGAGGTCATGAGATCCCATAGCTAGGTGAGGCGTTTTTGACAGTGGATGGCTATAGGAGAAGTTTTATTGAGGGTGTGGCCTGTGGTCCAGTCATGCTCCAGTGGGTGGCCCCATAATCATGAATAAACTTTATTTGTAGGTTATTAAAAAGGGAAAAGAAAAAGACATGAATTTAGAAGTAGATAATAAGTGGTTCTAGAAGAAGTTAAGAAGAGGAATGTGGGTTGAAAATGATCAAAATATTTTTGGTTGTGAGCCTGGTCTTTAATGGCTGAGCCATCTCTCCACCCCTTCAGTGGAGGAATGGATACAGAAATTATGGTAAATTTACACAATGGAATACTACTTAGCTATTAAAAACAAAGAAATAACGAAAATTTCAGGCAAATGGTGGGAACTAGAAAAGATCATCTTGAGTCAGGTAACCCAGAAACAGAAAGATACACATGGTCTGTACTGATTCATAAGTGCTTATTAGACATATAATATAGGAAAGACCTACTAAAATCTGTACTCCTAAAGAAACTAACCAACAAGGAGGACTCTAAGGAAGATGTGCAATACTCATTCAAAAGGGCAAACCTGATAGACATTAGAAGCAGGGAACAGGACAGGACCCCACCACAGAGGGCCTCTGAAAGACTCTACTGATCGAGATATGGAAGTAGACACTGAGACTTATAACCAAACTTTGGGCAGAGTGCAAGGAATCTTATGACAAAAGAGGGAGATAGAAAGACCTGGAGGGGACAGGAGCTCCAAAAGGAGACCAAAAAACCTGAGCCCTGGAGGCTCTGAAGAGAATGATACCCTACCATGGACAATGCATGGAGAAGACCTAAAACTCTGGCTCAGATGTGGCCCATGGCAGCTCATTTTCCAAGTGGGTCCCTAGTAAGGGAAGCAGGGGCTTTCTTTGGCATGAACTCAGTGGCTGGCTCTCTGATCACCTTCCTCTTTGGGGGGCAGCTTTACCAGGCCACGAAGACAATGTAGCCAGTCCTAATGAGACCTGATAGGCTAGGGTCAGATAGGAGGGTAGGAGGACCTCCCCTATAAGTGGACTAGGGGAAGGGTAAAAGGGAGAAGAGGGAGGGAGGATGGAATTGGGAGGAGATGAGGGACAGGGCCACAGACAGGATACAAATTGAATAAATTGTAGTAAATGGTAATAATAATAAGAAAATGTAAAAAAGAAAATGATCAAAATACACTGTAGGCATATATGAAATTCTCCAAGAGATAATAAATTATTATATTGTGCAAAGAAGACAAAAGAGAATCAGAGAGCAAAACCTACGCATCTAGTCAGGAGAATTGTGGTGGCAGGGAAAGTCTCCTGCAATTTGTTTCTCTCATGATATGGCTTACTATACCACTCAGAGTTTGAGGAGAATAACCAAATGAAGGATGTGGAGAATATTATGCTTTGTGTGTGATTTCTGATCTGAAGCTTGCATTTACAGTTCTTGGGATTAGTCTCATGAATGTTCTGTAACCACTGCAAATAGTCTCTTCTTTTATATGATAGTTCGACTTAGATACATTCTACAGGAATACTCTAGATATCTAGACTGAGGATTCAGTGTGTACACAGTATAAATGGACCAGTACAACATGGACCATTGCTCCTTAGTGCTCAGTGGTTCCTTAGCTCTACAGCCTCTGAAAATGATTTGTATCATAACTTTTTTGCTTACTGCAGGAATGTATTGCTGCATTTATTTTATTTTTTCTATTTAGGAGTCCAATTCAAGTAGGCAGACTTACCAGCCTTTAAGCATAAGGAAGAGAGTCATCTTAATTTTTATTGGTACTGCTAATGCTGTTAACATCTGTCCTGACAATAGCTTTTATGAGAATAAATGCTTTCTTATTAGTGTACTCCTGAGAATTTCCATATCAGATCAAATGGAGCTAAATTTGTCTTGCTTGGCACAGTATCTTCTCAGCTTCTTCATTTAGATATCTCGATCCCTGAGCGAGTCTCTTATTTTATCAGTAAATATATTTTTCAAAAATATTGGTGAAATTCTCATCCAGTAGGCTTCACTCTAGTGACCCCCACTGCACACAAAAATATAGCCCACAGGAAGGCGACAATATGCTGTCTGTCAGGAAAGTGACGAGCGCAACCTTTGCTTTTATTACCTTTTGTCATAATTTTCTGAGCCAGGAAACTGGGCCAGGCATTATTTTTTCCCTTACCACTGCCTCATATTGCTCTTGGTTGTTGCCTTGACTTTATAACCCAACAAATTATCACTGAAAAATTGAAGCACATGCATTTTCCCCTAGCAAATATTAGAAAAGAAAAACGATTTGGCCTTGTCTATTTTCCCTTTAATTCTGGTGCAGGTAAACAGCACACTATTGACTGAGTCACATTTCTGCTGCCCTCTGTGTTTTCAGCTGTCCTTGACATCTTTGTTTCTTCCCTTTGGTTTATCTATCTATTTATTTATTTAGTATGGAATTGCTGGTAACGTTATTTCTTAAGCATTGTTCATGGTTCATTTTTCAACTCTTCTAAGAAAAGTCATGTCAACTTATGCACTGTATGCATTCAAGGGATTTGAAAATGGGGTATTCAGAGAACATTTGACATAGAAGTTTTCTTACTGAAAAGTCAATTCATCAAACTGAGAAGTTTAAGTCCTTCAATATAAAATAGCCAGCAGTGATCAGGAACAACCTTCTCTGAGTACAAAATAACATTCTGTCCTAGGAAGACTGAATGAATGAATACAAAGCAGATTATGAGATACAAATATCTTAAAATTAATAAAACATCAAAATAGTGAACTCATGAAAATGAGTAAGTTAAAGGTAGAACTGTCTAGAAATACTTCAAATGTGCATCATTAAATTAAATAAATAAAATGACTTTTGAAAGTTTTAAGTTGAGAATTGCTATAGAGAATAAGTCACTGATTCTTGGTGCTTTCATCAAGTCCCAATGTTTTACAAATAGTTTTGTAAGTTGAATAAATTTTTCAACCATGGAAACACCATTACAGCAAAAGTTACTATTGAAAACCCTTCCAATTGAAAGGGAACTTTCGTGAGATGGAAGAAAGTGGCAAGTTTTCATTAGGAAATAGGATAAATTAAGCTTTCACAATCCATGGGTCCCAAGCACAACTAATAAATTACATATCAAATTCAAATCTAGTAAATTGCAGTTATAACAACATAACACCATATGAAAAAGCCTTGGATCTCACGTGCTTTATCATACAAATTTCAATCTTGAAAAAGACACAACTCCTACTGCGTATTAAGAATACATCTAGCTATAACAATTCCTTTAAAAGGGTAACCACAGAATGATTCTATTATGGTAACAATTTTATGGAAGTATGAGCAAAGTTAGTTCATTAAATATTCTATCCTATGTTGTAGAATATATATGACAATTTGCTGTTAGTTTATTAGTACAGTAATGTTCCTGCTTGCATCATCTTGCAAAGTGATGATCATGTGAATAGAGTGTCTTTCCAGAAATGAGTGAATAATATCATTTTGTTTAAATAAAGCCTTTATTGTTTATAAATGTGATTCTTTCTTACTCGTTCATTCAAGTAGTTCAAGTTGGATAATTATGTGTTTTGCATTTTTAGGAATTGTTTTAACAATATAAAATAATCTAGTTTCAAGCATTTAAAAGCTTAATCTGTAATGACAGAACACACCTCTCTTAAAATCATTTTGAATAAATACCCCCCATTTTTATAACACTTATTAATTATTGATGCTCAAGTACTATGCCATTAAGACATGCCCACTGGTTCAATAGAGGCAAAAACACCGAGTGACCAATCACTTTTTGACAGGATTTAAAGTGGTTGACAAGATGGAACCCTAACTAGCAGACTTATTGGAACAGCAACCTGTGGTTAGGTAGTTCATGGGCCCTTGAGGAAGACCTACTTTTATTCTTCTAAATGGACACAGTATTAACTGATTTCTAACACATTTAATTTTTTAAATTTTGAAAATTCATTTTACATCCAGTAGTGACCCCCGTGGTTACCTCTTCCCGATCTGTCTCTCTCTGTATCTTCCCTTTCCTTCCTACCCTACTCCTCAAAGAAGGGGAGCTCTCCCTACCCACTCACCCCAGCATATCAGGTTGCATCAGGACTGAATGCATTCTCTTCTCCTGTGGCCTGGCATGGTAGCTTCTTTTCGAAAATTATCGAAAAGCAGGTAACAGAGTTCATGTCAGATTCAGCCCCCATTCCCTTACTGGGGAGCCTATATGAGGACTGAGCTGCCCATCCGCTACATCTGTGTAGGGAGCCTAGGTCCAGTCCATGCACAGTCTTTGGTGCTTCCGTTTCCGCTGGCTCCCCTAGACCCTGATTAGTTGGCTATTTTGGTCTTTTTCTGTAGATCCTAGCCCCTCTGGGTCTTTCTACCCCTCTTGCTACCCTTCCATAATGCTCCCAGTGCTCCACGAAATGATTGGTGCTGGATTTCTGCATCTATTTCCGTCATTATCCCCTACTAATAACAGGGGTTACAGACACTTAAGAGGCTACCCTCTAACTAGATTTGACTCCTGGTAGAGCGAGGGGAACATCAATCCACCCACAAAAACTTCAACCCAAAATTTACCCTGCCTGCAAGATGGGCAGGGTCAAAAAACAGAGATTGAGGGAATGTCCAACCAGCGACTGGCCCAACTTGAGACCCACCCCATGGAAGACAGCCAGCCCCTACATGATTAAGGATATTCTTCTATGCTTGCAGAGGGGAGCCAAGCATAGCTGTCTTCTTATAAGTGTTCTTTATATCCATAGGGAAGGGTAAGAACCAGAGGTTCTCCACATCCTCTCCAGCATGTGTTGTCACTTGAGATTTTGATCTTAGCCATTCTGATGGATGAAAGGTGAAATCCGACTCTCATCCTTTGATAGTTAGACCCAAAATGAATTCTATCAACTAGCTCTGGGAATGGTGCTCACCAAAGCAACAGAAAATTAACTAATAGATTATCATAGTTTTCCCATCATTTTAGTAATCTCAGTGAACATATAGCCTGTCAGTTTCTGTGATCACAAAGTTCCTCACTGAGTTCTCTTTCTCAACTCAGTCTTTGGTGCTGTAAGTGTATTTGGGTAAGTGTATTCCATTCCTTACCTTGTGCTCTGGCAAATTGCCACAAACTGCTTCCAAAGCTGGACTTATATCATTCTTCAAATAACACATTCAATTCTTCCACTAAGAAGCCTTCTTTCCTTTCCTTTTGAGTCTGCTGTGTTTGTAGGATTCTCTTTGACAGGCTGTAGAAGCCAAGATTCTTCACTTAGAGCCCAAGATTACATGCAGCTCTCAGCTCTGCTCTCTTGGGATTCACACCCCACATTTTTTAAAGAACCTAATACCCTCACATTATGAAGGATAAAAAAAAGAGGTTCCTTGGTGACTTCGATGGCTAAGAATGATATTATTTCCCAAGACCATAAGAAAACAGCATTTCTCATCTACCCAGCTTTTCCTGGGCTATTTCCCACCTCTGAACCAGTTGTTATGAGCAGGACAGAAAGCTTCATGTACTGTCTGCATGTGGGTATGTGAGAACATGTTTCATTCTTGGAGAATTTGAAATGACTGAAAGATACTTTAGAAAGGCCTAAATTACAGCCACATCCTCAAGTCTGTGTTTTCAGTGGTTTAAATCATAGCTGCTGGAATGTTTGCCCATATTTATCACCTAGAGATTTGATATTTGCTGTTTATTCTCTCTCAGGCCCTTGACTCAATGTCAGCACAATTTGTAAATCTGCCCACATATGGATTTCTTAAAAACTTGAATGCACGTTTTGAATTATTTACAGAGGTATGTTTAGGAGACTTTTTACCATACTGTACCATTTGAACTCTAAAGGTGGCTAATGTGAGTTAAAAGTCAGTCACAGAGACTGAATCTGTCAAGGAAACAGAATCCCAAATAAAATTATGGGTTCAAGGCTCAAGTGGGTTTTCCCTTGATGCCACACACTGTCAGTGAATGGGCAGCACACTGACTGCCACCGATGGGACAAGGCAACTAAAGGTCCTGTCTGGTTCCATCTTGATTCCTCCCTCTGTGCTTTTGTGCCAACTTTAATCTATGTAGCACCACTGTAATAAACAATAACTGTGATTGCAAAGACTCTCTGGGCCCTATAAAACTTTGTAGTGATTCATCAAGCCAAAAGCTGATCTTGAGGACCCTCTTAGACCCAGGTTAAAATGTTTTCTATACAAGCCTATGTTACAGAGTTAAAGTGTATTCTATAGTTATCAAAAATCTTTCCAGAAACTGCTATCATAATATGATACATGAGGTTATGTTTTTACTAAGGGATGAATATAATTCCAATTGGATAAAAGGCAGAAAACAACATGATGGAAAAGCAATACTTGACTGAATACTGCTAAAAATAAATTGTGTAATAATTGTAAGAAGCAAGATTACAAAAGAAAAGAGACAAAGGAGTTGACACTCTTCCCAAAAAGCAAAGCAGTGATAAGCTTTGCACTGCCTCTCTCTGAAAGTGCAGTTTATTGCTCACTACTTTTGCATAAATTGATTTTTTCTTCAACTTTCTGCATATGTCTCTTATTACTTTGAGTTGAGTTGGCAAGATGTGAATTACAGTGACACAACAAATGTGATAAATTTCTGCCTCCCTGTGAAATGTGTTCAGTGTGGAGTTCTCTTGCCCTGTGAAATCTTAATGCTGTGCCCAAGCAGCTCTTCCTGTCTATCTGATAGTGAGCCGCCATCTGTAGAAGTTCTAAGATTTATGTGTTACTATTTAAAGGACTTAAGTTTGGCAACTTCACAGTGTTCATTTGGCCAAACAATAATATGCTAATTAACCTGCATGACCTAAATTATATAGTACTTGAGGATGTTCAGCCAACCCAATCGCTCAATTGGCTGAGCATTCCTGACCACACAGTTTTGCATAGAAGGAGTTTTGCATCATAAAACAAGCCCTCATCACAATACAGCACTTCATTGTGTGCAAAGAAATTCATTATCTTTACTTTAGGAGATGAATTTATATTGCATTTGGTTCTTTGTGATTATACCAATATTTTATAATTAATGTACATTGATCAAGGAAAACATTTTCTTTTTTTCTCTAGCATCACATACTTTTCAGTTGGCATGATAAAGGAGTATAGATACTCATATTACTGCATGCAATCCAGTATCTACTTGTATGTCTCACAGCACACAAATGTCCACAACCTATAAATGAAAATCTATACATATGCAATTATAGATTGTACTGGAAAAAAGTCTTTTAAGGGTTTCTTTGGATTCTTGCTCCACAAAAAAAGACAGCCTTTTCAATAGTTACTTGATATTTAAATCAATAGATTTTAAAAAATAACTTCTCTTTGTAGTCCCTTATTTCTGGTATGAAATGCAAGAAATATATTGTCATCACCTCCTCCATACACTACTAATGTGATGTCCTTTGGCTATTTCAGCAGAAACCAAATAAGTAAAATCCTCCAAAAGTCAGAAATAACTGAGCCAGAGACACTGCCTTTCCAGCAAAGCCTGCAACAACACTAAAATTTCTCATCTTCAAATAATTAAGATATCTTGGTGTTTGACAACAGGGAAACAAGAGAGGACTGTAGGGAAAGGAAAGCAAAAAAGAAAGTACAGAAGAAAAAAGTAGCAAAATAAATCCACAAACAAGAGATTATACACAAAATAGAAATTGCTTTCAAATGCATGTAAGTGCTGCATGTATGTGTATGTGGTGGATTTTACAGAAATAAACCCCCTGTGTGCAGGTCCTTGAAGACTTGGTCCCCAGTTGGTGGTGCTGTCTGGGGATGTGATGCAGCCTTATAGGGGGATAGACGTCACCAGAAAGAGGCTTTAAGTTGATACTCTCCCCTTGTTTCTGCTTCCTTCTCAGCTTGGCGTTTTGTGGCTCAAAATGACACTCTGGCACCCTGCTACCATGACTCCTTGTCTGCATGATTGCTCCCTCTAGACTATAATCCCACACAAACCCAAATAAATTCTTCCTTCTGTAAGTCACCCTGGTGTATTATCACGGAAACAGAAGAATATCCTAATTCAATATGATAAATTAAAGGGGCCCCAAAGATACTTTGTACCCCATTTCTTATATTTGAAGTGCAGACTCCAGGCTAAGACACTTTTTAAACATTGTAATACTAGTAAACAAAAGCTGCATCTATGCATTTTTTTTGAAAAGCAGCAAAAATAAGTAAATTTAGCCAAAATCACTTGCCTATAGTCATCATGACACACACCTTTATTTCTAGCACTCAAAAGGCAGAGGCAGGAAGAAGTCTACAGATGCTTCCAGCCTTGATGAGACCTGACAGGCTAGGGTCAGATGGAAGGGCAGGAGGTCCTCCCCTATCAGTGGACTAGGGGAACTGCATAGGGGGAGAAGAGGGAGGGAGAGTGGGACTGGGGTACAGCAGGGATACAAAGTGAATAAATTGTAATAAATAAATACTTAAATTAAATTAAAAATGGAAAAAATACCCCCACAAAACAGTAAAATTAATAGAAGAGTATGGACCTCAGCCATCTATGACACACGCTTCATATGAAAAGCATCTGCTCCTTGGTGCTGCAGCGTTTGGTGAACATGGTAATGTTTTTAAACTTTCATACTCATGAGAAATGTCACTACGAAATATTATCCAAGTGTTTTCCAATGAAAGTTTCAATACATGTACTTATCATTGGCCTGTATTTCACTAAAAAGGAATGTTTACTTATTTATTTGTTTGTTTATTATAAAGGCAATCTAATGAGTAGCATAAATATACTCAACATTGTGTTCCATCTTTTGTAAGAATGAGTGACATATTTTATTTTTATTTATTTATTTTTGCATAGGCAATCTATTGAGCTGTGTAAATACATTTAACATTCTGTCCCATGTTTCCTACACTGTTGTTTCTTTCTCAAGAAGGTAACTAACTATTCTATCAGTTTGTGCTCATACTAAGCTTTCTAACCCACATAGAGATATAGAATTCTCATTATTTTTTTAAAGAGCTCATATGCATACCTTTTTAGATGTTATTTTCCAAACATACCATGCAGTATACAAACTTTCTACATCACTAAATGAGATAGAAGGTTTTATTTCATTTTTTAATTCTTATAATGGAATCAAACAATAGTTTATTTTGCTGTTCTACTATCGATAGGTTTTTGGAATACATATATATAATTGTATATATATATATAATATATAAAATAATTATATATAATTAATAAGAGTATCATGCCTCCGGTATTTTGTCCATGTTCTATGCTTGTGAATGCATTAGGTAGGAAAACCCTATAAATGAAGTTCTTGATCAAAAGCCATATTCACTGGGGTTTTTCTAAATATTGTTCAATTGCTTTCTGAAGAGTCAGTAACTGTGTATCTGGTGAACTATTTACTTTTTTCAATAGAGTGAACTACATTTTTTGAATATTTATTAAATCATATGTGACTTTGAGTATTTTTGAATAAATTGAAATTAGCATTTAATTAAGCTAGCTGGAGACATTTAAACTTCTTTTATTGGACATTTCTTGAAAATGCAATTCTGTGCTGACAATAGAACCACTCAGCTCACTGAACAGAAGAGGGTGAGCTGCTACCTACACAGAACCGTTACCTCTACGTTGTACTCTCTTTGGTGTCAGAAAATACTGTATAGGCTACCAAAAGAGAAATGTAAACACCAACCCAGCCACAAAACTTTTGATCTACAACCTGTCCTGTCTGAAAAATGTGCTAGAGCAATGGGGGCACAAACCAGTGCCTGATTGGAAAGATCCCATTTCTGACACTGCCTGGGTGACCAAGACCCAGAGACTAGACTGTCCAGAGACATAGGGTAAACTGAAACATTACTGGTCTAAAAGAAAAAAAAGAGCAACAACAACAAAAAAAAGAAAATGCAATTCTGGTTTACTTCTCATAATAATTTAATGCTTATTTATGTAAATTTAAGAAAGGCCTATTGTTATGTAACAGCTTTAATTTAAATGTATCAATAACCTTCATATAGCAAAAACTTGTTTGATGGTTTACCTTACTAGGTACCACTCCGGTGGAAAGCAAAACGAAACAAAATGAAACAAACAAACCCCGTGGCATCCCGAGGAGCTTGCTTTTCGGTATTGGGAATAATGCAACGGATAAGTGGGATAGTAGTTTAAAGGTTTCCGCTGTATAAAAGACTTAATGTGGGGAAAGGGAGTATAGAGGGCCAGCATGAATGCAGTGGGTTTTCATTAAAATAGCTCTGTATATATTTATTTCTCTATGAACAACTGTCTATCAAAACACCTATCAATCAATTGATGTAATTTATGTATGTATTTACTTGGTTATCTTTCTCTATTCTTTATCTACCTAATGTTTCATGTATACAGTAGTGTATTTCCTCCACTTGAACAATCTCATTTTGTGTTTTGGGGACCTTTTTATTCAGTACTGGCTATGTACTGAGCTCTACTTACTGGATGAGTATTAACTGACTTTACAAAACTGATATTTTGTTGGTAGCAAGAAAACAATGAAGAAAGTGCAAAAATAATAACAGTAACATATGTGTAAGATATTGTATAATGAAAAAGTGAACAAGAAAGGAGGATAGAACCTGTATGTGTGCATGTTTGTGTGTGTGTGTGTTTGTGTGTGTGCACGTAGGCATGTGTTTGCAGTTCTCATGTTTTGTTAGAGAAGAATATCTTTGCAGATCCACTTTGTGATGCATTTTTAATTAAAAACAATAGACCAAGTTTTGTTTGTTCAATTCTCTTGTCTTTTGTATGTATTTAAAATATTCATCATATAACCCTTTGCATATTTCATGTTCACTTACCTCAAACACCTTATATTTTGTTTTGCCTTTCTTCCCCATCATAATTAGAATTACTCTTCCACAGTATATTCAAAATGGTGTTTATGAGTTATATGGGAAGTAACACATTATTTTATAATACAAATCTGACAGCAAAGAAATTGACTTCATATACACATTTTAATCATTTTAGTTCAAAGTAGAGTTTAGCATATTTCCTTGGTATGTACTCATAAAGAGTATATAGATACATGTGTGTGTGTTTGTGTGTAGATACACACTGATAATACATGGATGAGAGAAAAAGAAGAAGACATAGAAACACGGTCAGATGTATTTTAACAATAGCCTCATATCTGGGTACCATCACTGTAACAAATGTCTGGCAAAAGAATTGTACCAGTGAGCTCCCAGAAGGCTACAGCCAGTGTGTACCATATCTAAGGGTCAGAAGTTCAGAGTCTGCAAAAGAGGTGGGTAAATGAGAGACTGGCTCCAAAACACCAACATCGATGTCTGTGCTTCCCAGACTGGAGGGAACATCCTGGGAGTTCGAGACCCCCCAGTTCCAACTACTCCTCCCTGAGCCCTCTTCCAGGTTCAAGAGCAGAACTGTGAGATGCCCTACAGTTGCCATTTCTGCCTACTCAAGGGCAGGCCCTCATTTCCAGGGGTACTCTGCTCCAGCAACCAGACCTTGGGTTCTTCCTGCTTCTCTGAGGACAGCACCCAGATACCGAGAGCAGTCTCCCAACCTCCAATCCACAGTTCTACTGGTCCCCCTGTGGATATCAGGTGGACAATAAAATCATACAGGAACCAGAGGACAAGATGGCAGAACCCAGCCAAATCTGCGTGGCAGGAGCACAGTGTTTGTTTGGTCTGTAAGCCACAGCACAGCTATCTTCCTAAACATCTGTGACCTGAGCCGCTGCCTTCCTGCTTTTCCCGTGCACACCCATGCCGGTGTGACAGCCTTCAGGGACACCTGTGCCCACTCCCCTGCCTTCTGAGAGATAGAGACAGAAAAAGAGACCAAGAGACAGAGAGAGACAGAGAGAAGGCAGAGAGAGGGACACAGAGAGACAGATAGACAGAGAGAGACAGAGAAAGAGACAGAGAGAGACAGACAGAGAAATAGAGAAAGAGACAGAGAGACAGAGAGACACAGAGATAGAGACAGAGAGCGAGACACAGATAGAGGAACAAAGAGAGATTCAGGGAGAGACAAGTAAAGACAGAGAGACAGACAGAGAGACAGTCATAAAGAGAGATAGAGAGATAGTGAGAGAGAGACAGAGAGACAGAAAAAGACAGAGACAGAGATAGAGAGACAGCGAGACAAAGAGAGAGAAACAGAGAGAGATTCAGAGAGAGACAGAGAGACAGAGAGAGACAGAGAAAGAGACAGAGAAAGAGACATAAAGAGAGACAGAGAGACAGTGAGAGAGACAGAGAGGCTGCAGAGAGAGAGAGACACAGAGAGAGACACAGAGAGACAGAGAGAGAGAGAGGCAGACAGAAAGACAGAGACAGAGAGAGCAGAGAGACACAGAGAGAGACAGACTGAATGAGAGACAGACAGAGATATACAGAGAGAGACAGAGAGAGATAGAGGGAGAGACAGAGAGAGAGACACAGAGATAGAGACAATGAGAGAGACACAGAGAGAGAGAGAGAGAGAGAAAGAGACACAGAGAGAAAGAGAGAGACACAGATAGAAAGACAGAGAGTGAAACAGAGAAAGAGACAGAGAGAAACAGAGGTAGAGAGAGAGAGACAGAGTGATTCAGAGAGACAGAGTGACAGAGAGAGAGAAACAGAGAAAGAGAGAGACATGACAGTCTTCGGAAGCACCTGTGCCTGCACTCTTGCCCTGTGAAACACTTGCATCTGCGCCCTGCTTTGACACCCACACTGCCCTCAGAGACACCCACACCAGCCTGGCTGCCTTCGAAATGCCAGCACCTATTTGTGTTCCTCTGGGTTTCTCGCACTATCCTAAAGACTACTCCAAACTCCACAGATAAGCATTTACAGCCTTTTGTGCAACTAGTGGTCTTGAGGTGACCAGAAGGTCCTCACCTGATCACAAAGGCCCAAGAAACCCAGTAGTTTCGGGGAACAAACAGCCAAGGCTTATAGACTAGAGGGCTAAAGGCCAGAGTAAGAACACAATCAACAAAACTCAGGACATCATGGCTCCACCAGAAAACCTCCAAAACACTGCATATAATAATGCAGTGAAAACACAGGAAAATGACCTTAAATTTATGCTTATGCCATTATTAGAGACATATAAAGAGGAAATGAGTAAATCTCTCAAAGAAATACTGGAAATTACAACAAAACAGATGGGAACCATCAAGGAGATAACAGAAACCACAACCAAACAGGTGAAAGAAATGAATAAAAGTGCTCAAGAACTGAAAATGGAATTAGGATCAATAAAAAAAGAAACTAAAAAACACCTGGAGGCAAAAACTTAGAGATGAGATCAGAAATCATAGCGGTAAGTATCACCAAAAGAGTGCAATAGACAGAGGAGAACATCTCAGGCAGAGAAGATACAAGTGAAGAAATAAACACCTTTCTCAAACAAACAAAAAAAATCTGACACAAAACATCCAAAATCAAGGACACCTTGAAAAAATGAAACCTAGGAATAATAAGAATGGATGAAAAGAAGTTTCCCAGCTCCCAGGGACCAGAAAATATTTTCAGGAAAATCACAGAACAGAATTTCCCAAACCGAAAGAAAAATGTCTTTAAGTATACAAGAGGCTCATAGAGCACCACATAGACTAGACCAGAAAAGAAATTCCCCCCACCACATAATAATCAAAACACTAAATCTATAGAACAAAAAAATATTTAAAAGAAAAAGCCCAACTAACTTATAAAGGCTGACCTATTAGAATTATACGTGACTTCTCAACAGAGATTATGAAGGCCAGAAGAGGCTGGCAGATGTCATGCAAACACTAATACAGCACAGATGTCAACCCAGAATACAGCACAGTTTTCAATCACCATAAATGGAGAAATTAAGATATTCCATGACAAAACCAAATTTAAACAATGTCTATGTTCCAACTTAGCCCTACAGAAGGTACTAGAAGACAAACTCTAACCCAAAAAGGTTGACTATAGCCAAGAAAACACAGGATATAGATAACTTCATAGCAGCAAAACCAAAAGAAACCAAGCACACAAACACACCAACACCACAATAAAAGGAACTAACAATCATTGGTCACTAATATTTATCAGCATCAATGGACTCAACTCTCCAATAGCCTTTTTGTCACAGGCTAACAGAATAGTTGAATAAACACATTCTGCTACATACAAGAAATGCACCTCAGCAACAAAGATAGATATTACTTCACAGTAAAGAGCTGAAAAAATATTTTCCAGGCAAACAGATCCAAGAAGCAATCTGGAGTAGCCATCCAAATATCTAATAAAATAGACTTCCATCCAAAATTAATCAAAAGTGGAGAAGAAAGACACTTTGTACTCATCAAAGGAAAAATTAACCAATGCCCCAAATACAAGGTATTCACATTAATAATAAAATATGTTATTAAAGCTTAAATCACACATTAAAAGTGGGAGACTTCAACACCTTACTTTTTTTTTT
>CM053763.1:2902014-2923974 GCA_028658305.1 Pachyuromys duprasi
GTTGGACCAGCACCATTTGTTGAAGATGCTGTCCTTTTTCCATTGAATGGTTTTGGCTTCTTTGTCAAAAATCAAGTTTCCATAGGTGTGTGGGTTCATTTCTGGGTCTTCTATTCGGTTCCATTGATCCACTATTCGGTTTCTATGCAAGTACCATGCAGTACTTATTTAAAATTTATCTGAAATGGTCAGTCAGGGAGCTCTAAAGCATTGGAGGAAAAAGGTAGAAAATTTAAGCGGAAAGAAAAGACAAACAGTATGTCTATAACAAGAAATGAAAGAGTTTAGATGAATTAGATAAACGGTTTGAGCAATGCGCAGTTCAGGTGTAAAGGGACTACAAATTTAATAGTATGTAGTGCTATTAAAGTTTTAAATACTGTGTGGAAGAATTTCAAAACCACTAAGTAAAAGTCCACTCATGGGACACTAGACCAGTAGTTTATGTGGCCAGGGATTTTGTCTGACATGAACTCAGTGGCTGGCTTTTTGATCACCCCCACCTGTAAGGAGAGCACTCTTACCAGTCCACAGTGGAAGACAATGAAGCCAGTCCTGATGATACCTTATAGACTAGGGTCAGATGGAAGGGGAAGAGGACCTCTCCTATCAGTGGACTAGGGGAGGGGCATAGCAGAAGGAGGGAAGTTGGGATTAGGAAGGATGGGTACAAAATAAATAAATTGTAATTAATAAAAGTAAAATAAATATTAAAAACATGCAAAAATCAGTTTAATAGAAAAGTTGATAATGAGTGAAGAGAAAAAAAGACAATATAGGATGATATAATACAAGGATTAAAAAATATGATTCTTGTGTACACAAGAGGTTATAAGGAATACAATGACAATGACTATTGAAATAAAAAGGACAAATATATCCAGGAGTACTTCAAGGATGAACTAAAAGCATGTCTATTATTATGAATATAAAAAAACAAAACTGAAAGAAATATAACAGCAGGAAGCTAAACTTACTATTGGGGAAAAGACAATTATTACACATATTCACAGATTTATATTTATAATATGTGTATTAAAAGGAAGAGTCATTATTCATGGATGACATGCCTGTGACTAAATTATCAAAAACTAGTAAAAACTTTGGAGCCAAAAGATGAATGTATTATGTATGTGAGCTAGATGTAAAGTTTACATATAAGATATATTTTCTCCTTATTTCCTTCCATTCCAGACTCTCATCGTCCATTTACTCTATTTTCCTTTCCTAGGGATATTTATTTGTACCCTCTAGTCTCTTATGTTATACCTAGCCTCTGTGATTCTATGGATTGTTGTCAGGTTATCATTGACCTAACTACTAATAACCACATACAATCAATACATACCATATTTGTCTCTCTTGGTCTTGGATACCTCACGCTGGATGATTTCCTCTAGTTCCAGCAATTTACCTGTAAAATTCACTTTTTTAATGGCTAAATAATAATCCATTGTTAACATACCACATACATTTTAAAACATATTTCAGCAAATAGCAATAGAAAGTTGTGATGACTTATCTTGGTTTCCAATTTGACAACATCTCAAATTAATTTCAAATGCAGCTAACACACCTCTTAGAAATTTTTCTTGATTCGGTCATTGAGGTGGGAAGACCCATCATAAATGCATTTCACTTGACATGGGAAAAAAATTCCCTATAACTTGTGGTGACAGCCCACAGAAAATAACAAGGAAGAAAGGTTTTGCTTTATTCCTCCTTGCTTTTATTCTCATTGGCAAGATCATCAACCCAGCTGCTGACACGTTTGTTTGCTGATGCTAGAAACAACTTTTTCAGTATTGCAACATAGACAGAAGTCTAGCAGAGAAATTGGTTCAGCCTTTGGGACTGAACCAATTACTGGATTCTTGGCCTTTCTGTCAGGAAAGAGACATTGTTGAACCTATCGGAACAGAATTTATGAGGCACTCTAATAAATCCTAATATAATGTAATATAATGTAATATATATGATATCATATATACATATATATATATATATATACTATTATTCTATTTCTCTGGAGAATGCTGGTGAATGTAAAAGTAAAATTTCAAAAGATTGTATTTATAGCAGCAACAGTAACTCTCATATACTTAGGAGAAAATTTAAATGAAATCTGTGTGAAATATCTACAACCAAACTACAAAACTTTACCAAAGAAGAATTAGAAAAATGAGTAAATATTCCATGATTATATATTATAATACCGTAAGACATAACTTTTTCTTAAAATTTATATCTTGAATACAACATGAATCAAAACCAATTCTATGGATGAAAAGCCAATATTAAATGTATTTGGAAAGGAAAAGAGCCATGAACAAAGCAAGATGACCTTGCTGAAGCTAAATTTAGGAGACATATATTATAAAATATTGAGGTCTATTCTTAAATCAGAGTAATTAAAATAGTATAGAAAACCACATAAATGTAGAAAAACCAGAGTGATGGCATAAGAAGTCCAGATGTACACACATATGCATATAGAATCACATGTATATGCACAGAAACACAAATACACATGTACATGTATATCTATGAATATACACACATTTATATGAACACATACATATACACATAGATACACAAACATATATACAAACACACACATACACACATATACATATATATATATATATATATATATATAGACACACATAGATACATTGTTGATGGGTAATGCTAATTTTGATAATTTACTGTGTACTGCTTTTAAATTTCATAAAGAAAATTTCTGTAGCTTCATATAGAGATGTCACATATATATGTGTGTGTATGCATTGCCTATGTTTATATACATATATATGTATGTAAATATATGTATACATTATACATATATATATCAGGTAATACATTCACACACATATACATATCAGATAATGCATAAAGATTTTGTGAAGATAAGAAAGTTGGGTTTCATTCTTGTACTCAAAGTATTTATGGGTTTCATCAGGGCCCCACAGTGTTCTAGCCCTTTTGATGAACTAACTATATTAATAATGTCCTTTATTTTTGTCCTCTATGGCCATATCATATGCAATATTGATGTTGATTTGGGGTTAAGATGCACAAAGTGCACATTGACACCACATTCATACACATTTTACATTTGGATGGAACATTCATTACAATTAGCCAACCACTATTGACAAGCTACTGTGTGTGCAATACTTATTCAGATGTGTTTTTCTTCACCTTCTGACTTTTATCTGTTCTAGAATATCACTCAGGTGACATGGTAGACTTGGTTCTCATGTCCCTCATCATTCTCTTCACTCTGCTATGGCCTCAGCTCACCCCAGCTTTGAGTGACATGCACAGCTTTAAGAAATACTACTGTGTATCTAAGCATCTTTTGGATATATGTCTAGGAGTGGTATAGCTGGATCTTGAGATAGCACTATTATCTGAGAAAGCGCCAGATTAATTTAAAGTGGTTGTACAAGTTTGCATTCCTACCAGCAATGGAGGAGGGTTCCCCTTTCTCCACAACCTCTCCAGCATCGGTTGTCAATTGAGGTTTTGATCTTAGCCATTCTGATGGGTGTCAGGTGAAATCTCAGGGCCATTTTGATTTGCATCTCTCTGATGGCTAAGAACATTGAGTATTTAAATGTTTCTCTGCCATTCTGTATTCCTCTACTGAAAATTCTCTGTTTAGTTCTGTACCCCATTTTTAATTGGATTGCTTGATTTGTTGCTTTTTAATTTCTTGAGGTCTTTATATGTACTGGATATTAGCCCTCTGTCAGATATAGGGTTGGTGAAGATTCTTTCCCAGTCTGTAGGCTTTCATTTTGTTCTGACAACAGTATCTTTTGTTTTACAGAAGCTTTTCAGTTTCATGAGGTCCCATTTATTGATTGTTGCTCTTAGAACCTGTGATGTTGGTGTTCTGTTCAGGAAGTTGTCACCTATGCCAATGAGTTATAGGCTCTTCCCCACTTTTTCTTCTAACCGATTTACTATGTTAGGTTTTATATTGAGGTCTTTAAAGCACTTGGACTTTAATTTTGTGCAGAGTGATAAATATGGATATATTTTCATTTTTCTGCATGTAGACATCCAGTTGGACCAGCTCCACTTGTTGAAGATGCTGTCTTTTTTGCCATTGAATGGTTTTGGATTCTTTGTAAAAAATCAAGTATCCATAGGTGTTTGGGTTTATTTCGGGGTCTTCTATTCGGTTCCATTTATCCACTATTCTGTTTCTATGCCAATACCGTGCAGTTTTTATTACTATTACTCTGTAATACAACTTGAGATCAGGGATGGAGATTCCTCCAGATGATCTGTTGTACAGAATCATTTTGGACAAGAACATTTGCTCAACCATGTGTGTAGCAGCTTTATTCGTAATAGCCAGAGCCTGGAAACAATCCAGATGTCCCTCAGTTGAGGAATGGATACAGATATTGTGATACTTTTACACAATGGAATAATACTCAGCAATTAAAAACAAGGAAATCCTGAAATTTGCAGGCAAATGGTGAGACCTAGAAATGATCATCCTGAGTGAGTTATCCCAAAAGCAGAAAGAAGCACATGGTATATACTCACTTACATAGACCTATAAGATAGGAGAAACATATTAAAATCTGTACACCTAAAGAAGATAAACAAGAAAGAGGACCTAGGGTAAGATGATCAATCCTCATTGGGATGAACACTGGATGTAGGAGAAAACAAGTAACAGGAGAGGAGCCTATCGCAGAGGGCCTTGGAAAGACTTTACCTAGCAGGGTATCATTGCAGATACTAAGACTCATAACCACACCTTTGGTAGAGTGTAGGGAATCATAAGAAAGAAGGGGAAGTTGGTATGTCCTGGAGAGGACAGGAGCTCCACAAGGACCAAATATATCAGGGCACAGGGGTCTTTTATGAGACTGTTTCTCCAACCAAGGACCATGTATGGATATAACCTAGAACCCCTGCTCAGATTTAACCCATGGTAGCTCAGTATCCTAGTAAGGGGAACAGGGATTATTTCTGACATAAACTCAATGGCAGGCTCTTTGTCCTCCCCATCCTGCAGGAGAGGAGTAGCCCTGCTATGACACAGAGGAAGACTTTGCAGCCAGTCCTGAAGATACCTGATAAACCAGGGCCAGATGAAAGGGGACGAGGTCCTCCCCTATCAGTGGACTTGGAAAGGAGCAGGGAGGAGATGAGGGAGGGAGGGTGGGATTGGGAGGGCATGAGCAAGAGGGATACAGCTGGGATACAAAGTTAATAAACTGTAACTAAAAAACAACAAAAAAAATACTGTTGAGTTATTTGGCACACATTTACTTGACTTGGAATTCTCTGATATTTTCCTCAAAATATATTGCTGGATTTTAAATTTTGGGGAAAAGGAAGCCTACAGAGGTAGTGACTTTTTAATCACCTGGAGGGTACATGGCAGGTAGAGGACTCCAGCCATCTGGCTGAAGTAGCATTGTTTCAGGTGCCTCTATTACAAAAGGACTCATTCCCATGCATATTCTGTTATGTTTGCTGTGCTGAGGCTCCCAAGGCCTCTGGTGCATGATTGCCAAGCACAGTGTGCTTTGCTGCATGCTGTATTTTTTGAAGTATCATGAGGAGAGGGTCAGAGTTTTATTTTAAAAATTTAGGACTCTCTGCATGGGAGATTTATGATTTTCTCCAATATATTTCTTAATTTTTATATTAGTTCGAATTCCTGGTTACTTTATTTTTTGGTCTTATTTCAATACTATTTAAAAATTGTTGTTGAAATAATTCCTACTTTGGTCATTAGTAGTTCTTCAAGATGATTCTAAAATCCTCTTAAGTATGATTCTGTGGTGTGTGTGTGTGTGTGTGTGTGCATGCATGTCTGTGTTTTGTACATACCTATTTCCTATGTGGCACATTGAGCTTCTCCAAAATCACCTTGTGCTTTTGTTGAACCAGCTAGAATTCCAGTTATTTCTATGAGGCAAAGAACCACTTTGCTAAAGAAAGGCATTGCAAATTAGCTGTTTGGTACTGGCTGTGGATGTTGCTAATAGCTAGCTGTTTACTTCTAGGTCTTATCAACTGATAGATTAACAAAATGTGTGTATGCACATAATTGCCTTTTCAGGGATTAAAATATTATCTGTTATTGATTACTATGGTTAATGTAAACTCATATGCAAAGTGGTTTCTTTATTGCTTTTCTGTGAGGCTATAACCTATGTAGGTTTGTTGCTCTGATTCTTACTAACTGTAAACACATATTATGCCTTCAAGAGACAATCATTAAAATTATGTGTTTTGTAAAAAGACATTCTTCCTCATGTACCATGCTTATTACTGTGGGTACTGATTGCATTGCTTGTTAATGGTAATATGGTACTCATGGAACAAAGAAGACTAAAAGAACTCTGGCAAACACCTTGACTTTAAAATAACATGACTTTTAGATTATTCCTAAAAACCTCTGTCAAAAGGGCTGGGTCTGTAGTTCAGTGATAGCTTGCCTGACATTCACAAGGCTCTAGGTAAACTTCTAGCACTGAAAAAAGAAAACAATTTGCCAGGCTGTTCAAAATGTGAGGAAAAGTGACTCTGGAAAAAGAAGGGCTTCTAGACAGACTACCTCTAGCTGAGATGTATTGACAGTTGATGGTTTCTGAGGGAGAGAGTCACTTTTCTCTGGCAGAGTGGCCATTCGTATGATGCCCACACACAGTGCAGTATGTGTCCCCAAACTCATGAGCATATGGGTAAAGCTAATTTGACTTAGTGGCTTATTTTAAAACAAGGCTATAAATTTGTGTAGGAGATGTATTATAAGGAGTCCATGGGAAGGAAGACAGGGAAAGTGCGGCTAAGATATTATATATCTTATATATAATGTAATATATAAATTTCAAAGATTTAAAACAATGAATTGCAATCTCCCCAAAACATGTCTGAACATAATAGCTAATACATAAATTAGATTTAATATTTACTCATGTTTTTGGGGAAGGTATAAACAGGAGGATCTTGAACAATGCTCTGTTTATATGATTACTTTTTTTTATAGAGTATTTAAGATGGACTCTTTAAGATTTGAGGGATGCATGCAGATGTACAATATACAGTGGAAAGTTTTGGCTAGATTAAAATACTGTATCATATTAAACACTTTACATGACAAATCAGATAATCATTTCACATAGGTAATTAAGGCAGAAAGCACTACCAACATCAATACATTTTATGGTCTGAAATGTTTTATCTTTAAAATTACATTTTTAAACGTGTCTTTAATTTTTCACAAAATTCTGTATTAAGCTTAATTCGTTTTTTATTTCATGTTCATGGCGATTATGATTTGAAAAGTTATTCTAGTCATGCAAACTCTTAACACACTCAGAGATGGTAAGTTTGAATAATTTTGTTTACCTCTATTGAAGTGAGTTACTATGCCATGGGATTTGTGTTGACATGCTTATTTGTGGTCATGATACAATTTAGGCATAGAAAAGATGCCTAACATAAAAAAGGCCTAACATACAACATGTTAAAGTTATGCTTCTACTCAAGAAAAGCTTTAAGGAAAGTCATTAGAATATGATTGATTTCATGTCAGAGACAGTCCCTGTTCGCCTTACTAGGGAATCCACTTGGATACTGAGCTGCTATGAGCTACATCTGTGCAGGGGTTCTAGGTTATCTCCATGAATGGTCCTTGGTTGGAGAATCAGTCTCAGAAAAGACTCCTGTGCCCAGATATATTTGGTTTTTGTTGAGCTCCTGTCCTGTCCTCTCCAGGTCTCACTTGGTCACCCCTCCCCCCCACCGCCTGCCCAAGGAAGGAGCAGCCTTGCTATGTCACAGAGGAAGACAATGCAGCCAGTCTTGATGAGACCTGATAAGCTAGGGTCAGATGGAAAGGGAGGAGGATCTCCCCTAACAGTGGACTTCCAGAGGGGCATAGGGGAGAAGAGAGAGGGAGGGGGCCACAGTTGGGATACAAAGTGAATAAAATGTAATTAATGTAAAAAATAATTTAAAAATATGATTAGTTTTTATACCCAAAATTTTCTCTCCAAATTTAATCCCTATACTGGATAGTGTGCTTGTGAATGTGGATGTGCAAGTGTGCACATGTGTGTGCATGCATGTCTTTGTGTATGCAATTATGAATACAGTGCCTATGAAAGCCAGTAGAGAGCACAGAAGTTGTGAGCCAGCCAGTCTGGGGGCTGGGAAGCGAACTCGGATCCTTTGCATTATGTGGTCTTGACTGCTAAACCATCTTTCCAGCTCCAAATATCACATTTCATGTTTTTGCACATTGTTATGATTTAAGTATGTGGGTGTATACAGATACACTACATATTGAAAAACCTCTTTATAATTTAACAAATATGGCATTTCTGGATCTCAATTAGATGTTTTTTTTATTACATACTGTCTATATTTTCTCACCTCATTTGTCACCAGTGATTAGTAAACTACTAAGCACAGTCCTAGGGGACTGCTTTGTAAATAAAGCTTTACTGGAACTAGCTAGAGCATACAGCCTGTTTACTAGTGATTCACAGCTGCTTGTGCATCAGAAGTGGTAACGTGTGCAGTGTGCTTGAAACCGCATCTTGGTCCTGAGGCAGGAAAGATTTTCTGCTTCGTTTTGTTTGTCTGTTTGCTTTTGTTTTTTTTTCTGATAAAGTTTTTGGATTACTTCTCTAGTTCACGTTATTCTATCCTATTATATGAATATATTACAATTTGTGAACGTCATTTAGTTTTCCTCTTATTGAACAGTTTCCTTTACAGTTTAACCATCTCAATTTTCTTTACCACTGGGATTTCTGATATTTTCCCCACAAGTTCTCAGATTTGATCCTTGTGATATGGAGTGGGATATTATATCAGGGCTTATTAATAATGAGTCTAAAATATGAGGGGGAGAACACTGAAAGTGAAATTGTCTGGTTAAATGTGTTATCTGGATAGTAAATCTAGTATTTCGGGCATGTATCAGAGCATGTAAATTATTTTCTTCTTCCTTGTCCATATTTAGATATATTCCTTAAATATCTATCTATCTATCTATCTATCTATCTATCTATCTATCTATCTATCTATCTATCTATCTATGGATTATAGGTGAAAATGTTCTATGTGTTTAGTATGGCATAGAGGTCTGAGGAGATAGATCAGGTTAAGGACAGTGGTTGCTCTTGCAGAGGACCTTGGTTTCATTTACAGAACCTGTATGGCAGCTCAAAATACTGTAACTCCAGTTCGAGAGTACCTGACACTTTCTTCTGGCTCTCATGGGCACCACATATGCAGAAGGTGCACATACATGCATACAGGCAAAACACATATACACATATATGTATATACTAAAAATAAATGTAAATTAATAAGTCAGAAGGTATTACATATGTGAAACTATGGTAATATAGATGGCTCCCCATCATGTAAATTTTTTTCTCTTGGCAAAATCTAAACCTCCTATGGGAAGGGGAACACCAAAACTTCCACCAAAGATATGACCTTCAAATGACATCAGAGACAGCTGTCCAGCTAAAAGTCTTCCTGAAATGAATTAAAGATTGATGACTGAATTTGGGAAAAAAAAAAACCTTCAGCTCTTCTTTCAGTGATCAAGAGTGTGAAATACATCTACCTGTTGGTAAACATGCATAGCCAGACACTTCCATCTATCATGCTATGTCTGAAAGGCAGCAACACTATTTTGATTTCAGAATCTTGAACTTCCATAATGAGTTCTCTGCTACAAGATCACAAACCGTTCCATTAGGTCAGTTTCAGGATACTTAAGTAGAGTTTTTATTGCAACGTTGACATATCAAGCATTTGGGTAGGGGAGAAAACAAAATGCTACTCAATGTGGTTTCCCAAACCTCAATTTGTTCTATTTTAAACCTTCTCACACAAGTGCTTCCTAATGTACACTGAAGCCATCCATTAAAGCATGACTTATTCACGCTCAAAAAAATGATTGATTTAGACATCCAGTGAATGCTGAAGTCCCCATTTCTGTTGCTCCACACATTCATTCTACAGACAGTGATACAGAGCGCTGCAAGATCAGCTACACCTGTGGAGCAGCCAGCGTGCCAGGATGGATCAGTGTGACAGCTATGCTGACTTTTAAATGCAGTTCTAACCACACAAGTGAGAGGTTATAAACTGAATCAGGAAAGTCCATTTAAAACATCTCTGTGACTTCTATGGTGAATTTGTTAAGTTTTGAATCACAAAAGCATGAGATTTTCTGAGACTAGGCTGATGAAAGCTATGGTACAAGTAAATCTCCTCTAGTCACAAATAATCTTCCTTAATATTTAAAGGGGTGCTTCCATCAATAAACAAACTAGATTTTTCTCCAAATGTTATTAGCTATGAGGAGCTGTACGTATATGACAAGTTAAAGGAGGCTAAAGAGAATTTTTCCTAGCCCTTCATTCCTGAAGCACCATTTCCAAGCATGAAAAATGAGTTAGACTTTTAGCCAAAGAGAGAAAAGCCTTTCTACATGCCACATTCTTAGGTGTGGATAAAATGGGTCTTTATCTGTGAAGAAAAATAACCCGTTGACAAGAATATTAGCTGTAGATATTTGCCTCTAGGTAATACACAACAACTGAAAAGAAAGGTTTAAAAAGCCATTTTCTTTGTGTTCTTTGTAACTTTTAAGAGGAGATTTACAGACGCTTTTCAGTTTCATGAGGTCCCATTTATTGATTGTTGATCTTAGAGTCTATGCTGCTGGTGTTCTGTTCAGGAAGTTGTCTCCTGTGCCAATGAGTTCTAGGGTCTTCCACACATTTTTTTTTCTAACCAATTTAGTTTATCTGATTTTATGCAGAGGTCTTTGATCCACTTGGACTTTAGTTTTGTGCAGGATGATAAATATGGATCTATTTTCATTTTCTGCATGTAGACATCCAGTTGGACCAGCACCATTTGTTGAAGATGCTGTCTTTTCCATTGAATGGTTTTGGCTTCTTTGTCAAAAATCAAGTATTCATAGGTGTGTGGGTTTATTTCTGGGTCTTCTGTTTGGTTACATCTCTCCACTTTTCTGCTTTTATGCCAATACCATGCACTTTCTATTACTATTGCTCTGTAGTACAGCTTGAGATCAGGGATGGAGATACCTCCAGATGCTCTGTTGTACAGGATTGTTTTGGAATTTCTGAGTTTTTTGTTTCTCCATATGAAGTTGAGAATTTTTCTTCCAAGGTCTGTAAAGAATTGTGTTGGTATTTTGATGGGAATTGCATTGAATCTGTAGAATGTTTTTGGCAGAATGGCCATTTTCTCTATGTTAATCCTACCAATCCATGAGCTCGGGAGATCTTTCCATCGTCTGATATCTTCTTCAATTTCTTTCTTCAGAGAAGAAGTTTTTTTTTTCAAACAGGTCTTTCACCTGCTTTGTTAGAGTCATCCCAAGGTGGAGATTTACACATCAGCAACTGCCTTTTATAATAAGAATTGTCCAGGAAGTCTTAGTGCATCCTTCTTCCTTTCTACCTCTCAATTCCTTTTCCTCTTTCTTCCTTCTTAATGGCTTATTCTTCAATTCTTCAGTTGTAACAACAGCCAAATAGCCTGTCATTACTAATACTAAATATATTAACCAGTGATGTATCTAACAGGCATAGTTCCTGCCATCATATCAAAAATATTGTCACATATACTCTCTATTCAAATTAGTGGTCCACAGGATCATTATGAGAGATGGTTAATGGTTCCTATCCAGTAACTTATAAAGCCAAAATGAAAATTTCAACAGCATGTATATCCCATACTGTTTGTAATGGAATCTTTTAGAAAGTATTTTGTAAATTTAAGGGTATGTACTAAATTGTTATTCTCAACATCCCAAATTTGCCTAGACAGTAAGGGCACCAGATGTGATGAAAAGCTCCTGAAACAACCTATAAGGGATGGTGAAGGCGGATTGACTGATTAGAGCATCAGTGTTGTGAAGAGGTCAAAAACTGCAAAACCAGAGGCAATTTATCCTCGCTATCTTTATGTCCCCCAAAGTCATTGATTACCCACCTTTAATATGACCAAACATGCTCCACATATGGGGTGAGGCACCTGGAATGTATGAACAGTCTGTAGCTTAAAACCAAACCAAAAATGTCAGCAGTGTTGGAGAGTTAAAGCAAAGGGTCTCACACTCAGATATAACCTACCTACCTGCTGTTTCTACCAAGGTGTTCGGAAATGTGTTGAAATGACTTACTTTGTTACTGTTACTATCAAAGTTTCGTCAAACTGTTGTGATGTCAGAACAGGATATTTGACCTAACCTAAACCTCTCATCCTGGGCCATGGCCGCTCATATTTGGCTTCATAATAAGCTATCCTTTATCTTTGTGGAGGTGAGAGCTGTGTTTTTTGCATTGACACAAGACATAAGTACGGCCTCTGTTTTACAGATTGTGAGA
Organism: Pachyuromys duprasi; assembly: GCA_028658305.1. Taxonomy (NCBI): domain Eukaryota; kingdom Metazoa; phylum Chordata; class Mammalia; order Rodentia; family Muridae; genus Pachyuromys; species Pachyuromys duprasi. Next base: position 2,914,455 of record CM053763.1, read on the forward strand.
GCATTTTGGAAGACATAAATTCAGAATAAATTAAAATATGAGAACTTTCCTTAATAAAAAATGTATCTCATCAGAAAGGAGATCACATTGAACAAACTTATCTCAGGAGATTTCCTTCAACCTTTTTCTCTGAAGGATGAAATCAGTTGTAATGCTTCCATACTGATTTTGAGTAGTAAGTGAGATACTCCATGCACAGTGTTCACCACAGCACCTAGAAGTGCTCACTTACCAATACCTCTTCCTACCTGTATACTTCTACCACCACCACAATCGCTGTCTTTAAGAAGTGTAAATGAGGAGTAGCTTCGAGCAAGGGCGTTTAGGGCAATGCCAAGGAAGGCAAGAGTGTTTGTGCACTGGAGGTGTCTAGTTCTGAATCCATCAGGCAGCCCTGGTTTCTGATAGAAATTAAGTGTGGCAGGCCTCTTATAACTGTTGCGGTCTTATCTTGAATCTTACTGATACTAACACAGAAGCACATCCTATAGTATAAGTCTTACAAAAAAAAAAAAAGAATCCCCATGTTGTTTTTATTTTCCAAACTTTCTACTTCTTATATTTACTTTTATGACTCTTTTCTCTTTTCACCATGGGTGAATCATTCTCTTTTTTCTTATACAGAACAATCTTCTACAGCTAGAAGTGAATAAACCTATTAGGAGGTTGTATGTCCAAGCGGACCCATTCACCTTGATCAGCATAGTCCCTGAATTAGATCAACTTCTTTTGTTTTTAACATGAGTTCATTCATGTAATATTATAAATATAAATGGAGTTTTTCCTCTATGACAACTCTTTAAAAGGAGGATATATAACTTTCTGTATCTTTTCTCCTAATAGGAGAAAATTCAAAGGGAATGAACCAGTTATGGGGAGTGCTATGTATAGAAGGGTCTGAATTGAGAAAATGACATGGAATTTATGGACAGATAGTGAATCTTCGATGGGAGAAGTAGAGCATCATATTAGAGGCAAAATTCTCAAGTTATAATATCTTTTCCTTTTTTGTCTTTTTAAATTTAAAATTATTTATATATTTATTTATTACAATTTATTTACTTTGTATCCCTGCTGCCACCTCCTTCCTCATCTCCTCCCAGTCCTACTCACCCTTCTTCTCCCCCTATGCCCTTTCCCTAGTCCCCTGATAGGGGAGGTACTCCTACCTGTCTGTCTGACCCTAGCCTATCAGGTCTCATCAATGCTGCCTGCATCATCTTCCTCTGTTGCCTGGCAAGGCTGCACCCATCAGGGGGAGGTGATCAAAGAGCAGACAACTGAGTTCATGTCAGAGACAGTCCCTGTACCCCTTCCTAGGGAACCCACTTGGAAACTAAGCAGCCAATCGTTTTCCTTTGAACAGGGGATCTAAGTTCTCTCTATGCATGGTCCATGGTTGGGGTATCAGTCTATGCAGCCCACCCCCAGGCCCAGATTTTTTTGGTTCTATTGCTCTCTTGTAGAGTTTCTGTCTCCTCCAGGTCTTTTTACCTCTCTCTTTTTCCATATGATTTCCTGTACTCTGCTCAAAGTTTGGCTATGAGACTCAGTATCTCCTTCGATAACCCTGGTGGGTAGTCTTTCAGAGGTTTCTGTCCTGTTCCTTGACTTCTACTACTTTCCATGACTATCCTGTTTGCCCTTCTGAGTGAAGATTAAGCATCTTCATATCTTTTGACTCAGTGAGACCTTTCTGTGTGTGTACAATTAATACACAGAACTTGGCCATGAAATAAGACTGAGCTAGCCTTCCTGTAGTAAAGTCATACTTAGATATTTTTCTCTGTCTTATCCTGTCTCTTTGATACTTCTCCCATGAAGACATTGTATTTGACAAAATGCTAAAATGATGCCATTTTGGGCTCAACTTTAGGACATAAAGGTATAGAAAGGAAGCAGGGAAATATAGAGATGGGAAGAATGAAGTTAGTCAAGTCTGATTTATGGTGGAGTTGTAAGTCTTGTGGTGGCTGCTTTTTGATTTTACTTCTCCATCTGTCCTTATCAGTCAAAAATGAGAGCTGAGAAGCTGAAATGATTAACTGCAAAAACGTTCATTGTCCTAAAAAAGAATATACTGAAATGAGATTTGGCTTGAAATCCAAAGGCAGCCTTGTTAGGGAAGAAAGGTGGAAGGAGAAATGAGCAACTCTCTAACATTATAATTGTCCTTGTTTTCTGTTGTTGTTTTGTTATGTTTTTATCTTGGAGATGAGAGATAAAGCAGTGTCTCTTGTAGTTCAAAATGTCTTGAACTTTCTATCATGTGTTTTACAGTAATGCTGTATGCCTGATCCTTCTGTCTTTACCTCATAATTCCTGTAACTACATGAGCCTGCCATTGTACAGCCAAATACTTTCAGCAATCTTTGACCCTATACCTCAAATAATCATATGTTCCTCAAGAGAACAGGGTATGCTGTGGGATATGGATGGTCATCTCAGCAGCCCACAGCCAAATTATAGAGCATGGTTTATCTCTGGAAAAAAAATATATATGTATGTATATATATATATATATATGTATGTATTAAAATGCATTTAAAAATATTCAGCAGTAAACTAGATCGATTACCAAAAGACAAGAATGAGTACTTGTCCTTATTTTGTTTTCTTATCTGTTTTATATATTTTTTTCTTTTTATATATTTTAATTAATTTATTTTTTATAAATTATAGTTCATTCACTTTGTGTCCCCGCTGTAGCCGCCTCCCTTCCTCCCAAGCTCTCCCTTCCTCCCTCATTTCTTCCCTTAGCCTTCCCCAAGTCCACTGATAGGGGAGGTCCTCCTCCCCAGCCCTCTGACCCTAGCCTATCAGGTCTCATCATACTGTAAAGTCTCCAGAACTGAAAAAAGATTTTATCCCCCTACCTGCTTGTGTTTCTTAAACATTCTAGTGGAGTCTGTTGAAGCAAATATAATTTGCTTAAAGATGTGTCTATCATGTTCTTCCTCAAATTGGAGTCATTTGGGGGGGAGAGAATCAGCTGAGTTGTTGTGTATTAATGATATGTTTTTCCTGGTATGATCAGTATTCTCATATCTCAATACTTACACAAGGATGTTTGTTCTAGTTAGCAAGATCACTTACGCATATATGGCAGCACAAAATGTTTGAAGGCATCTTTTCACACACATCTAGAAAACCATTTTTTATTTCTTGTTTCCCATTGCTCTCTGTAAGGTTGTCCAGTGTCTTTAGTTCTTTTCTTTGACCAAGAAAGATGAGTTGGTATTTTCTGAGCTGTATTTCTGACTTACTGAATGTTTATTCAAGGCTTATTTTGTATGAGCTGTTGGGGAGTAGAGTGAGGGCCTTCGTCTTCAAAAGCTCTGGTCCAAAAACGTGCCATTGATTCAAGCAAAGGCTGAATTTTCAGAGACCAGTTAAAGGAATTCTAAGGAATTAAATTTATCTAAGAATTTCAAGAGCAAGGGAGGGGCATAGGAGAAGAGGGAAGGAGCCTGTTACTGGGAGGAGATGAAGGAGAGGGCTACAGCGGGGATATAAAGTGAATAAATTATTATAAATAAATAAAAATAAACAAAAGAAAAACAGCAGAGAAGAGATGGAAAATGAGCATCAAGCTAAATGCCCCGGGAAAGCTGCCAGCTACTATTCACACGAACCTCCAGAAAACAGCAAATACTCCCTAAAACGTAATGCAAACTGGGCTCAAATGAATATCGGGGGTGTAATTAAAGACCAGCCAAGGCTTCATAATCCGATGGCCTTACTGCCAGTTTTTTATGTTACAGTTAGGTGCTAACAGGCTTTTCCCTCTCTGGCAGCTGCAAAGACAGTGTTAGAGCTATTGTGTATTATCTGTCAATCTCTGTCTCTTAATTGAATAAAATGTGAAGGTGTTTGTTTTCTATCAAATTTTATTTACCATTTTGATTTTTGATGGTTTATATAAAATTCACACACATTTATCATAAAAGATAATTGTGTTTTCTTCCTTGTACTGTGGCAGAACATTCTATTTTCTTGCATTCAGGGAAAACTGTTTTTACTGAGGGACTTTGTCATATTTTTAGCAGATTTTAAAAAATATGTAAGTTCCCTCTTGTTAACATAGAATCTTAAATGAAAACAGAATGAAACACTGAACATTTGGAGACAATAAAGGAAGTGATGCAGAAAGATTTCTTTGCTATACGGCCACATCTAGGAATTCAACAGAAAATTGCTTTGGAAATAAGAAGATATAAATTTGTGTCCTTCAACTTATATGGTTGGATGAATGTCAACATTGAGTGATAGAAGAATTTTAAAAAGATAGAACTGACTGTAAGGTATAGAAAAAAATACTTTGTTGAATGTGATGAGGAATTTGGTAAGAATAAAAAGTTCTGAAAAAATAAAAGTAATGTTATACAGATTGAGTGGGTTGTAGCTGTGTATTTAGGAATCTATATCTATATATATTTATAATATAGGTATATATAACAACATTTAATGAAAAAGGCTATGAATTTGAACAGAGTAGAGAGATGTGTATGGAAGCAAAGAGAACAGTAAAGTTATGTAATCATATTGTAATCTCAAAAGATAAAATAAATAATTTTTAAAAAGCAGACGCATCAAATTATACTAGGTAGAGGGAGGCAGAAAACATGGTTGTCTTGAGGGGCACATGAGGTAGCCAGGGAGCAGTGTTGAACTCTTGGTGCAGGAAATAAATGTCTCAGAGGCCAAAAATGTAGACATTCCATGACAGCAGCAGTGAGAGCTCCTTCCAGAATGTTCAGGTCCTTGGTGAACAAGGTTCAGTTGAATTAAATATAAAGTAAATGAAATAGATGTTGTTAGAATTATAAATATTCAATAAGCAAAGAGGATCTTTAAATTCTTTTTTTTTTATTTTATTTTAATTTTAAGTACACTAGTGTTTTGACTGCATGTATGTCTATGTGAGGGTGTCAGATCCCCTGGAACAGAAGTTACAGACAGTGTGAGCTGCCATGTGGGTACTGGGAATTGAAACCAGGACCTAAGTGCCAGGGCTCTTAACCACTGAGCCAGCTCTCTAGCGCACTAGGATTTTTAAAATATATTTTTAAACATTATTATTTTATATTAATCAAAGGTTATGAACTTTGTATCCCAGCTGTAGCACCCTGCCACATTCCCTCCCTCATCTCCTATCTGCCCCTTTCCAAGTTCACTGATAGAGGAGGACCTCCTCCCCTTCCATATAACTCTAGCGTGTCAGGTCTCTTCAGGAATGGCTGCAATGTCCTCTTCTGTGGCCTAGCAAGGCTGTTCCTCCCTCATGGAGCAAGGGGGTTGAAGAGCCAGCATTGAGATCATGTCCAAAATAGTCCCTGTTCCCCTTACTAGGGTACCCACTTGGATATTGAGCTACCATTTGCTACATACAAGCAGGGGTTCTAGGTTATATCCATACATGGTCGTTGGTTGGGGAAACAGTCTCATAAAAGACCCCTGTGCCCTGCTCTATTTGGTCCTTGCAGAGCTCCTGTCCTCTCCAGGTCATACTTACTCCCCCTTCTTTTGTATGATTCCCTGCACTCTGCCAAAGGGTTGGTTATGTGTCTTAATATTTGCTTTGATACCCTGCTAGGTATATTCTTTCTGAGGCCCTCTGTGGGGTAGGCTCTTGTCTTTCTACTTGTTTTCTCCTCCGTCAAATGTCCATCCCATTTAACTTTCTAAGTGAGGATTGATCATCTTACCCCAGGTCCTCTTTCTTGTTTATCTTCTTTAGGTGTATAGATTTCAGTATGTTTATCCTATCTGATAGGGCTATATAAGTGAGTATATACCATGTGTTTCTTTCTGCTTTTGCGATACCTCACTCAGGATGATCATTTCCAGGTCCCACCATTTGCCTGAAAATTTCATGATTTCCTCATTTTTAATTGCTGAGTAGTATTCCATTGTGTAAAAGTACCACAATTTCTGTATCCATTCCTCGACTGAGGGACATCTGGGTTGTTTCCAGGTTCTGGTTATGAACGTAGTTGAGCAAATGTCCTTGTTGTGTACTTCAGCAGCTTTTGGATATATGTCTAGGAGTGGTATAGCTGGATCTTGAGGAATCACTATTCCTAATTGTCTAAGAAAGAACCAAATTGACTTACAGAGTGGTTGTATGGGTTTACATTGCCACCAGCAATGGAGTAGAGTTCCTCTTTCTCCATAACCTCTCCAGCATGTGTTGTCCTTTGAGTTTTTGATCTTAGCCATTCTGGTGGGTATAAGGTGAAATCTCAGAGTGTTTTGATTTACATTTCCGTGATGGCTAAGGACATTTATTTATTTTAAATAAATAAAGCATTTATTTAACAGTTTTTTCTGCATTCTACAGTCCCCTACAGAGAGTTATCTGTTTAGCTCCATACCCTATTTTTTAATTGGATTACTTGATTTGTGGCTTTTTAACTTCTTGAGTTCTTTATATACACTGGATATTAGCCCTGTGTCAGATGTTGGATTGATTTGATGACAGTGTCTTTTGCTTTATAGAAGCTTTTCAGTTTCATGAGGTCCCATTTATTGATTATTGCTCTTAGAGTCTGTGCTGTTGGTGTTCTGTTCAGAAAGTAGTCTCCTACGCTGGTGAGTTCCAGGGTCTTTCCCACTTTTTCTTCTAACTGATTTAATGTGTCTGGGGTTATGTTGAGGTCTTTGATCCACTTGGAATTTAGTTTTGTGCAGAGTGATGAATATGGATCTATTTTCATTTTTCTGCATATAGACATCCAATTGGTCCAGCATGATTTGTTGAAGATGCTGTCTTTTTTCCATTGAATGGATTTGGCTTCTTTATCAAAAATCAAGTTTCCATAGGTGTATGGGTTTATTCTGGTTCTTCTATTCAGTTTCATTGATCCACTATTCTAACAGGATCTTTTTGGAATTTCTGGGTTTTTGTTTCTCCATATGAAGTTGAGAATTTTTCTTTCAAGGTCTGTGAAGAATTGTGTTGGTATTGTGATGGGAATTGCATTGAATCTGTAGATTGCTTTTGGCAGAATGGCCATTTTCCCTATGTTAATTCTAACAATCCATGAGCAGGGGAGATCTTTCCATCTTCTGACATCTTCAGTTTCTTTTTTCAGAGACTTGAAGATTTTCTCAAACAGATTTTTCACTGGCTTGGTTATAATCATCCCAAGGTATTTTATGTTATTAGTGGCTATTGTGAAGAGTGTTGTTTCCCTAATTTCGTTCTTGGCCCTTTCTTCTTTAGTGTACAGGAGGGCTTCTGATTTTCTTTTGAGTTGATTTTTGTATCCAGCCACTTTGCTGAAGGTATTCATCAGTTGAAGGACTTCTCTGGTTGAATTTTTGAGTTCGCTCATGTATATTATCATATCATCTGCAAATACGGATACTTTGACCTCTTCCTTTCCGATATGTATCCCCTTGATCTCCTTTAATTGTCTTATTGCACTAGCTAGGATTTCAAGTACTATGTTGAAGAGATATGGAGACAGTGGGCAGCCTTGCCTTGTTCCCGATTTCAGTGGGATTGATTTAAGTTTCTCTCCATTGAGTTTGATGTTGGCTATAGGCTTGCTGTATATTGCCTTTACTATGTTTAGGTATGTTCTGAATGGATGTTGGACTTTGTTGAATGCTTTTTCGACATCTAGGGAAATGATCATGTGGTTTTTCTCCTTCAGTTTGTTTAAATGGAGGAACACATTGATGGATATCCATATATTGAACCACCCCTGCATGCCTGGGATAAAGCCTACGTGGTCATGGTGGATGATATCCTTTACGTGTTCTTGGATTTGGTTTGCAAGTATTTTTGATTATTTTTGCATCAATGTTCATAAGAGAGATAGATCTGAAGTTCTCTTTTTTTATTGGGTCTTTGTGTGGTTTAGGTATCAAGGTGACTGTGGTTTCATAGAATGATTTTGGTAATGTTCCTACTGTTTCTATTTTGTGGAATAATTTAGAAAGAATTGGAGTTAGCACTTCCTTGAAGGTCTGTTAGATTTCTGCACTGAATCCATCGCGTTCATTGTGTCCCATAGGTTGGGGTATGTTGTGCTTTCATTTTCATTGAATTCTTTGAAGTCTTTAATTTCTTTCTCTATTTCTTCCCAAACTAAGCTTTCATTGAGTAGCAAGTTGTTCAGTTTCCATGTATGTGCAGGCTTTTTGCTGTTTCTGTTGTTGTTGAGGTCCAGCTTTAGACCATGATGGTCAGATAGGATATAAGGGATTATTTCAATCTTCTTGTATCTGCTGAGGCTTGCTTTGTAACCAACTATATGGTCTATTTTGGAGAAAGTTCCTTGAGGTGTTGAGAAGAAGGCATACTCTTTTGGCTTTGGGTGAAAAGTTCTGTAGACATCTATTAGGTCCATTTGATTTAGGGTCTCTGTGAATGCCCTTGTTTCCTTGTTTTGCTTCTGACCTGATGATCTGTCTCTTTGTGAGAGTGGACTGTTGAAATCTCCCACTATTAAGTTGTTTGATCAATGTGAGATTTCAGCTTTAATAATGTTTCGTTAACAAATGTAGGTGGTCTTGTATTTGGGGCATATATGTTCAAAATTGTGATGTCTTCCTGTTGGAATTTTCCTTTGATGAGAAAGAAGTGCCCCTCATCATTCTTGATTAGTTTTGGTTGAAAGTCTATTTTATTAGATACTAGGATCGCTACCCCAGATTGTTTTCTGAGTCCATTTGCTTGGAACACATTTTTCCAGCTCTTTACTCTGAGTTAGTGTTTATCCTTGTTGCATAGGTGTGTTTCTGGAATGCAGCATAATGTTGGATCCTGTTTCTGCACCCATTCTGATAGTCTGTGTCTGTTTATTGGAGAGTTGAGTCTACTGATGTTGATAGATAATAGTGACCAATTACTGTGTGTTTCTTGAATGCAGCAGCATGTTGGATCCTGTTTCTGCACCCATTCTGATAGTCTGTGTCTGTTTATTGGAGAGTTGATTCCATGGATGTTGATAGATAATAGTGACCAATGACTGTTAGTTCCTTTTATTGTGGAGTTGGTGGTCTTACTATGATTCATTGCTTTTTTCCCTCTTTTAATTTTTGCTGGGAGATTATCTGTATCCTATATTTTCTTTGGTGTAGTTGTTTTCATTGGATTGGAGTTTTCCTTCTCGTATCTTCTGTAGGGTTGGGTTGTTGTGTAGATATTGCTTAAATTTAGTTTTGTTATGGAATATTTTGTTTTCTCCACCTATGTTGATTGAAAGCTTTGCTGGGTATAGTAGCCTTGGTTGGCATCTGTGTTCCCTTAAAGACTGCATAACCTCTGCCCAGGCCCTTCTGGCTTTCATAGTTTCTGATGAGAAATCTGGTGTTATTCTGATAGGTTTACCTTCATATGTTACTTGACCTTTTTCCCTTGCTGCCTTTAATATTTTTTCTTTGTTTTGTTGGTTTACTGTTTTGACTGTGATGTGACATGAGGTATTTCTTTTCTGGTCTAGTCTATTTGGTGTTCTGTAGGCTTCTTTTATGTTTATGGACATCTCTTTCTTTAAGTTAGGGA
>CM053763.1:2933786-2957715 GCA_028658305.1 Pachyuromys duprasi
CCCCCAGAGGTCCTCCTTGGCATACTCCTGTCCTGTTGCTTGTTTTCTCCTCCACTCAATGTCCATCCCATTTGTTCATCCAAACGAGCATTGATCATATCCACCTGGGTCCTCCTTCCTGTATATCCTCCCTAGGAGTGTAGATTTCAGCATGACCTTCCTATCCTATAGGTCTATATAAGTGAGTATATACCATATGTTTCTTTCTGCTTTTGAGATACCTCACTTAGGATGATCGTTTCCAGGTCCCACCATTTGCCTGCAAATTTCATGATTTCCTCCTTTTTAATTGCTAAGTAGTATTCTATTGTGTAAAAGTACCACAATTTCTGTATCCATTCCTCAACTGAGGGACATCTGGGTTGTTTCCAGGTTCTGGCTATTACAAATAGAGCAGCCATGAACATTTCTTTATTTGCATAAACAAAGATGATTCTTTTTTGGTGGTATTCTTTAGCCCTAGAATTTCTAAAATTCTAAAACAAATTTTCTGCAAATGTTACCAAATGAAGAATTCTCTAAATTTATTTCATCCATTATTACTTTTTTCTAAATTCACAATTTTTAACTTTATCCCATATATTTATCTCTCAATTCACAATTTTAATTATTCAGAATTTGTAGTCTTATCCTACTGAGTACATATACACATACATGCATATAAAATATGTAAGTATATATGCATATATGTGGGGTTTTTTTCAGTTTACTTACTTTACTTCCCAAGGGTGCTCCTTCCCTCCTCTTCTCCCAGTCTCCTTTCCTCTCCCTCCCCCTTCTCCACTCCCTTTCCCCACAAAAAAGAGGAACCCTCCCCAGCACATCAAGTCACATCATAACTGAGTACATCTTCATACCTTGAGGCCAGCCACGGTAGTGCTGTTAGGGGGAAGTGATCCAATAAACCTTTGATCTGAAAATTACCCTGACAACAAAAAGTGCAGGGATAGAGGGAAGAAAGATTGAAGAATGTCCAACTAATAATTGGCCCAACCTGAGATCCACCCCACGATGGAGAGCCAGACTCTGACACTACTAGTGATGCACTGCTATGCTTGTAGACTGGAGCCTAACTTGACTGTCCTCTGAGAGGTTTCTGCCAACAGCAGAAGGAGATAGATGCCAGGACTTTGAGACAAGCATGGGGATCTTGTGGAAGTATTGGGGAAAAGATAGAAGGACATGGAGGGGACAGGAACCTCACAAGAAAACCAACAGAGACAGCTAACCCAGTCCCATGGTGGCTTACAGAAACTGAGACATCAACTAAGGAGTACGCATGATCTGGACCTAGGCCCTCTGCCCATATGTGACCAATGGGCAGTTTGGTCTTCATGTGGTTTGTCTGGTGAATGGAGAAGGGGGCTGTTTCTTACATGGACTCTTTTGCCTGATTTTGGGTTACTTTTTAAATTTTTACCAGTCAACTCATTGCAAGATATATATATAATATAGTTTGGTTACATATATGCTTTCTTTATACTAAACATGTATATATTGCATGTGTTATCATTTGTTAAACTCCTAAGTAATTATCATATCAGTATGAAAAGCAACTTTGAATAGATTGTAAAAGAAAAAATCTGTGAAACACAAGATTGAACTTGAAAACTGCTACATTAAACAAGCATGAGGCAGAAGTTTGACAGTCTTTCAAAATCATGTATTTCTTCACACTTCAATACTTTGAGAGAACCAAATTATATTTTTTAATTATTCTGTAATTAGAGACTTTTCCTACACATGTTACTACCATTAATTAAACTGTCCAAAATTTTTTAAACTTCATCAAGTTATAAGATCTTAATTATGACAGGTTCCCTTTTTTATAGGATTATTTTTTAGAGCATGCTACCCATAATACTTGAGTAGTGGATATGACTATAATCTAAAAAGGAAGGAAAAGGGGGGAAACTCTCAAAAAGTGTCCACTGTACAAATACTAGAGCCTGATCAAACATGTTCAGGGAATACATCCCAGTATCTTCATGATTCTGAGTTTGTGAGCTGCAAAAACAGATGCTCTAACGAAACGGTGATCTGAGAATGGCCTGTCTGACCAGAGCAGCAAGATCTAAAAATCTAAATCATGTCCTAGAAAGATAACTTTTGTGTACTTGTTCTCTAAAAATTGTTAAAGTTAGAGATAAAGACTTAAACACAGATAATTACAAATTATCTTAATAGGTTTTTTTGCATAGACTCAATGGCAAATTTAAGGAAAAAAGACAAACATGAAATTTTTTACCAGTAGTTTGCCAGACACACTTACTTTTCAGTTTCTCCTCAAGATTTGTTATGGATGACAAGAGATAAATTTGATACTATACCTGTGATTTAGAATTTTAGGAATTTAAGGGCTGAAGAGGATTAGGGGGAAAAATCACTTTTTCTTCTTTAAGCAAAAGAGAAAGTCCCAAGGTTTGCACTGTATATGCAGACACAGGCACACGCAGATGACAGCTGAGAAAAGTGCATGTCCTTTACAACCAAAAACCTTGAGTCCTCCAAATCTATATTTGTGTTATTTAAACGAAGTTGCTATATTTTTATCTGAATTTGAGTCTTTGTAAGAAGCATAGTTTTGGGTTTTTATTTTTGTTTTCCTGAAAACTGCTCAGAGAAAATAGTGGGGATAATGAATAGCAACACTCCAAATCAGGTATTGAGGATACTCAGCCTGGCTCAGCATACTGCCCTCAAATGGGGGTCCTTCAGTTGGGAATTCTTTGTTTGGGAGTCTTTGAAATCCACATTGAGTTAGTAGCTCCCATTAGTAAAAAAACAAAACAAAAAAACAAAAAATAGGCTCCATTTCTTTAAAATAACACCCTCTATAGAGTTAGTGTTCTAATTATAGAAGTAATAAGTTGTGATTGTTTCATAGAATCTGGAAAGGCACAAATATGAAAATAAGTACGTATCTCAGGCCCACCTTGCATCATGGCTATCTCAGAATTCATTTCTACTTCCATGAATTCCTCATGTCTAGTCTCAAACCCACATGTTTCTTGGAAGTCAGATATTCCTCACAGCTTCAAGGAGTACACAGTCAGTGCATCTCTGATGCCTCTGCCAATACTCAAATCTAGAGCCAAAACTGTATCTCTAAATCATCTGTAAAAATGCTTTTTAGCATAAGTGGAGTGGAGTCATCATATTTGTTTGTAATATTTCATAGTGATTTTTTACTTCTTTGTTTGTGGTACATTAACACTATCTTTGGAAGTTCTTATGCATGAGATTACAATTTTTTCTTTAAAGAAATGTCACTGTTTTTGTACTTAAAAGTCCATTGTGGTTTAGAAATGAGCCATGCCCACTTAAGGCTGTGTCAAGGATTTATGGTATCATTGTCTACATTAAGGAAAAGTGTTAATGCTAGTTCTAAAAACAACTAGGAGAATGTAAAATGTGCTTTCCTCCCATCCCGTGCTAAGGTGATTCTTTTTCTCCACAGTATCATCATTCAATGCTCACCTCATTCACTGATTTAATACCCTGTGTTTAACAATGTGAAAGATACAAAAATCAGGGCTCCTGTTAGAATAAGTTTACTATTACAATAATTTTGGTCAAAAAACATGCCATGGAGAATTGTGGGAGAGACTTTCCTCGTGCCTAGAAAAGTTATGAAGGAGAAAGTTGGATAAATGTACAATAGGAGAGGAGGCAGTAAGGGAGCAAGGAGGACATAAAAAAAAAAAAAAAAGAACTGGATAGAGAGAGCAGAGCAGAGAAAGTGATTGCCTTTGCTGGAACTTAGGACAGGTGAGAGAAACTAGGCTAAGGGAAAACTAAAGAGATAGAGATATCACAACACACAGACCCTGAGAACCAGGGAAAAGAGTAGAGCCTACATTGCTTCTGAATGGTCCACCCTAGTGGATTTGAGGGACATATTAAAGAGATGTTTATAACTATATAATTCCAATTACATATTTCTATATTTCAGTAGGAAATCTCATGAGGGAAATAAAACTCATACCACCACATCATTTAGCAGCATAAAAAAGATTCCTAAAACATATAAGCGGAATCATAGTCTCAGTTTTCAAATCTGAAAAATAACTAACCATAACTGTCAGTGAGAGGAAAATTCATGCATTGACCTCTCTTTCCACTTCACAGGACACAAACACGGCATACATTCTAACCCTCTTCCCTACTGTCATGAGTCCAGGAACAGAGAACCAAATGTCCCCTAAAATTCTAGTGAGGAATTAAAGAAGAGCCAGTAAGCACAGGGGTCTTATATGAGACTGTTTCTCCAATGCAGTACCATGTATGGACATAACCTAGAACCTCTGCTCAGATATAGCCCATGGTAGCTCAGTATCCAAGTGGGTATCCTAGTAAGGGGAACAGGGACTATTTCTGACATGAACTCAATTGCAGGCTCTTTGACCTCCCCACCCTGCAAGGGAGGAGCAGCCCTGCTAGGCCACAGAAGAAGACTTTGCAGCCAGTCCTAAAGATACCTGAAAACCAGGGTCAGATGAAAGGGGAGGAGGTCCTCCCCTATCAGTGGACTTGGAAAGGTGCAGGGAGTAGACGAGGGAGGGAGAGTGGAATTGGGAGGGAATGAGGGATCGGGATTTACCTGGGATACAGAGCTAATAAAATGTAACAGGACAGGAGCCTACCACAGAGGGCCTCTGAAAGACTCTACCTAGCAGTGTATCAAAGCAGATATTAAGACTCATAACAAACCTTTGGCAGAGTGCAGGGAATCATATGAAAGAAGGGGGAGTTAGTAAGACCTGGAGAGGACAGGAGCTCTAAAAGGACCAAATAGATCAAGGCACAGGGGTCTTTTATGAGACTATTTCTCCAAACAAGGACCATGTATGGATACAACCTAGAATCCTTGCTCGGATATAGCCCATGGTAGTTCAGTATCCAAGTGGGTACCCTAGTAAGGGGAACAGGAACTATTTCTGATATGAACTCAATGGCTGGCTCTTCGACCCTCCCCCTTCTCCCAAGGGAGGAGTAGCTTTGCTAGACCACAGAAGAGGACATTGCAGCCAGTCCTGAAGAGACCTAGGGTCAGATGGAAGGGGAGGAGGTCCTCCCCTATCAGTGAACTTGGAAAGGGGCAGGGAGGAGATGAGGGAGGGATAGTGGGTTTGGGAGGGAATGAGGGAGGGGGCTACAGCTAGAATACAAAGTCCATATTATAATAAATATATATATATATATTTAAAATGTAACTAATAATGAAAATAGAATTTAAAAATATTTTAACATAAAAAGAAGAGCCAGTAAGAAGTGAGATGGGTAGATAGATGGGGTTTTTCTCCATCTGCCTCCCAGAGGGTTCCCAGCATCACCTTTAAGCTGTGTGAGGAATTGCATTCTTCTTTCACAGTTTTAGCTGCTCACAGTTGTGTCTTTAGAAAGACTTGGAGTTGCATTTTCGGTCCCTGTGCATGTCTAATTCCTATTCACACATTGAGCATTTTGCTGCTGTGAAACCAAATTTGAACTTAAAGTGGATTTTTCCCCTGCTGCATTAACTCTCTCTATCACACACTGCACAGCTCAAATCATGTTGCTCCTCACAGCTTCTCCTGGGGCCAAAGTGGACTTCATAGAGCCAATTTATGGCCCCCATAACAGTTTTATGAGCCTGAAAGTGTAGAGCCATCCCTGTGTGATTTCCATGCACATAGGAAAGTCCTTTCCTATTCTGCACTATAGAATTAATCTTTGTGGTATTTTCCATAAAAAATTTCATATTCCTGTTGTCATACTTGCTCAAAATGACTAGACATAATTCATCATAAAATATCAAATACTGCACACAGGGAAGGTTTGCATCACCCATGGTTAGGTTAAGCAAGATGTCCAGATTATAACTAAAGGCTTTATTTGAACTGAGTCCTGATAGAAAGCCTCATTGTAAGTGTGACCCCTAACTTTTTATGGCCAGACTATAGTTTGAATGAAAAATTGCTTCATTTTAACAGAGTTTCGGGTAATGTTTTTCTTGACTTTTACACAATGAAGTGTTTTACTGCAGCTGCTGGTGGATCAGGTACAAATTTTCACATCAATGGACTCAGCACTTTTTTGGAGAAACTCATCCAGGTTTCATAAAAAAGCAATAACATAAATTTATACAGAAGCATTAACTTTCTATAAATGCCCTCTGATACTTATCTAATGTGGTAAATTAATACTCTACTTCTAAGCCAATTAGCATTCTCTCTACACTCCTAAATATCAAAAGCAAGATCCCTCAGAATGGTGTCCCTAAAGCAATTGTGTTCATTTCAAATGTATATTTAGGCACAAAGTCATCACCCAGGAAATCAAATGATTTTCTTGAATATTAGGTATTCAAAACATTTGTTTTGATGTGTGCATCATAGGTTTCCCCTATATTCCCTCTTACAATCAGGCAGTTACTGAATCGAAACCCAGTAAAGTGTCCAAAAGTAAGAGGACAAACCCCCCAAAACTAAAGATAAACTTTGACAACATCTCATGTTTGATTTTAAAAGGAAATATTGCATAATGCATCTTTAACATATATATAAATGACATAGCAATAGCAGAAATTATAGAAGAAAATAGAAGTTATTTGGAGACAAAATTGATTACACTCTTTAGCAGTGTTGTGATATTGTGTACAGATGGGTTTATAAGTTCAACTGAGTTCATAAGTTAAAGATACACAGGATTCCAAAGAGACTTCTTTAATAAAAAAGAAAATATAAGGTATGACTAGTAAAAACACACGACAGGAATAAAATAAGTTATAAAATAAAAACCTACAAGAAAAAAGAGGAGAAAAGGGATTCAGGAGCAAATCTAAACCAATCATCAATTAATAGGTTTAAACTAAAACAGATTGCCAAATACCTAAGCTACTAATAACATTTTTAAAAAGTATCTGAATTCAATAATATAGAAAAGTTACATTGTTGTCTGTGAGGAATTTCATTTGAATACAAGAACACAACAAAATGACAAATAGAAAGAAATGACAAACTTAATGAATGTTTTCAAGCAGAAACTATTAACCAGAATAATGAGAAGTTCATAAACATGAAGAAGTTTTATTCCACAAAGATTTACCAATTAATATGTACTGCAAAGTAATATACTCTGAGCCTTAAACCAGTCTGAGTAATTATAAAATTTTCTAAAGTGAGGCAGAAGACTTGGACTTCGATGGGTGGGAAGGTGAGGAGGATATGGAAGAAGACAGGAAAGGAGAAACTTGTATCAGAATATATTAATAATTTTTCAATTGAAAAAATAAATATATAAAATAATACTAAATAAATTAAATTAAATAGAAAAGACAATGCATATTCTGGAATCATAATGAAATTTTAGTACAAATTGATGACACACAAAACACATAGGGAAAATCTCCTAACATATGAAGAAACATGAATTTTAAATGAGCATATGATAGTTAGATAGTTAGAAAATAGCTTAAACCCAAAACATAAAGGTAATACACTAAGATTTCCTGAATGTAGCTTAAGAAAGATTTAGTAAAAATAGCTATAAGTATTTACTGTAAAAGTGAGTCAGATTATAAAATCAACAACGTAATCTTTTATTTTAAGGAACCAGGAGGAAGAGAGCACAATGAACAATAAGGAATCAGACGAAAGGAACTCTCCAGTACAGAGGAAGAAACCAGTAAGTAGGAAGTATAATAATAAGAAAGAAAAACAGTTACCTAAAGAAAATAATTGCAAAAAATAAAAGGTAGAGTTTACAACAACAATAGCAATGATTCCTTTTTATAAAGTAATGCATAGGCTATGTAAACCTTACGAACAAAGGCAGAATCATCACTTCAGATTACAATCATTACACCTTTATTCAAGAGAATTTGAAAATCCAGGTGAAATAGATGAACAGCTTGAGAAACAAGACACAGCCCTCATTCAAGGTTAAATAGATAACCTGGAGGACTCAGCAGGTATTGTTTTACATAAATTTGTGCTTAAAATACCCCACAAAGAAAACAAGGCTCAGAGAGATTCTCTTCCAAATTCTTCACTGCAAAACAAAATCTATCCAAAGTATCTGTGAGAGAGAGAGAGAGAGAGAGAGAGAGAGAGAGAGAGAGAGAGAGAGAGAGAGAGAGAGAGAGAGAGAGAGAAAGATGCCAGAACCAGAGGAATGAGAGGAAAAATAAAGAAAAGCTTGTTCAGCATGAAAATACTCATAAGATTACCTTCAAAAGTTCTCTTGGCAACACATGACAACCACTACAGATAAGAACCACAACCACAACTAATGCAGACTTATGGAGCCCAGTCCCAGTGTATACATTTACAGAATATCCCCTCCATGAAAGGCCAGAAAGACTGTAAGAGTCAAAGTTTGCTGTGAGCTTTTGTCTCCTGGTAACATTAGAAGCTGCATATCATACAGAACAAACAGAAGCAAAGCAGATATGCATACTCTTTTGTCTATACAGCACAGTACTGGAGGGTGAGGTAAGAAAGAACACCAAAAAAAAATCAAGTTAATGGTAAAGAAAATCAAAGCTGTCATTATTCACAGATGAAATTACTATGTAGAAAAGACTCAAGAACATAGCAAGGGAAATACTAATTCTTCCATATGAAGAATTAAAAGCTTCCATATGAAAAACTATATCCTATATCTTCATGTTAACAACAAATCATTAGACAGTGAACTTTTTCTTAAAAGTGGCATTATCATAACATCAATACACTTAAAGTTTTTATTTAATAAAATATCTTAACTAAATGGTTGTTTAATACAGCCTTTTCCTCTGGGCCTAAGGTCATGAATACCTCATGCCCACTTTAGTTTAGAGATAATTCTAGCTGGGTAGCCATGGCTGTTAAATCATTTGAAGCTAGAAGTTATGAATGACTACAAGAAAAGAGTGTCTACTGAATACAAGGAGGAAGCTGCACATATGAACTCACAGTAGTTGTAACATCATGCACAAGACTTATGCAAGCCTAAACCAGAACAAATCCCAGTATGGAGAGGGGAGTTAGGCACAGACAGATGCTCCCTATTAGCTAAGAAGCCATTGCCAGTTTCTGCTTGCTGAGAGAGAACTAGACATTTTCCCCCTAAAGTGTAGCCATTGATCATGTTCTTTTGGAAGGCCACACCGCCAAAAAATTTGGGGAGTAAAAATTGGCCTGGGGTGGGAGAAGGACATACAGTTAGGTGGGAGTGGACAAGATCTTGGAAGAGCTGTGAAGAGAGCATGACTATGACCAAAACGTGTTTTGTAAATATCACTTGAAAGGGGAGATAGAATAGACAGAGGTAGTGGCTGATGAGAGGGAACAAGGTAGGAGAGGGGGCACAGAGAAGTAAGAGGGTGGAGAACAGACCTGGGGAGAGGAAAGGAGAGAAGACAGAAGGCCTATAGAAAAAAAGAGAAAGTGAGGATATCACAGAGGGGGTTTCTCTGTGACAACTGGAGGCCTGAGTCAAGGTAGAGTCCTGGGAAAATATGAAGAGGATTCAAGCAGTGACTCTTGCAGCAGAGGCCACAGAAACTGAAACCAACATTCACTAACTAGACTAGCCTCCTAGTAGAGGGAGGGAAACTCCAGCCTACCCATCAAAAGTTCAACCCCAATTTACCCTAGCTACAAGATGTGCAGGGATAAAGAGCAGATAGAGAATGAGGGAATGCCCAACTAGTGTCTGGCCCCACCAAAGACCTACCCTATGGGAGAGTGTCAGTCCCTGACATTATGAAGAATACTCTGCTAAGCTTGCAGATAGGAGCCTGAAAGAGTTGTCCTCTGACAAAGTCTACTCAGCATCACCTCAAAACAGATGCTGAGACTCACAGCCAAACATTGGGTGATGCTTACTGACTCTTGTGGAAAAGTGGAAGAAATGAGAAAAGGACCCAGAAGTTACAGGTGCTCCACAAGAAAAACAGCAGTGCCAACTAACCAGAGGGGTTTGCTGAGACTGAAGCATCAACCAAGAACCATGTAGGAACTGGACCTAGGCCCCTACCAAAATACAGCAGATGAACAGCTTAAGCTTCATGTGGATCCTTAGTAAGGAAAGTGGGACTGCATTGAACATGGACTCACTTGCTAGCTTTTAGATCACTTCTCCCTGTTGGGACTGTCTTAACAGGCCACAGTGGAAGAGAGCATACTCAACCCTGATGCAACTTGATGAATTGGGTGGATGGGAAAGGAAGCTCCTCTTTTCAAAGTTAGAGGCGAGGAAGAAGGGTGAGGGAGGGAAGGTGAGACTGGGAGGGCAAGGTGGATGAGACTACAACCAGGATGTAAAGAGAATAAAAAACTAGTTAATTAATTAATTAATTAAAGAAATCCTCAAAGAATTAATTTTTAGAAGGTGATAGGACACTCACCTTGGAATACAAACTTCATTTCCCTCTGTATCCCCCAGCTGGAAGTGCTTTTAGGAGAAACCAGAATGTATAGAGAGCATATGATTAACTGAGAGTAAGACTCCATGATGCTATTATAAAATAATAATCTAAGATGGGGGTGGCCTTTGGGATAATGCAGCTGTTTGGAGGACACTCACATACCCATAAAAGCCTTTCATCCAGTCCTATAAGTAAGCCGAATAAAGTCATTGTTCTGTGAAATCCTTGCTTTTGTCTGTCATAAGAGCCCTATTTGGGGTGAGTGGATATTTATATTCACTTCTTTCCAGGAAAAGTTAATGTAATGATACTAAAAAATAAATAAACTATAGCTGAAAGAACAGCTGTATATGAGTTTTTTAAATTTGTTTCTCTCTCTTATGAGAGATGAAATTTTACTACTCAGTAGTTAAGTTTTAGCATGTGAAGCTATGTGCAGGTTAAGGGCCAGAGAAGCTCCATCCCTGGATGATTTCAAACCTCAACTGGTCTGTCATTGGCTCCTTAATGGTTAGTTAGTGAAATATTAGGGTTTTTGAGAAAGGCAGAAAAAAGATAATGTGACCTAGGAGAGGTATAAGGAATATCCATGCTGAAATTTGGGTCTCATATAATTGTCGAGTCTGAGAAGTCTCCACACGCCATAGAAAGACTGTACACCTGGAAGAGCTTGTGATGTCATTTAGTTGGCGACACTTGATGAAATGGTGAAACTTACATTCTACAGAGGAGGCTCTGAGAACTGGAAGGGTAAAAGGTGACTGGCATCAGCCTTGGTGTCTGAAAACACAAGGACTTGAGTGCTCATGTCTCAGCCCGCAGAGGACATTGCTTTGCATGTTCTATCCTGTGAACGTGATGACATCATCAATATCAATGATGTTGATTCTCTTCTCTCAGCCAAATTTCTTAAGTGCTTGTCTCTTTCATAAATATCTTCATAAGTATACTCTGAGTTAATACTTTTAAGATTACCTAGACAATACTTAGCCCAGTCAAGACAATACATCAACTATCACAGCTACAGTCTAAGCCACTTGGTGCATGCAACCTTTTATAAATGAATTGGGTACAATAATTTTCTACTCATGTTTTTATTCCTACAGGAGGACCAGACTTCAGAACCATGTGTGCTTCCATGGACGTGTGTATACTTGGAGGAATAGCATGAAATTGCACTGAGAAATTCAACTCCTCTATGAATAGAGAAAGGGATATTTCTTATGCATTCTTTCTCAATGAATACATATCATAGGCATAGACATGACCATTTTTCACTAAAACTTTCATTTCACAAGCTAGGAATATGTAATTCAACTCTATATATTGAAAATTCTAGTTATTAAAGGTATGTATCCTTCTATAATGAGTTCTGTGTGTATGGCTATAAGCTCTATCCTATTTCTAAACTTGTAAACAGGGGTGCATTTCTGCATTTTCCCTTTGTTTTTTATATTATTACATATTTCCAGTAAGTGAGCTAATGGGCTATGTTAATTAAGAATTAAATGAATACTTTGAAGTCACATAAAATTTGCCCAAATCAGCAATGATAAACATTCTATGAACATGGTATGAGACAATGTTTGAGTACACTAAAATTTTGCTTAAGCATATTTTAATATCTTGATACTGCAGCCAGGAGTAAGTAGGGCTTCTCACTATTCTACTATTGTTCACAAAAGAAAATCTTAAACTATTGGTGTAAGAAACATGAATTTGTATGGCTCTGGGAAACAGAAATTGAGCAAAAGAAAAGAGAGAAAATACCAAACTGGTGTCTTTCATTTAAAAATTGACAACTTGCCAAGTGCCTGATAACTTGGTACTTTCCAGTTTGGTGTAGAAGATAGCAGAAGGGAGGTAGAGACTCTTGGAACATTTTCATCTGGCTCTGTGACATGTGGCTGTTCATGGAGAGAGGTAAAGAAATGTTCATTCATTCGTGCCAGAGAAAGAGGGCAGTACAGATTTAAGAAATGATACTTTTCAAGCTCAGCTTAATAAGCAACAGATTTCTTGGTGTTATTCTCAAGGGTATGGCTAACTCTGTGGTAGCTTCCGAGATGTCCCTTCTTCCTGACAATTTCTTAGTTCTTATACAGCAGGCTCTTAAATATTGAAAGGGCTTCATATGCCTTATGGGTCTCATTAGCCTTTAGATCCAATATCTCCCTCCATGAGAAATGTTTATATGTCTAACTAGGCATAAGAGGTCCTACATGCATCAGCACAGTTGCTATATTTAAAGATGGTATCATGCATATCCAACTCAAAGGAAAACATCCCCACTCCACTCTACCCTCTACTCTGGTTCTCTTAATCTTACACTCTTTTTACATACACACAAACATCACAACATAATACACACATATGTGCATACATGTCTGTACTCATCCACATATACAACAGCACCACAGTTTCCCTGACACTTGGAATGGGATTCTTTAGAGTTGAACACTGGACTGAAATGCCATAGCAACAGTATAGACCACAATATGAGACAATTATTCTGGGCACTTTGTTTGAATGACCACAGTAATTGTTGCTCACTATCAAAAAGGAAGTTCATATACTTGAGAGTACACTATGTGTGTAAATGCAAATATTTACAAGTCATTTTGACATGTATATTATACGTAACTAACAAAACAGTAACTGTATCTTTCCCACTTAGGTCTATGCTTTCCCTACCACATGTTTTTGTCCTAGCTTACAATATCAAACTATAGATTCACTTCTCTGAGACAGGCCTTGTATTAATAGGAAATTAGTTGATTGTATGAATCACAGTTGTGCCACTATTACAACAGTGAGCATATTTTGACTCCAGGCTGAAAGCATAATATGCAAAGTCCATAGGTGACAAGGACTATTGGCAGCAATTCCACAAAGCAGCCTGGGGAGTTACTTTTGGCACTATTTTTATGTATGCTGGTATAGAGAAAAGTCCAGCTCAGTATGAGCTTGGTGTCTCCATGTCCATGTCCTGACATCAGGACATGTAATTGATTCAGCAATAGGGGCATTTTGGTTATGGCATATAAACAATGGCATTGGCAAATCCTGTTTTAGCGGCAGATCCAAGGTTCTCCCGGGACATCTTAGATGAGATGGTAGCCAGGCTTGGCGCTGGCACTTTTATTAACCGATGGCTTTTCAGAACATCCCATCCACTCCCACATGTTGCTTTTGTTCAAACTCTTTACTTGTTGTTTTAGTATTCAACCAGCTAGCTTTCCAAATCTATTAGAGCACCTTATTATAACATACGTATAACAAAACTTTTTATAAGAAATGAGAACAATAACAAAGTCACCATTCCCTGAAAATATATAGTTAGACTATGAAAGCAACCTTACTGAAGGAATTTGGAAGGTCACAGGTGTCTGCTTCAAGTAAATGCAAGTTGGTCTTGAAATCCATCGGCTAAGAAGATGCTGAAAAGGCATCTTATCAAAGTGTAATGCAGCATGCAAAGACCCCATCAATATATCAGCTGTTCAGTCAAGAATAATGTTTACTTAGTTCCCTAAAATCCATAATAATTCTTCATGAGCAATATGGCTTCTGTACTGAATAGGTCTGGCTCTTAAAAGAGCTTTGGGGAGGATGAATAATAGGTATCTGTATAGGCTCTTATTATATGAAACTATCTTTAAAGATTTTAACCTCACATGGAACTTCCCAGTGGAAATATGCAAGTCTGTCCTAGCAGTGTATACATTCCTAGTATACTTTCTTGCAGTGTACTAGTATACATTCTATACTATAATTTACACAGTACACCCTTTAAGAGTATGATAAACTAATCTGACTTATTGTTTCAGAGGGTAAACATCCATAACAGAACTTTCCCCAACAAGACCACACCTCCCCATCCTTCCCAAATAGTTCCATCAACTGGGAAACAAGTACCCAAACAAATGAGCTTATGGTAGCCTTTCTCATTCAAACTACCACAAGAAACCTTCACAAGAATTTTTTTTTAATTGAAGAGAATTCTGTTCAAGAAGTTGTCTCCTGTGCCAATTAGATAGAGGCTCTTCCCGACTTTTTCGTCTAATTGATTTAGAATGTCTGTTTTATGTGGAGGTCTTTGATCCACTTGGACTTTAGTTTTGTACAGGATGATATATATGGAACTATTTGCATTTTTCTACATGTAGATATCCAGATATACCAGGCACCATTTTTTGAAAATGCTGTCTTTTTTCCATTGTATGGTTTTGGCTCCTTTGTCAAAAATCAAGTATCTGTAGGTGTGTGTGGGTTTATTTATGGGTCTTCTATTTGATTCCATTGATCCACAATTCTGTTTTTATGCCAGTACCACACAATTTTTATTATTATTGCTCTACAGTACAACAGATATCAGGAAGGGAGATACCTCCAGACAATCTGTTGTTGTACAGAATTGTTTTAGCAATTCTGTTATATATATATATATATATATATATATATATATATATATATATATATATAAAATTGAGAATTGTTCTTTCAAGTTCTGAAAGGAATTGTGTTGGTATTTTGATGGGCATTGCATTGAATCTATAGATTGCTTTTGGCAGGATGGCCATTTTTATTATGTTAATCCTACCAATCCATGAGCACAGAATATCTTTCAATCTTCTGATATCTTCTTCAATTTCTTTTTTCAGAAACTTGAAGTATTTTTCAAACAGGTCTTTCACTTGCTGGTTAGAGTCACACCAAGGTGCTTTATGTTATAGTTGCTATTGTGAAGGGGGTAGTTTCCCTAATTTTTTCTCAGCCCTTTTATCTTTAATATACAGGAAGGCTACTGATTTTCTAAGTTAACTTTGTATCCAGCCACTTTGCTAAAGATATTTATCAGGTGAAGGAGTTGGCTGGCTGAATTTTGGGGGTCACTCATGTATACTATCAAATGTTCTAAGATGAAGAATCAATAAATGGGGCCTCATGAAACTGAAAAGCTTTTGTAAATCAAAGGACACTGTTTTCAGAACAAAACAACAGCTTATAGACTGAGAAAGGATCTTCACCAACCCTATATCTGACAGAGGGCTAATGTCCATAATATAAAAGAACTAAAGAAGTTAAAAAGCAACAAATCAAGTAATCCAACTTAAAAATGGGGCACAAAGCTAAACAGAGAACTCACAATAGAGGAATATCTAATGGCATAGAAACACTTAAAGAAATGCTCAACATCCTTAGTTATCAAGGAAATGCAAATCAAAACAACCCTGGGATTTCACCTTAAAACCATCAGAGTGGCTAAGATCAAAAACTCAACTGACAATGCATGCTGGAGAGGATGTGGAGAAAGGGGAGCCCTCCTCCATTGCTGGTGGGAATGTAAACTTGTACAACCACTTTGGTATTCAATCTGGTGCTTTCTCAGACAATTAAGAATAGAGCTTCCTCAGGATCCAGCTATAGCATGCCTAGGCATATATCCAAAAGAGGCTCAAGTACACAACAAGGACATTTGGTCATTCATGTTCATAGCAGCTTTATTCATAATAGCTAGAACCTGGAAGCAAGCCAGATGTCCCTCAACTGAGGAATGGATATAGAAATTGTGGTACATCTACACAATGTAATACTACTCAGCAATACAAAACAAGGAAATCATGAAATTTGCCGGCAAATGGTGGAAACTGGAAAGGATCATCCTGAGTCAGCTATCCCAGAAGCAGAAAGAAACACAGTGTATACTCACTTATATATGGATATTAGACATAAAATATAGGATAAACATATTAAAATCTGCACACCTAAAGAAGCTAAGCAAGAAGGAGGACCCTGGGTAGGATGATCAATCCTCACTCAGAAACAGGTGGGATGGACATTGGAAGAAGGAGAAAACTGCAAACAGGTCAGGAGCTTACCACAGAGGGCCTCTGAAAGACTCTACCCAGAATTGTATCAAGCAAATGCTGAGACTCATAACCAAACTTTGGGCAGAGTGCAGGGAATCTTATGAAAGAAGAGGAAATAGAAAGACTTGGAGGGGACAGGAGCTCTACAAGGAGACCAACAAAACCCAAATATTTGGGCACAAGGGTCTTTTTCTGAGACTGACACTCTAGCCATGGACCATGCATGGAGATAAGCTGGAACCCCTGCACAAATGTAGCCCATGGCAGCTCAGTCTCCAAGCAGGTTCCCTAGTAATGGGAACAGGGACTGTCTCTGACAGGAACTCAGTGGCTGTCTCTTTGATCACCTTCTCCTGAGGAGAGAACAGCCTTACCGGGACACAGAGGAAGATAATGCAGACAGTACTGATGAGACATGATAGGCTAGGGTCAGATGGAAGGGGAGGAGGACTGCCCTTGTCAGTGGACTAGGTGAGGGGTATGAGAGGAAAAGAGGAAGAAAGGGTAGGCTTGGGAGGTGTAAAGGGAGGGGGCTACAGCTGGGATACAAAATAAATAAATTGTAATTAAGAAAAAAATAAATTAATTTAATAAATTGAAGAGAATTAGTTGAGAGAGGAAAGTTTTCAGTCAGAAAATAAGTACTATTAATTCAAGGAAAGAAGCCAAATTTAACTGAATCAGAAAGAAGGAAAAGTCACAAATGTGATTTTTTCACCTCCTTTGTCATCTTACAAGGAAACCCAGCAGGTTCGTTCACCAAAATTCTTTTTACTATAGGAAACTATAGTTATGTAAGCTGCATGTATGTGTATACATATAAGTATATGCTCATCAATGTCTTTGAGGTTTTAAATATTTCTGACATTTTAACAAACATTTGTTGCCACAGGAGAGCAATGTTTTCTACAAAGGCATTTCTAATTAATTTCAAAAGGCCATACATTTTTTAAATAACAGGAAAAAAACAAGTGGAAATCGCTCTTCTCACATTAATCCCCAAAACATAGGCACCCCTTTCACAGGTGGGCTTAGGAAATCAATATTGCAAAAGAAATATCATTGGCATCCTTTTCTCATCTCAGCGTGGTACATGTGAGGAGGAGTAATGTCACGATAAATAATGTCTAGCTTCAGTCTCTTTTACCTTCATTCCAAAAAGATGAGCAATTTCTAAACACCAACTGTAGGAGATGCACTTTTACCTCTTCATCAAAAGCATATAAAAATGAAATATATTGTGATATTTATTACCAGGTGTGTTATAAACCGCCATGGTGATCTGATACAAATGGGTTTTTTTCTCTATGGTGCCGACCTTCAAAAACGATGATGAGAAAAGCTTCAGATTTTATGACAGCTTAACTAGAAATACATTACAGCTGCTATATTAATATGTAGTTGTGGCTTTGCAATAAAGTTTGAATATGAAAAGAAACTCTGAACCTACGCTCTGCTATAAACTTTAAGTACGTGGAGAAATACATTCACAAAAGCAGCAGGAGGTGTTTGAGATAATGTTTATATGAAATGATGCTGTCACCTGTTCTTAGACCTAAACCTTCACAGCAATTTCTACATAGCATAAATTCTGTATTAACAGTCTAATGACATGTATCCTTCCCAGCAGACAAAATTAGAAAACTTTTATAGAAATGTGCACTTGCACTTCATGCAAGGTGCCAGCATCCTTGTATATCTGTCTGTGGTGACAAATAATTTCCTAAGTACAATTATATTGGAGAGGCTTAATACATCAATAATCATACTTCTGTAAGCAAATGCTGGGTAGTGAAAACTTGATGGGTACTGAGATGTAACTTTGGAAATACCAAATTGATTTCCCCTCTGTAGCCTCAGAGTCTTCTTTAATTCATAAATGTCATAATACTACATTTTAAGTAGCTAATTTAACACCTAAAAACAAATTTTGTCAATGTTTTGGTTTAATGTAGGTACATTTTCCATGGTGTGTAAATAATGCTATCTGTAGTGCTTATCAAAACGGTGTTTACAAGGTCTCAACATCATTTGCAAACATCCACAAACAGAAACAAAATTCACCCTCTGACACTAAAAGAGTTTGTTAAATTAAGCATGTAGTCTCAAGTCAAATGCACATTCAAAGAATATTATTTCTATTCATTTTTAGTAACATCATTACTTAGCTAAAATGATTTAAATATGAAAGATTTAGAAGGAAGTTCGACTGTTATATTTCTGCTTATCTCCATGAGAGTTTGTTTTATATACAGTGATCCCCTGGTGTCTGCAAAGCTTATATAGCTTATATAAGATGTCAATAATTCATCCTTGAAAGAAATATACACAAAAAGGGCAAGGGATATCTAGGTTGTTCATTTGGTTAGGGAAATTGTTTCAAACAGTGTGAAATTAAATTACCATTGCAACATAAATTTTGAGCATTAAGAAAAAGCAATAGACTAACATTTGGTACTCACCTACGGTACTTCATATTCTGTTGTATGCATTTTAAACACATAGCTCCAATTAGTATACTTTTTAAAGGAAATAAATAAGGTTAAAATGGTTATGTGATGAAAAAAAAATCACTTGCCCAAAGGTAACACGGCTAGCAGTGTATAGCCCAGGATTAAAACACCATCTATGGAGCTTCAAAGAGAAGGGGGTAAGCACCCTCCCCAGCTCCATATGGGCTCAGACAGAGCAGGATGGAAAGAGTGCTACTTTTTTAAGTGAAAGAACCTCTGCTCAGATATAGCCCATGGTAGCTCAGTATCCAAGTGGGTACCCTAGTAAGGAGAACAGGGACTATTTCTGACATGAACTCAATGGTGGGCTCTTTGACCTCCCCACTCCCGCCCACACGCACACCAAGGGAGGAACAGCCTTGCTATGCCACAATGGAGGACTTTGCAGCCGGTCCTGAAGATACCTGATAAACCAGGGTCAGATGAAAGGGGAGGAGGTCCTCCTCTATCAGTGGACTTGGAAAGGGGGAGAAAGAAGATGAGGGAGGGTGAGGTTGGGAGAGAATGAGGGAGGGGGCTACAGCAGGGATACAAAGTTATAAACTGTAACTAATATTAAAAAATTAAAAAAGAAAGTGCAATGGATGACAGAACAAATTAAGGGGAAAAGTACAGCAATCTGAGAATGACACCTTGGAAGAAAGAAGTTATGATAATAATTTGTCACAATTTAAATTATTGTGTTCTGATATTTTCTTGGCCCTGAATGCTTCATAACTGATTATTTTATTTATTCTTTGAAGTTATACTGTAAAAGGACCTTCCTTTTAATCACTGCTAATCTCTTTCTTTGTGAAGCCACCTAATGTTTAGAGATCTGTATTGAACCTCCTAATGTCATCACCACTAGAGAGATGTGTTGAACTCTAAATTAATATAAAATAAAATGTTAAATCCTGTTCCCATGTCACAAAAGCCAAATACTAAGTATGTTAGCAACGGAAAATTAGTAGTTATAATGTAGATACCAGACACATCCAAAGACTTTACTGAAGATTCTGCTGTGGAGCAAAGACTTGCAGACCATGTTTTATGGGAGGAAGGCAGAGAGCCATTATGTGTTTTGAATATAACTTGCCATTGGAGCAGAAGACTATCTCTCCTTTATGTGTTATGATATTTGGCTAGTTTTGTTCTATCGTAGATGCATTGAAGAGTTACAAGGGGCAAGGCGTATGTCAAAGTAATGCCTATCCCCTTACATGCAAATAATAATAATAATAACAATAAAAAAATAAAAATCTCAGTATCTGTTCTCAAAAATGGGATAGCTTGAAGATGTGTAATTTGAATCTAAAGTAAAATTAGATGTATTGACTAAGCATTTTAATTATAAAATTTGAACCACAATGTCATTTCTATACATGCATTTCTGCATGATACTGATCTTACAAAGGTAGGCCAGGATTGGGTAAGAGAATATATGAAAAGTTCTCACCATAACTGATGCATTGTAAGCTCACATAAGGTGTTGTTGTTTATTACTTTTGGGTTTTTTTTTCTCATGTTCAAAGACAAAAACTAATTTCCTTTAGGTAACACAGTTAAGAAAGACAGCTGAAATTCGTATGGGTTTGACTTGATTTCAGTATTTATCCTTTTTCCCTCTATGGTTCAATATCTGTTTTTATTGAAAATGATCAGTTCTGCATGCTATTTTATATGGTAGATTTCTTAATAAAATTAAATATGATCATATGATTCAACTCCTTGATAAATCTGCACTATGGCATAAGGTTGTCAAATGTTAAATCTCAACAATGGATCTGAATTATGGGAAGAGGACCCAGTTGCATTAACTAGTTTGTCACAGAAGCTCCTGTTTTAATCCAGTGTTTGAGTAGCAGCTGGGTGAGCTTGTGGAGTTGCTCGCTTGGTTCACTGCCTGCTCTGTACCTGTGTGCTACTCAAAGCATCTTCTTTCTGGGATACATGCTTCCAGGGACCGCAGAACATTTATCTTAATCTAGAGCACCTGGAAGTAAATGGGACCCTCACACTATCCAGTAGATGAGAGCTGCCTTGTTGATTATTTCTGATGACTTCAGAGGTAGGCTTGCTCCCAGTTAATGATCCTGGCAGATGATTTCAGGATTCTGCCACTGGTACCTAGGGGAAAAGCTCTAGAGAATTCCAGAGTTTTGTTTGTTTGTTTGCAAAGAGCCATAGCTTTACAATTCTGCTTTTTCAGAGTTTAATGATGCTTGAAATTGATGACCTACAAAACATTTTATATTCTAATACATTTTCAAAGGAAAAGCCATGTTTGGCCATTTTGTCTAGCTTTTAAAGACTAACTCTTTGCCCCTAAATTTGCCTCAGAGGAGCCAAAAGTCATGTCCCTGTAACATTGCTGCAGTTTCTGCCACTCAGGAAAAACAGAGACTAATGTCAGTAGAGTGTCTCTCTGCCTACATGTTTTACAAGGATTTGAAACACAGACCCCATTAATTTCATTAGTACAGAAGCCCTGGAAATGTTTCATTGTTCCCATCTTGCCAATCAGAAAAGTTTCTGTGAAGTAATATACCCAATATCGCTTAATGAAACTTGAGGCCATTGTGTTCAGGCCTAAAAAAAAAAAAAAGCAAACAAAAAAATCTTATCTATACCAAAATCTAGTAGTTAGGGTTTCTCTTGCTGTGATAAACACCATGATCAAAAGCAACCTGAGGAAGAAAGTGTTTATTTCATCTTATCATAGGAGTCCATCATGAAGGGAAATCAGAACAGGAACTCAAGGCAGGAACCTAGGTGTAAAAACTGAAGCAGAAGCCATGGAGAAAAAAAAAATGCTTACTGGTTCAGTTCTCATGGCTTGCTCAAGGTGTTTTCCTATACATCTCAGGAATAGCATCACACACGATGAGCTGCACTCCCCTCCATCAAACATTAATCAGAAAAATGCTTCTATAGGCTTTCCTATAGGCTGATCCTATGGAGGGATTTTCTTAAATAAAGGTCCCTTTTCTAAGCAAAACCTAACCTATGTTTAAATTGACAAAAATCCAACCAGAATATCTGAGTAATTATAAATAATAGAAATTTATTTCTGGAGAGAATCCAAGATGGAGGCCCTGGGAGGACACTGTGTCTGAGAAGTAGGACAGCAGTGTTTGCACAGCGACCAAGAGACTGAAATCTGGGACCTAAAAGAGCAGCATTTGTGATGGCCAGGTGAGCAGAATTCCTACTGTGAGGAAACCAAGTGGGGAAGTCCTAGGAACACCCATTTAATCCCTGGAAAAACTCCGGGTGACAGGCTGCACACAGCCCTGATCTGAATGTGCAGCCTCCCACGGCCCTGCCAGCCACCATCCCAGACCGGGACACACAGTCTTCCAGGCCAGACAAAAGTGCCGCCAGATACCATTCCAGACTGGAGTGCATCGGCGGACACACATCCGTTAGCCCTGATCTGAACATGCAGCCTCCCGCTGTGCCGCCATCTGCCATTTAGGACTACAAAACATACAAACTGTTCCAGACTGAGGTGCCCTCAGATACCATAGCAGACCTGGGAGAAACGGCGGGCACACATCTGCTAGCCTTAATTTGAACACACAGCCTCCCACGGTACCGCTAGCCACCATCCCAGATCAGGGAATATACTATCCTGTCCAGACTGGGGTGCCCCCAGATACCATCCCAGACCGGGGTGCACAACCCCGGGCTCAGAAGGAGGCACCAAGTCTCCAGACCAGAGAAAAGCCCTGAGCAGCAAGTCCAGGTCAGAGTGCTGAGCATCCAGACCAGAGTAGCGCCCCCAGCCTACATCTCAAACTGGGTCACTCAGCCTCTGGCACAGAATGAGGTGCCAAGCCTCCAGACCAGAGTGACTACCAGGCTGCAGTGCTCACAGCTTCTAGCACAGAGCCAGGCACACAGGGCCCACAACAGAGAACATGTCTTGCCCGCAGTGCCACCCACTGACCTCAAAGTCCAGCCTGCTGAGCCCGCCACAGATTGAAGACCACTGGGTACAACTGAAGCATCAACACACACTGTCAAACCACTGGAACTCTCTGATCTTCTTGAAGAATACTCCAGACACCAGAGATTGTCAGTTCCAGTCTGAAGTTCAACCTCAAGGATCAAACAGCTCCTTGATTATATATAAACAAATGGCCAAAGGTCAACTTAAGAACTCACCCTACAAAATTCAGGACACCATGGCACCACCAGAAATACCCAAAAGCAATGGAGGTTTTAATTCAGCGGAGACACAGGAAAATAATATTAAAGCTATGCTTATGCAGTTACTAGAGGAGCAAAAAGAGGAAATGAACAAGGCCCACAAAGAAATATAGAAGATTATAACTGCCCACATAGAGCAACAATTAAAGATATGCAGAGAGGAAACAAACAAAAAATAGGAGCCATTTTCAATGAAGGAAATGATACAAAGCATGAAAAGAGAACTCAAATCGATAATGAAAACACAAACAGAGAAAAACCTGGAACTGGAGAACTTAGAAAAAAAAGAAACCAGAAAGGGAAGCATCACCAACAGAATACAACAGATGGAAGACAGAATCTCCGGAGCTGAAGATACACTTGCTGAAACTGATTCCTCACTCAAAGAAAAAATAAAATCAGAAAAGTCCTAAACACAAAACTTCCAAGAAATCAAGAAGACCATGAAAAGACAAAATCTGTGAATAATAGGAATAGATGAAAAAGAAGACTCCAGGCTCCATGGACCAGAAAATATTTTTAAGAAAATCATAGAAAAAAATTTCCCAACTAAAAGAATAAAAATGACCATAAACATACAAGAAGCCTACAGAACACCAAATAGACTAGACCAGAAAAGAAATACCTCTCATCATATCATAGTCAAAACAATAAACCTGCAAAACAAAGAAAAAATATTAAAGGCATCAAGGGAAAAGGGTCAAGTCACATATGAAGGTAGATGAATCAGAATCACACCAGACTTCTCATCAGAAACTATGAAAGCCAGAAGGGCCTGGGCAGAGGTCATGGAGTCTTTAAGGGAACACAGATGCCAACCCAGAGTACTAGACCCAACAAAGCTTTCAATCAACATAGATGGAGAAAACAAAATATTCCATGAAAAAACAAAATTTAAGCAATATCTATACAACAACCCAGCCCTACAGAAGATACTAGAAAAAAAAAAA
>CM053763.1:2958215-2975978 GCA_028658305.1 Pachyuromys duprasi
GGCGGGCTGCACATGGGATGCAAAGTACCTAACCTGTGATTGATAACAAAAATTAAAAAAAAAAGAATGTTATCAATTCAGTTAGTTCTCATATTTCCTCTCTGAGTATATTACTCATTTTCCAAGATTCATTTATTTGTAATTGAGCCACAATAAACTTCATATGGGTACAGTATATGAATTAATGACTTCTGTTTTCCTACATAAACACACATCTGTGAAGCCATTATGACAACATCAAGATATTCAACATATCAGTGTCTTATAATATTGTATGTATCAACCGTCCTCATAACTTCATCTCTAAGTAGCACTTGGAATGCTGTCAACAACTTAGCTTGCATTGGGAAAACTTTATATAAATGAAATTTTAGAGTATATGAGTATATGCTGAGGGGATATTATGGCTCTTTTAGTTAGTATATTTTGAGATTTACCTACAATAAAATGCATATCAGTGTTTCCCATTTTTAAAAACATCCATCCATCTATCCATCCATCCATCCATTCATCTTTTATTCTGTCATATATGTGTGATGTGGACATGCACTGCCACACTGTGTGTGTTTGTGTGTGTGTGTGTGTGTGTGTGTGTGTGTGTGTGTATAGTCAGCAGACAACCTTCAGGACTCAGTTTTCTCTTTTCACCATGTGGTTCCTGATGAACTAGGCTTGTCAGGCTTTGCATCGAGTGTCATCTTGCGGGCCCAGTATGTATCTTTGAATGTCTGTTTATCTACCTACATCTGTAGACACAGAATGTTTCACACTTTTAGTGATGTAAGTCAACTGTGAACATTCCGTTCATGCATTATATGTCAAGATACAGGTCTTATTTATGAGGAAAATATTTAAGAATGGAGTGACTGAAGAGTTACAACTTTTTCTCTGTGTTTCTTTGTCCTTTCATTCCTTTAATAATAGGTTTGAATCATATGAATTATTAAAATGAATGAATTACTATCACCTTTCTACTCTCTGCATTTATTTAATGAAAGAACTTCCTAATACAAGGTTAGAAATATTTCCTGCTTAGTTGTGCTTTCTTGTACCTCTAATCTAGTGAGACTGAAGCCAACCAAGGCTACACAGACAGACACCATCTCTAAACCAAAACAAGAGTGATAATCTACTTTGTGTTAGATTTATGTAGGCCTATCGAATAAAGTAAGGATCAAATTTTTTTTTGGTGTGTGACTACACATTTTTTATAGCACTATTTTTATGAAGCAGACACTTTTTATATAGAATTTATCACGTTACAAAACAAACTCATTTCTATAAAATAACTTTTACAATAGCAATGGCATTATTTAAGCTATGTTATTTTCCTTGGATGACATTTTGAGTCTATATCTTTCAAGAAAATTTAAATACCACCTAGTTGACAATTGACACAAAATCTTTCAAGACTGTCATTTTTATCTTTTCTGTATTAACATAGTCCATGGTGACACCTTTCCTTCCTTTTTGATATGGGTATTTATATTTCTTTTTCACTTCATATTCACAGACCATATCCATTATTGGGCACCTAAAATAACATTTTATTTTATTAACATTGTTTATCACTTTCATTTCTCTGTTTCACTATTTCCAGCCATTACAGAAAATAGTTTTGTTTCCTAGACTTTTAATTTTTGTTGGGCGCTGGCTGCTTTGACACTTTTCGTGCAGATCACGCTGGCAGCACTCCCCTGCACTTCTTTAGCGCTAGGATTGTGAGCAGGTGCTCCTACCCTCTAACAGTATATTTGATAATTCACTACTCTTGCTCGTCTAAATGGGGAACAGATGCTTTACCTGCCCCCACACAAAAAAAGTAAATGTATTCTGCAGGAAGAGAAGAGAGGGAATGCTAGACAGAAAATTTGGTGTGTATTCTAGTCCCATAAACTTTCTAAAACACTGGTTTGATACTGGAATTAATAAGATCGCCATTCACTATGTACTTTTTACATGCTTCCTGTGCTGAATCTTCAATACAACATGGGTGTTCCAGTTTTATTTCCCCTTTAAAATTAGGAAATTATTCTTTAGGAACCTGAGTGACCACTCAATGAGAAATCTCTGCCCATTAGATACCTGCTGACATTTTAATTTTTATGCAAGGCTCCTTTGGTCTTTGACCTTTATTATACCACAGTGTTCTAAGTCCAGAAATGACATTCCGTGTTATATGATAATCATTTGTTCTGCTATCCATGTTCTTTTTTTTATAAGAGGGAACAGAACATGGCATCATTATGTGGATCTGTGTCTTTTTAATTTTTATTTTTTTCTTCACAATTTATTCATTATATATCCATTTTGAAGCCCCCTCCCTCAACTCCCCCCAGTCTCCACCCTCCCTCCCTCTTCTCCCTCTCCTCTTCCCCTAGTCCACTGAAATTCTCCACTATTGCCAATAGCTTGTTAATCCTCATCAAGACTGCCTGGATTCTCTTCCTCTATGGCCACTTCACTAGGGTCAAGTGATCAGAGCAGTCAACTGAGTTTGTGAAAGAGGCAGCCCCTGCTCTCCTCACTCCGAGATCCACAAAGAGACTGAGTTGGCCACATCTGAGCAGCCAGTCTAGGTCTTCTCCAGGCATGGTCCTTCGATGGTGCATCAGTCTCTAATATCTGCTTATAAGTGAATGTATACCAAGCCATTCTTTTTGTTTTGGGGTTACCTCACTCAGTATGATCTCTTCTAGTTTTTATGCCACAAAATTTGATCCTGTGTATTTTTAAAATGTGAAATAAGCATTGAGTATTTGTCAGTGCTTTCACAGCGAAGGGGGCACTTTCTGATTGCTATTTTTCTATTACACCATAATGTACCCCACCATGTGGACATACTTTTTAAATAATAAAGAGAATTTAAAAAAAGAATAAACTTCTATGGGCTCTCTATTTCCAGTTATTTTATATAATTATATATATATTTATGTATAATTTTTCAAATCAATTATATAATCAACATTCTATATAAAAAGATGATATGGGTAACTGCAGCATCAGGAGCCTGAAGCATAATATATAATGCTTTTTATAATGAGACCCTGCCTCTGACTAATTTCTAGAAAATTCAATTAACTCAGAAAACTAAACATTCAAAAAATAGAAAATCCAAACACAAAAAATGTGCTTGAGTACAATTTTTTCAAAAGAAGAAATAAGTTAAAAAGAAATGTCTTAAAATATGCTCACTACTTTTTAAGTATCAGGGAAATGCAAATCAAAACTAGTCTGATATATCAATTCCACTAAACTTCAGTTAGAATAACTATTATTAAGAAAATTAAAAACAATAACAAATGATGGTGAGGATGTGTAGAAAGGAGAACCCTCATACAGTGTTGCTCAGAGTATAAACTGGTGCAGATACTACAGAAATCCACGTGCAAGTTTCTCAGAAAGCAAAAGATTGAACTACCACATGACCCAATTGAAGTACACCTGCATTCTGAATATGACATGGTTTGTGCAGTTATGAACAGACAGCAGTTTTGACTCCATGCCCAAGACCTACACACACACACATAAAAAGAATAAGAAAAAGAAAAAAGGAAGAGGAGAATTCACCAAGAAAGAGGTCACCAGGGTGGAAGGACAATATCAAAGGTAAGTGAATGTAATCCTGTTCATAGTATACTGTATACGAGCATTAAGGTGTCACCTTTAGCAAAATAAGTATAAAAACTAAAATCTCCCCTGGAATCAATCTTGTAATAAACAAGTACATAATAAAAAACAACATCAAAAGCAATAAGGAGTACCCAGGATAGCCTTGAACTTACTATTTTATTGCCCCCATCATCCAAGGTGCAGGAATATTTTAAAATGAGATAAAAAACTCAGAGAAATTGTGTCAAGGGTTCATTCATTCCTTCATGCATCATGAAACTTCAAGCTTTGATTGAGTGAGAATCTTTTGGGGCACTATTATTGTAAAGAAAAACAGTTCAGAGCATATGCTTTGAAAGAGCCAACAACTTATTGTAAAGACAGGGAGCAGTGAACTCACCCATTAGTGAAGCTTAAGGACTTTATGGGCACAACAGATGTAGAAGGAAGAACTGTGCTGGGTACCTGTGCAAAGAGCTCAGGATGCACATCTCCATGTCAAGATGCTAGGTGTTCCAGGAGAGGCAGAGGCTCCGATCAATTGGAAAGTGTGTAAGAAGACAGTCCAGGAAGGAGAAAGTGGGCACATGTACGCATATATGTGGGCGGGGTGTGTGTGATGGCGAGAGCGCCCAGCACAGTGGGGTAAACAGAAGAAGCTGGAGATCTGAGGACAGTTGGGCTTATACAGCTTTTTTTTTCCTTTCTGTGTTCTGAATAGAAATATGAAGGATAAAACCAAGTTCTCAAACTGTTCTTTGTTGCTGTTGTTGTTTTTGTGAGGGACTTTTAAGATAAAATATTGGTCCTTATCAAGAACCACATGTTTTTATAATGAGGGGCTTTGTTTTATTTCCAATTATTTTATTGACTTAAGGGAGAGAACCCCCAGTTCTTATCTGTTCTTCATAATTTAAACAATTAAATCTTTGTGGGATAAGAGAACAGAACTTGGAGCGAGGATGCATATGGGCGTAAATGGCTGTATGGGCTCCTGGATGTCATAGGTGGCTGAGGTGCCTTAGAAATTTATAACTTAATTACTGAACTTTACAATTGAAAACACACCCCACAGATGACCCCATACCTTACCCGATGACTTTAAAAAAAGATCAAATAGCTTCCTGTTTTACTCATTATATTCATAGATGATAAATTAAAATTATATATTTATTAGTAAGCAATAATACTATTTATTGTACATTATGATCAGAGTGCTCAAAAGAAAAGCAGATACTATAGTGTAGTTATTATGTTCAACCAAATAAATCTTTACCAACTCTGGTTTGCTACTAGGTGATAAATAGAATGTCCAAATGATAGTGAGGTAGTGTTTGCTTTCATTGTGTTATTTATGGGCATAGTGAGTAAAGATTGCTAAGTTGTGGTTGAGGAGTGACAGATGTTAAGAAGCAAGTTGAAGGGGAAGGAGAGGTAAGTTCAAAATGATTACAAATTGATTTAAACAATACAATTTTGACTATTTTATGAAAACAGTGTGTGGCATTTTCAGATGAATGACTCAGTCATTAGGGATTGAACCAAAAATCACAAGTGAATTGGAACCCAATCAGCTGGCATAAGAGTCTCCATCTCCACTGCATATTAAATCATGTGGGGAGCTTTGAAACTGCAAATACCAGGTCATTTGACATCCAATCACAGGAGACTCTCTGGGAGTAGGAGACAGACATTGGAGCTTCACTTAGAAAAAAAAAATAAGGGTTTGAGTCCTCCACAGTACTGCCAGTCCATTTGTGCATAGAGTTCTAAATTCAATGTCCAAATCCAATTTGGTAGAACACTTACTGCCTGGACTGAAATTGGAGCCCCATGAGTAAGCCTGCAAGGAGATCTATTATGTGATTTCACTAGTCCATCAGGGGTATTCATTGTTTACACAAAGAACCTGGTGAACTGAGACCCTTGAAGTACCTCTGTCTCTTTAATCAGACATCAATAACAAACATCCATTTGCTCCTGAGGCTTGTGAAAAGCTATGTCTTCCTTCTTTTTTTTTCTTCTTCCCCAAACCTATATTTCTGAACTATTTTGGCCTGAGTCAGGATACTGCAGAAGATAGTAGAATACCTATGGCTGCACATAGAACAGTGTTCTTCACGTGCTGTGTTCCACTGAGATATTACAATTATCAGCCAAGTAATTTGGCTTCCCTTGATGACACTGTAGTTATTTGTCTTTGGGACATTTTGATGTTTTTGTCCAAAAAAAATTAACCTATGTAAATGAACTTCTTCCACCTTTGAGATAAATATTGAAAATTATACCACTCCTGGGTATGCACCCAAACGATGCTCTACCATACAACAAAGACCCTTTGTCAGCCATGTTCGTAGCACCTTTACTCGTAATAGCCAGAATCTGGAAATAACATAGATATCTTTCAATTGATGAATGGACAAAGAACTTGTAGTACATTTACAGTCATTAAAAACAAAAAAAAATCAGCACCATTTATTAAAGATGCTCTCTTTTTTCCATTGTATGGTTTTGGCATCTTTGTCAAAATCCAGGTGTCCATAAGTTTGTGGGTTTATTTCTGGGTCTTCTATTCGATTCCATTGATTCACCAGCCAGTTTCTATGCCAATAGCATGCAGGTTTTACTACTGTTGCTCTATAGTGCAGCTTGAGATCAGGGATAGAGATACCTTCAGAAGATCTTTTATTGTAGAGGATTGTTTTTTTAAAAAATAATATCTTTATTTTAATTTTTATTAATTATAGTTTATTCACTTTGTATCCTTCCTGTAGCTCCTCCTCTTCTCCCCTCCCAACTCCACCTTCCCTCTTCCTTTTCCACACATGCCCCTCCCCAAGTCCACTGATAGGTGAGGTCTTCTTCTCCTTCTTTCTGATCCTAGTCTATCAGGTCTCATCAGGAGTGGCTGCAGTGTCTTCCTCTGAGGCCTGATAAGGCTGTTCCTCCCCCCCCCCCTCAGGGAGAGGTGATCAAAGAGCAGACCAATCAGTTCATGTCAGAGACAGTCCCTGTTCCCATTATTATGGAACCCACTTGGACACTCAACTGCCATGGGCCACATCTGTGCAAGGGTTCTAGGTTATCTCCATGCTTGGTACTTGGTTGCAGTATCCGTCTCAGAAAACACCCCTGTGCCCAGAATTTTTGGTTCTGTTGCTCTCCTGCCCCTCCAGATCTTTCTATTTCCCCCTTCTTTCACAAGATTCCCTGTACTCTGCTCAACCTTTGACTATGAGTCTCAGCATCTGCTTTGGTGTCCTGCAAGCTAGATAGAGCCTTTCAGAGGCCCTCTGTGGTAGGCTCCTGTCTTGTTCCCTGTTTTCTCCTTCTTCTGATGTCCATTCGTAGAGGATTGTTTTAGTGATTCTGGGTTCCATATGAAGTTGAAAATTTTTCTTTCAAGGTCTGTAAAGAATTGTGTTGGTAATTTGATGGGAATTGCATTGAATCTCTAGATTGCTTTCATTAAGATGGCCACTTTTACTATGTTAATTCTGCCAAGCCATGAACATGGGAGAAATTTCCATCTTCTGATACCTTTCTCTAATGATTTTCTCAGTGACTGGAAGTTTTTTTCATGCAAGTCTTTGATTTTCTTGGTTAGTACACCAAGGTACTTCATATCCTTTGTGGCTCTTCTGAAGGGTGTTGTTTCCCTAATTTCTGTCTCAGTCCATTTGTTTTTTGTATACAGGAGAGCTACTAATTTCTTTTTTGTTGTTGTTAATTTTGTATCCAGCCACTTTGCTGAAGGTGTTTATCAGCTGTAGGTATTCCCTGGTAGAATTTTTGGGGTCAGTCATGTATACTATCATATCATCTGCAAATAGTGATACTTTGACTTCTTCTTTTCCAATTTGTATCCCTTTGATCAATCCTCAGTCAAAAAGGCAAAAGGGATGGACAACAGAAGATGGAGAAAACAGGGACCAGGACAGGGGCCTACCACAGAGGGACTCTGAGAGACTCTAGCCTGCAGGGTATCAAAGCAGAGGCTGAGAATCATAGCCAAACTTTGGGCAGAGTGCAGGGAATCTTATAAAAGAAGAGGAGATAGAAAGACCTGGAGGGGACACGAGCTCCACAAGGAGAACTGATACTCCAACTCAGGACCATTCGTGGTGATAACCTAGTACCCCTGCACAGATGTTGCTCATGGCAGCTCAGTGTCCAAGTGGGTTCCCCAGTAATGGGACCAGTTACAATCTGTGACATAAACTCAGTGGCCTGCTCTTTGATCACCCCCTTCTCCCATGGGTGGGCAGCCTTACCAGGCCACAGAGGAAGACAATGCAGTCAATTATGATGAGACCTGATAGACTAGGATCAGAAGGAAGGGGAGGAGGACCTCCCCTATCAGTGGAGTGGGGTAGGGGCAAGGGTGGAGAAGAGGGAGGGAGGGTGCGATTGGGAGGGGCTGAGGGAGGAGGCTACAGTTGGGATACAAAGTGAATAAACTGTAATTAATAAAAAAAATAAATTTTAAAAAACACAAGAAAATCCTAAAATTTGCAGTCAAATGGGTGAACCTAGAAAAGATCATTCACAGACTCAAATAAGATAAGTAACAAGGAGTACCCAAGAGACGATTCTTGAATCTCACTCAGAAAAGGAAATAGAATCAACTCTGGGAGTGGTTGAAGAGAGAGAATTAGGTGGGAGAAGGTACACAGAAAGAGAGCAGAGAGCAGACCTGGAGAGAACAGGTATGAGAGGACAGACGGCCTACTGAGAGAGCAGAAATCATGGCAGGGCCATCTCTATGTCAGGCTAGACAACTAAGACAGGCTAGGCTTCTGGAAGGCTAGATGGGTGACTCTAGCTGACACTGCTGATATCAGGGGTCACAAAGCCTGAAGAGGACACCTCTAACTAAGCTTGACTCCTAGTGGATGGATGGGAAAACCAACCCACCCACAAACCTTTGACCCAAAATTTACCCTGCCTACAAGATATACAGAGAAAAAGATAGTGCAAGGATTGAGGGAATATCTAACTGATATCTGACCCAACCTGAGACCCAGCCCATGGGAGAGAGTCAACCCC
Organism: Pachyuromys duprasi; assembly: GCA_028658305.1. Taxonomy (NCBI): domain Eukaryota; kingdom Metazoa; phylum Chordata; class Mammalia; order Rodentia; family Muridae; genus Pachyuromys; species Pachyuromys duprasi. The sequence continues at coordinate 2,966,877 of CM053763.1, forward strand.
TGACACTATTACAAATAGTCTGCTATACTCATAGACAGGAGCTCAGCATAGCTTCTTCTAAGAAGCTCCACCCAGCAGCCGATCAAAACAGATGTTGAGACTCTCAGCTAAATATTGGATGAAACTAGGGAGTTTTGTGGAAAAGTTGGGGGAAGTACGGAAGGACCTGGAGATGGCAGGAGTTCCACAAGAAGACCAACATAGCCAACTAACCAGGAACGAGAGGTGGTAACCAAGTGCCAACCAAAGTCCATGCATGGGCTGGACCTAGGTCCCCTACACAGATGTAGCAGATGGTCAGTTCAGGTTTCATGTGGGTTCCCTCATAAGAGGAGCCTGGTATGACTCGAATTTGGACTCTGTTGAGTGCATTTTGATCACTCTTCCCTGGCAGGGCTGTATTTCCATGCCCCAGTGAAAGAGGATAAACTCAGTCAAGATGTAACTTGATGAGTTGGGGTGGGTGAGTGGGGGGGGTTCTCCTTTTTCTGAGGAATATAAGAGGAGGGATTGAGCAAGAGGAGCAGAGGATGTAAGGAGGAGACTACGAGCAGAATATAAAGTGAATTAATTAAAAAATTAATTAATTTTTAGAAAATATTACATATTCATTCATAGAAACAAGAATAATGTGTCATTGTCTTGCAGGCCTTATGAACTGAACCCTACAGAACAGAAGATTTGCACAATAACAGCCTACAAGGTGCACAGCACTTTTTGGTTTGTTTATTTACCACTGTTTGTATCTTAGATATGTGAGATATTTAACCTTTATAAAAGATCTATTTTTTAAATGATCCCCAGTTTTTCATGTTAGTGCCATTCAATTCAAAGACAAATTCTATTCTGCTTCTATTTTAGTTCATCTGCATTAGATTAATATTGAAAGCAACAGAACATTTTAAATATAGTACCAATGCTACCTTGACCAATGAAGAAAACTGTGTTTATTTTTGTTTATTGAATGAACTCCCATGATGAAGATTATGGGAGCTTGACAATAAAGAAAAGGAGGTTTATAAGCGAAGTTTCAAGAATAAAATTTTCTTTTATAGAAGGCCAGTCCTTTTGGCATGTGACATTGTACTCCAGATTAGCTGATGAGCACTGAATTCACTTCATACATTAATCTATCCATCATACACTATATCATCATTAATTATAATGAACTTGCTACACTTAAAGAATAATTTATGGTTAGGACACAGAGGATTCTAAGGGACTTTAGCACTAGGACAGGTCTATAGTGATACTTGCAGGCATGGTTATGATGTTGGTTCAAGTGATTTTGAACCATGAACATCTTGAACAAATTTACAATGTTAGAGAACCTTTTCTTCTAGGTCTCCATTTCACAAACACTGTTATAGCCAACTATAAGTTCAACTCACTCTTAGTCACACTATCTTCCTGATTGGAACTGACCTGATAGTTGAAATGGTAGTGACTACACTCTTATTCTGCACTGAGTTCCCATATTCAAATATTCTGACCTAACTGATGGGTCTCAGACATTCATGAGTTCCAAGGTGATTGGGATACTGTGGTAGATACTGAAGGCTACTGAGCACTTCTTTTGCCCACATTACCCTGTATCTCTGGACTCAGATCTGAGTTCCTGTCTTCAACTTCTCTCATCCATTTTTTTTTTTTGTGTGTGTGTGTATTTGTTGTTATTAGCCTGCGCTCAAACCTCATGCCTGTCTGTTGCTGTGGACTGCATTTTAGCTTCTCTCTATCATTCATGTGTCGATATTCCAGATTTAATGCAATGGAGGGAGAAGTGGGCCTCTTAGGAGGTGACCAGGTTATTGTGGTACAAGCTTACAGAACGGGACCAGAGTTTCTGTACAGCAAGCTCATGGAACCTGAATGCTCATAAATCTTGTCCTTTAAAAAGCTACTGTAAGAAGGATTTCTGGGTTAAGAATTAGCCTCTATTGATTCTTATTCTGTCAGCATTGCCTAAGACTTTCCAGTCTGTAGAACTATAAGAAATAAATTTCTTTTTTAAAATTTATTTAAATAATTTATTTATTTTTATATTAATCACAGGTTATGAATTTGTATCGCAGCTGTAGCCCCCTCCCTCATTCCCTCCCACTCTCCATATCCCTCCCTCATCTCATTCCTGCCCCCCTCCATGTCCACTGTTAGGGGAGGACATCTCCCACTTCCATCTGACCCTAGCTTTTCATGTCTCTTCAGGGCTGGCTGCAATGTCCTCTTCTGGGATCTAGCTAGGCTGCTCCTCCTTTGGGGGGGGGTGTCTAAGAGCCAGTCATTGAGTTCACGACGGAAAGAGTCCCATTTCCCCTTACTAGGATACCCAGTTAGATACTGAGGTACCATGGGCCATCTCCAAACAGAGGTTCTAGGTTATATCCATACATGGTCCTTGGTTGGAGAAATAGTCTCATAAATACCCCTGTGCAAGGATCTATTTGGTCTTTGTGGAGCTCTTTTCCTCACCAAGTCTTGCAACCTCCCCCTTTTTTCATATGATTCCCTGGACTCTGCAAAAGGCATGGTTGTGAGTCTTAATATCTACTTTGATACATTGCTAGTTAGAGTCTTTCAGAGGCCCTCTGTGATAGGCTCCTGTCCTGTTGCTTGTTTTCTTCTACATTCAATGTCCATCCCGTTTGTCCATCTAAGTGAGGACTGATCATCCCACCCTGGGTCCTCCATCTTCCTTGTCTTCCTTAGGTATATAGATTTCAGCATGTCCATCCTATCCTATAGGTCTATATAAGTGAGCATATACCATGTGTTTCTTTCTGCTTTTGGGATACCTCACTCAGGATGATAGTTTCCAGGTCCCACCATTTGCCTGTGAAATTCATGACTTCCTCTTTTTAAATTGCTGAGTAGTATTCCATTGTGTAATACTACTCAGCAGTTTAAAAAGAGGAAGTCATGAATTTCCATAATTCTGTATCCATTCCTCTACTGAGGGCCATCAGGGTTGTTTCCAGGTTTTGGCTATTACGAATAAAGCTGCTACGAACATGGTTGAGCAAATGTCCTGGTTGTGAACTTGAGCATCTTGTTATTATCTGCCTAAGAGTGGTATAGCTGGGTGTTGAGGAATCACTATTCCTAATTGTCTAAGATAGTTCCAAATTGATTTCCAGAGGGGTTGTACAAGTTTGCATTCCCATCAGCAATGAAGGAGGGTTCTCCTTTCTCCACAACCTCTCCAGCATGTGTTGTCACTTGAGATATGGTCTTAGCCATTCTGACAGGTGTAAGGTGAAATCTCAGGGTCGTTTTGATTTGCATTTCTCTGATGGCTAAGGGCTTTGAGCATTTCTTTAAGTGTTTTTCTGCAATTTTACAATCCTCTACAGAGAGTTCTCTTTTTAGCTCCATACCCATTTTTTTTAATTTGATTACTTGATTTGTTGCTTTTTAACTTCTTGAGTTCTTTATATATATTGGATATTAGCCCTCTGTCAGATGCAGGAATTGGTAAAGATCCTTTCCCAGTCTGTAGGCTGTCATTTTGTTTTGATGACAGTGTCTTGCTTTACAGAAGATTTTCAGTTTTTATTACTATTGCTCTGTAGTACAGCTTGAGGTCGGGGATGGAGATACCTCCAGATGATCTGTTGTTGTAGAGGATTGTTTTGGAGATTCTGGGATTTTTCCTTCTCCATATGAAGTTGAGTATTTTTCTTTCAAGGTCTGTGAAGAACCATGATGGTATTTTGATGGTAATTGCATTGAATCTGTAGATTGCTTTTGGCAGAATGGCCATTTTCACTATGTTAATCCTACCAATCCATGAGCATGGGCGGTCTTTCCATTTTCTGATATCTTCTTCAATTTCTTTCTTCATAGGTTTGAAGTTTTTTTCATACGGATCTTTCACTTGCTTGGTTAAAGTCACCGCAAGGCACTTTATGCTATTAGTGGCTATTGTGAAGTGGGTTGTTTCCCTAATTTCTTTATTGGCCCTTTTGTCTTTGGTGTACAGGAGGGCTTCTGATTTTTTTGAGTTGATTTTGTTTCCAGCAACTTTGCTGAAGGTTGAAGGAGTTCTCTGGTTGAATTTTTGGGGTCACTCATGTATATTATCATATAATCTGCAAATGGTGATACTTTGACTTCTTCCTTTCCAATTTGTATACTTTTGACCTCCTTTATTTGTCTTATTGCTCTAGCTAGGACATCAAGTACTATGTTGAAGAAATATGGAGAAAATGGGTAGCCTTGCCTTGTTCCTGATTTCAGTGGGATTGATTTAAGTTTCTCTCCATTGAGTTTGATGTTGCTATAGGCTTGCTATATATTGCCTTTATTATGTTTACGTATGTGCCTTGCACCCCTGATCTCTCCAAGACTTTAAACATGAATGGGTGTTGGATTTTGTCAAATGCTTTTTTGGCATCTAGGGAGATGACCATGTGGTTTTTCTCCTTCACTTTGTTTATATGGTGAATCACATTGATGGATTTCTATATATTGAACCACCCCTGAATACCTGGGATGAAGCCTACTTTGTCATGGTGTATGATATCTTTTATGTGTTCCTGGATTCGGTTTGCAAATATTTTATTGATTTTTTATGACAATGTTCATAAGAGAGATAGGTCTGAAGTTCTGTTTTTTTGTTGGATCTTTGTGTGGTTTAGGTATCAAGGTGACTGTGCCTTCAAAGAATAAGTTCAGTAATTTTCTTTCTGTTTTTATTTTGTGGAATAGTTTAGAGAGAATTGGTTTTAAATCTTCTTTGAAGTTCTGGTAGAATTCAGCACTAAAATCATCTGGCCCAGGGATTTTTTTGGAAGGGAGGCTGTTAATGACTGCTTCTATTTCCTCGGGGGATATAGGTCTATTCAATCTTTCTACCTGATCTTGACTTAATTTAGGTAGACGTAATCTATCAAGAAAATTGTCCATTTCATTTAGATTTTCAAATTTTGTGGCATATAGGCTTTGCTAGTAAGAACCAATGATTGTTTGCATTTCCTCAGTGTCTGTAATTATATGCCCTTTTTCATTTCTGATTTTGCCGATTTGGATAGTTTCTCTCTGGTTTTTTGTTAGTGTGGCTAGGGACTTGTCTATCTTGTTGATTTTCTCAAAGAACAGCTCTTGGTTTCATTGATTCTTCAAATAGTTTTATTTGTTTCTATTTGATTGATTTCAGCCCTGGGTTTGAGTATTTCCATCTGTCTGTTCCTCTTGGGTGTATCTGCTTCCTTTTTTTTCTCTAGGTCTTTCAGTTGGGCCATTAAGTTGCTTGTATGAGGTGTTTTTAATTTCTTCTTTTTAAACATTTTTATTTTATATTAATCACAGGTTATATACTTTGTATCCCATCCGTAGCTCCCTCCCCCATTCCCTCCTTATTCTACCCTTCCTTCCCTCATCCCCTCCCTGCCCCTTTCCAGGTCCACTGTTAGGGGAGGACCTCCTCCACTTCCATCTAACTCTAGCTTATCAGGTCTCTTCAGGAATGGCTGCAGTGTCCTCTTCTGTGGCCTAGCAAGGCTGCTCCTCCCTCCAGATTTGGGGAGGTGGAAGAGCCAGCCATTGAGTTCATGTCCAAAATATTCCCTGTTCCCCATATTGGTGTACCCACTTGGATATTGAGCTACCATTTGCTACATACAAGCAGGGGTTCTAGGTTATAACCATACTTGGTCCGTGTTTGGAGGGACAGTCTCATAAATGACCACTGTGCCCTGATATATTTGGTCCTTGTGGAGCTCCTGTTCTCTCCAGGTCACACTAACTCCCCCTTCATTTATATGATTCCCTGCAGTCTGCCAAAGGGTTGGTTATGTTTCCTAATATTTGCTTTGATACCCTGCTAGGTATAATCTTTTCGAGGCCCTCTGTGGTAGGTTCTTGTCCTGGTTCTTGTTTTCTCCTACATCCAATGTCTATCCAATTTGACTTTCTGAGTGAGGTTTAATCCTCTTAGTCCAGGTTCTCTTTCTTGTATATATTCTTTAGGTGTATAGATTTCAGTATGTTTATCCTATCTGAAAGCTCTATATAAGTGAGTATCTACCATGTGCATCTTTCTGTTTTTGGAATACCTCACTCAGGATGATCATTTCCAGGTCCTACCATTTGCCTGCAAATTTCATGCTTTCCTCCTTTTTAATTGCTGAGTAGTTTTCCATTGTGTAAAAGTACCACAATTTCTGTATCCATTCCTCAACTGAGGCGCATCTGGGTTCTTTCCAGTTTCTGGCTATTATGAATAAAGCAGCGAAGAACATAGTTGAGCAAATGTCCTTGTTGTGTACTTGAATATCTTTTGGGTATATGCCTAGGAGTGGTATAGCTGCATCTTGAGGAATCTATTCTTAATTGTCTAAGGAATTGCCAAATTGATTTCCAGAGTGGTTGTACCAGCTTACATTCCCACCAGCAATGGAGGAGGGTTCCTCTTTCTCCACATCCTCTCCAGCATGTGTTCTCACTTGAGTTTTTGGTTTTAGCCATTCTGATAGATGTATGGTGAAATCTCAGGGTCATTTTGATTTGCATCTCCCTGATGGCTGAGGACAGTGAGCATTTCTTTAAGTGTTTTTCTGCCATTCTATAATCCTCTACAGTGAGTTCTCTGTTTAGCTCCATATCCCATTTTTTAATTGCATTACTTGATTTGTTGCTTTTTATCTTCTTGAGTTCTTTATATATACTGCATATTAGCCCTCTTTCAGATATAGGGTTGGTGAAGATCCTTTCCCAGTCTGTAGACTGTCATTTGTTTTGATGACAGTGTCTTTTGCTTTACAGAAGCTTTTCAGTTTCATGAGGTCCTATTTATTGATTGTTGATGTTGGAGCCAGTGCTGTTGGTGTTCTGTTCAGGAAGTAGTCTCCTGTACCAATGAATTCTAGGGTCTTCCCTACTTTTTATTCTAACCGGTTTAGCGTGTCTGGTTTTATGTTGAGGTCTTTGATCCACTTGGACTTTAGCTTTGTGCAGGGTGACAAATATGGATCTATTTTCATTTTTCTGCATACAGATATCCAGTTGGACCAGCACCATTTGTTGAAGATGCTGTCTTTTTTCCATTGAATGGTTTTGGCTTCTTTGTCAAAAATCAAGTTTCCATAGGTGTATGGGTTCATTTCTGGGTCTTCTATTTGGTTCCATTGATCCACTATTCTGTTTCTGTGCAAATACCATGCAGTTTTTAATACTATTGCTCTGTAGTACAGCTTGAGGTAAGGGATGGAGATATCTCCAGACGATCTGTTGTTTTAGAGGATCATTTTGGAGATTCTGGGTTTTTTGTTTCCCCATATGAAGTTCAGAATTTTTCTTTCAAGATCTGTGAAGAATTTTGTAAGTTTTTGGAGGGGAATTACATTGAACGTGGAGATTGCTTTTGGCAGTATGGCCATTTTCACTATGTTAATCCCACCAATCCATGAACATAGTTGCTCTTTCCATTTTCTAGTATCTTCTTCAATTTCTTTCTTCAGAGATTTGAAGGTTTTTTTTCACTTTCACTTGCTTGGTTAGACTCACCCCAAGGTACTTTATGCTATTAGTGGCTATTTTGAAGGGTATTGTTTCCCTAATTTCTTTATCGGCCCTTTTGTCTTTGGTGTATAGGAGGGCTTGTGATTTTTTTTTTTTTGAGTTGATTTTGTATCCAGCCATTTTGCTGAAGGTTGAAGGAGTTCTCTGGTTGAATTTTTGGGGTCACTCATGTATATTATCATATCATCTGCAAATAGTGATACTTTGACTTCTTCCTTTCCAATTTGTATCCCTTTGATCTTCCTTAGTTGCCTTATTGCTCTAGCTAGAATTTCAAGTACTATGTTGAATAGATTTGGAGAAAATGGGCAGCCTTGCCTTGTCCCTGATTTCAGTGGGATGATTTCAGTTTCTATCCATTGATTTTGATGTTAGGTATAGGCTTGCTGTATATTGCCTTTATTATGTTTAGGTATGTGCCTTGTATCCCCTGCATGCCTGGGATGAAGCCTACTTGGTCATGGTGGATGATATCTTTTATGTGTTCCTGGATTCGGTTTGCAAGTGTTTTATTGAATATTTTTGCATCAATGTTCATAAGAGAGATAGGTCTGAAGTTCTCTTTTTGTGGTGTCTTTGTGTGGTTTAGGTATCAAGGTTACTGTGGCTTCATAGAAAAAATTCAGTAATTTTACTCCTATTTCTATATTCTGGAATCGTTTAGAGAGAATTGGTGTTAGGATTTCTTTGAACGTCTGATAGAATTCTGCACTAAAACCATCTGGTCCAGGGCTTTTTTTGGTAGGGAGGCTGTTGATGACTGCTTCTATTTCCTTGGTGGGTATATGTCTATTCAATCTTTCTATCTGATTTTGGCTTAATTTAGGTAGGTAGAATCTCTCAAGAAAACTGTCTATTTCATTTAGATTTTCAAATTTTGTGTTGTATAGGCTTTTGTAGTAAGACCTAACGATTGTTTGGATTTCCTCAGTGTCTACAATTATGTTTCCCTTTTCATTTCTGATTTTGCTGATTTGGATAGGTTCTTTTTTCCTTTTTGTTAGTTTGGCTAGGGGCTTGTCTATGTTGTTGATTTTCTCAAAGAACCAGCTCTTGGTTTCATTGATTCTTTGAATAATTTTATTTGTTTCTAATTGATTGATTTCAGCCCTGAGTTTGATTATTTACAGCCATCTGCTCCTCTTGGGTATATCTGCTTCTTTTTTTTCTAGGAGTTTCAGTTTAGCCATTAAGTTTCTTGTCTGAGATATTTCGAGTTTCTTCTTGAAAGCGCTTAGTGCAATAAACTTTCCTGTTATCACTGGCTTCATTGTATCCCATAAGTTTGGGTATATTGTGCTTTCATTTTCATTGAATTCTAGGAAGTCTTTAATTTTTCTTTATTTCTTCTCTAACCAAGCTGTCCTTGAGTAGCAAGTTATTCAGTTTCCATGTATGTGCAAGCTTTTTGCTGTTTCTGTTGTTGCTGATGTATAGCTTAAACCATGATGGTCAGATAGGATACAAGGGATTATTTCAATCTTCTTGTATCTGCTGAGGCTTGCTTTGTGACCAACTATATGGTCTATTTTGGAGAAGGTTCTGTGAGGTGCTGAAGAGAAGATACATTTTTTTGATCTA
>CM053763.1:2976478-3004604 GCA_028658305.1 Pachyuromys duprasi
CACATGCTGGAGACATTGTGGAGAAAGGGGAACCCTCCTCCATTGCTGGTGGGAATGTAAACTTGTACAACCACTCTGGAAATCAATCTGGCACTTCTTCAGACAACTAGGAAAAGCACTTCTTCAAGATCCAGCTATACCACTCCTAGGCATATATCCAAAAGATGCCCAAGTACACAATAAGGACATTTGGTCAACCATGTTGTAGCAGCTTCATTTGTAATAACCAGAAGCTGGAAACAACCCAGATGCCCCTCAACTGAGGAATGGATACAGAAATTGTGGTACATCTACACAATGGAATACTACTCAGCAATAAAAAACAAGGATATCATTAAATCTGCAGGTAAATGGTGGAAACTGGAAAAGATCATCCTAAGTGAGCTATCCCAGAAGCAGAAAGACACAATGGTATATACTCACTCATATAGACATATAACATAGGAGGACTCTGGCTAAAATGCTCAATACCCATCCAGAAAGGCAGAGAGAATGGACATCAGAAGAAGGAGAAAACAGGGAACAAGTCAGGAGCCTGCCACAGAGGGCCTCTGAAAGGCTCTGCCCTGTGGACTATCAAAGCAGATGCTAAGACTTAAGGCCAACCTTTGGGCAGAGTGCAGGGAATCTTAGGAAAGAAGTGGGTAATAGTAAGATATAGAGAGGATGGAAGCTCCACAAGAAGAGCAACAGAACCAAAAAATCTGAGCACAGCACCTGAGACTGATACTCCAACCAAGGACGATTCATGGAGATAACCTAGAACCCCTGCACAGATGTAGCCCATGGCAGTTCATCCTCTAAGTGGGTTCCATAATAATGGGAACAGGGACTGTCTCTGACATGAACTGATTGGCCTGCTCTTTGATCACCTCCCCCTGAGCGGGAAGCAGCCTTGCCAGGCCACAGAGGAAGACAATGCAGCCACTCCTGATGAGACCTAATAGACCAGGATCAGAAGGAAGGAAAAGAAGACCTCTCCTATCAGTGGGCTTGGGGAGGGGCATGCATGGAAAAGGGGGAGGAAGGGAGGAGATGGGAGGAGAGAAGGGAGGGAGCTACAGGGGGGATACAAAGTGAATAAAGTGCAATTAATAAAAAATTAAAAATAAATAAACTAGATGTTAAAAAAAAGAAAAAAAGAAAATCCCAGAGGCTCAGAATCTACTTCTCAAGGAACTAGACTTGACAAATAGTTATCATACATGGCAAACAACTCTCTTTTATGTTCTGCATGTGTTGCCATTTGGATATTAAACATCCCTCAAAATCTTATGCTCAGGGATGGTCTGCAGGTGGTGACCCTACTTTGGGAAGTTCTGGAAGTTTCCTCCTACATGGAAGGAAGTTTGGAAAGTGGGTCTCATGAACATCTTTCACCTGTTCTCTTCCTATCTTTTCTCTCCTTGCTTCCTGTCTACCAGAAGTTGAACAATCTCCATCACACAATATGGAATCTGAAATCATTGCATCCTTAAGCTTAAATAAATTATTCTTACCTTTAGACAGTTTCCCTGGAGTAATTTTTTCATACTAATAGTGAATGAAATTAACACTCTTAGTGTCTATACTTTACACACCAAGCAAGAGTTGAGGTTAAAAAAAAAAACTCATCCTTGTCCCCAGAATCACAGGAGGAACCAATAAACAAACATGAGGCTTTGCCGTGCTCAACTGGACAATATCTTGAATATAGATTTCTCAAGAGTGAGTCATTAAGCCTATCATAATATCTTTTATGGCATTTTCAGGTTATCATATTATACAACACTGAAGGAATAAATAGTTCGTCTTGATCTATCAAGTTATCTCAAATATCTCTGTAACTACCAGGTGAAATGAGAACTAAATAATGGGATAGATATATGAACTAACAGCTAGTTGAATCACTGTACCTAATCAGTGTTGATTAATAGGGCCAGATGAAACAAGACTATATGTTTTTGGAGGGTAAAGCATTGTTAATGATTGCACAAGCCTGACACATATTTAGCACTGACAAATGCTTATGGAACTTAATTGAAGCCCCAGGGAGCCCCTGATAGATTGCCATCAAGCCCTATCCTTGAATTTGTCTTGTACTATATTAATATCAGTGAAGTGAGTAAAGCCTGCAATCATAATTATCAAATTCTGCTATAAATGTTCCATTAATACTGTGCTGATAAATTACACATTAAAGAAAATTCTAAGGATCTAATTAATCAATATTTATTCAAAAAGTATACCTACTGAACTATGTAGTATTAGTTCCACTAAGTACTGAAGCTATAAAAATATTTCATAATGTTTTTATTATATTGTATGGAATTATGCCTTACTGATTTGATGTGAACAGTTACATTTGTTTTGCAAAAAGTAATAGCATAGACCTGGAGGGATGGCTCAGAGGTTAGGAACACTGGCTGTTTTTCCTAAAGGTCCTGAGTTCAATTCCCAGCAACTACATGGTGGGTCACCACCATCTATAATGAGATCTGGTGTCCTCTTCTTGCCAGCAAATGCAAGCAGAATACTGTATAAATAATAAATAAATAAATGAATAAATCTTTATTAAAAAAGTAATAACATAGTTCAGGACAGATAGGATATAGTTGGGATGATCCTGTACTTATGGAAAACTTATCAATGTTGTTACTAAGATTATCTGTGTAAAAATTAGGATGGGTTAATAGAAACACAGTGTCCAGATAAACACGAAGCAGAATATCAGTTCTACTCTGGCATGCTTAGACTGCATTAAACACCCAGGCCAGCATACAGTAACTAGCAGCTGCTCAGAGCACAGAAACTAAAACACACTGGCACTTGTGCCTTAGAGAAATCTCATGGAGTGATTGGGCGTGTTTGAGAAAGACAGGCTATGAAAAAACACAATGTGTTTACTTGCTGTGGTTGGGTTAAAGAGAAGGCTGACATACATGCCCTTTGATACCATGTAAGGAAAACTCTAAGAAAATCACAAGAAAACACATGTGTGATTTTATCTATGAAAGAATTCTGTATTCTCTATATCAACTTTAAAAGATTCTTTCTCCTCTCTCTCCCTGGTCAGATCTCTCTTCTATGAAGTATATGTTTGAAATGAATTCACAACATTTACTGAGATCAATAATTTCTAATTTTTTTCCACTTTTAATGAATAGAAGAGTGTTCAGCTGTAGGCTAAATTACATAAAATGAGATGATGTCATGATGGAGTTTTATGCGCTCATATATTTGGAAAGAAATGCATAAATGTATTTCTTATAATGATATATCTTCAACCGACAACATAATCAGATAAACTGAGAAAAACTAAATTCTCACACAAAAATACATGTATGATAAATTCCAACAAATGAATTCACATGTTGTTATGCTTATTTTAAAACTTTGTACTATTCATAATACCATAAAGATAATATTTTATCACAAGATTCATAACTCATGTGTCTTGTAACCTCACTATATTATATAACAACAACAGCACTCCAATTTGTGAAAAAACAGCCACACATCTTGAGTTAATGGAATGTCAATATACTATAAGCACTGTTTTCACTGACTGTTAAATGAGTAGGAAAAAGAAAATCAAAATATTATGAATATCATAATTACAAATCACTGTTATTCTTCCTTTTTGGCTGAAACATAAAATAATGTAAGATTTTTTTTAAAACTTGAAATTTAGAATTTCTTTTGAAAAGTTCATGCATGTATACAACTAAATATGAAAATACCTGCCACCAGTTTCCCTCTCTGCCCTTCCCACATCTTCCTTAACAAGCCCCTTTCCAACATCCTGTCCTTTTAAAAATAAGCCAGTAAGTCTAGCTAGAACTGTCCATATGTTCATGAGTGCACAACCGTATAATTAACACCTGTCCCAAACAGTATCACATTCATACTGGTTACTATGCCCTTATGCCCTTGATCTGGGTGTAGCCACGTAGGAAAGTCAATAGTTCTGAGCAAGTCCACTTATAAATTGAGATTTTTATCTCAAACTCTGTGTGTGTGTGTGTGTGTGTGTGTGAAGGTAGATATGTAAATATGTTGTTCTTGTGGAGTTCTGTCACCTCCTGGTGTTTCTGTCTCCCTCTTCTTCAAGAAGGATTGCTGCACTCTACCCAGAGTTTGGCTATGAGTCTCAGTATCTCCTTTGATACACTGGTGGGTAGAGTCTTTAAGAGGTCCTCTGTAAAAGGCTCCTGTCCTGTTCCTTGTCTTCTACTTCCAATGTCTATCTTGTTTGCCTTTCTGAATGAGGATTAAGAATCTTACCTGGGGTACTCCTTGTTGTTTAGCTTCTTTAGGACTATAGACTGTAGTATGTTTATCCTGTATTGTATGGCTCATATAGACTTATAAGTGAGCATATATCATTTCTGTCTTAGGACTATAGACTGTAGTATGTTTATCCTGTATTGTATGGCTCATATAGACTTATAAGTGAGCATATATCATTTCTGTCTTTCTGCTTCTGGGTTACCTCACTCAGGATGACCTTTTCTAGTTCTCACCAAAAAACCTGGGCTCAAGGGCCCCTGCAGATACTACAACTAAGAACCATGCATGGAGAGGACCTTGACCACCCTTCCCCCCTGTTCAAAGGAAGTCCTTTGGCTGCTCAGTTTTCAAGTGGGTTTCCTAGTAAGGGGTACAAGTGCTGTCCCTGACATGAACTCAGTAGCTGGCTCTTAGATCACCTCCAGGTAGGGGTGAGGCCTTGCCTGGCCACAGAGGAAGATGATGCCGGCCAGCTTTGATGAAACCTGATAAACTAACATCAGAGGGAAGGGGAGGAGGACCACCTCTATCAGAGGACTAAGGAAGCCTTTTAGCTGCTCAGTGTCCAAGTGGGCTCCCTAGGAAGGGGTACAGGGGCTGTCTCTTGACATGAACTCAGAGTCCAGCTCTTTAATCGCCTTCCCCTGGGGGGTGCAGCCTTGCCATGCCACAGAGGAAGATGATGCAAGCAGTCCTGATGAGACCTGATAGGCTAGGGTCAGACAGAAGGGGAGGAGGACCTAGCCCAACAGTGGGTTTGGGGAGGGCATAAGGGGAGAAGAGAGAGGGAGGGTGGGACTGGGAGGAGACTGGGAAGGAGGCTACAGCCAGGATACAAAGTGAAAAAAGTGTAAATAAATAAATAAATAAATAGACTTTTTAAAAAAGAAAATTTTGAAGCATTCTGAGCTTGTGGCTGACGCTGACAAAGCTACACATGGAGAAAATAAGCCTGACTCTGGAATCAGATAGAAATAAGAGTAAGTTTAGAGCGTATACCAAAGCAGAGCTGGACACACAAGCATGAGGGATTAATATATATATGTATACATATGTGTATGTATGTATACATTTATATATAATATGTATACAGTGTACATATATACATATAATATATAATTTATTATATACAATAACATATATTAATTATGTCTGATATAATTTAATATCTTATATTAATATTTAAAAACACATTAATTATAAACACATACAAATATAAATTCTATTAATAATTAATATATTAATTGTACTGTGATTGTATGTAAAATATTAATATTTTGATTCTATTAAAGATTAATATATTAACTATATTGTAAGATTTATTAACTATTAGTATGTTAATTAATTACATTGGTTGATTTACTATGCATATATTAATATATGTTATATATAACATAATAGATATGTATGTGTCCATGTTAGTTTAAATGCACAATATTTAGATTGAAAAGACATAAACACATTTAGTTTTTCATCAAAACACTGAAGGATGATTTCATTGAACAGGTGGGAATTAAATCAGTCTAGAGGAAAAACTAAAAACTGCATAAATGAATTGTACTTTACAAAGAGCAAACTGGGCCAAGAAATAGTGGAGCAAAGTTGGAAAATATATAATCTGTAATAAGCAGGTAGACAAGTTTGGCTGGAGCAAATATTTTTTTCTTTCGTTCTTTCCTTTCAAACTGACAAACTTTTATTGAACTTATCAAAATGTTTTTAATTAATTAATTAATTTATTTACTTTACATAATGATTGAGCATATATTTCTTAAAGGAGCCATGGAGACAATATAATAACTATGTGTGTTATTTTATTCTTTAAAGAATAATGTAGTTCTATTTTCTTTTATTGAAAACAGGTTCTTTTCTCACATAATATAGCTTGATTATGGATTCTCCTCCCAGTTTTGCCCCCCCCCACATTTAGTTATTAATGAGGAAGGGTATTTCAGAAAGAATATTTCTCAGAAGTTCTCTTCTCCAATGTGAACTCCTGACAATTCCAGGAAAATCGGTCACCTACATTTAATTCTTGCGTAAATCTTTCCAGAATCTATAGGAAACAAGACAACATTTTCACAACTTAAAATTTGCATGTAAAATCAGTAGAGGATTAGAGTGGACGCTTTTGTAGAACCCTTCATTGCTACACATCTCATTGGAAACCTAGCATAATGGGTCACAATAGCACAAGCTAGTGTGGTATCTGTGTCCTCTAAGAAATGGTATTAGCTATTGCCTATGAGTCAGCATTAATCTCTAGGCACTAAAGTACCACTCTGCTTTCCCAATTAAAGCAGAGAATCTAGAGATCAGGTATATTGTGAGTCTTGCTGGTCTCACCTTACGTTGAGTCCAGTGTATCTGAAGGACTATTTGCACTCCTATTATTTAGGAAAGCACATTTCCTTATGATCAAAATCCTCACCCTTGAGGATAGAGTCATGGATGTTAATGGTGAAAAAAAAAAAGAAGCAATTGCATCTTGTAGAATGGTTTCTTTAAAATAACATAAAATTTATTTGCAAAGATTCCAAACAAAGATAACAATTGCAAGGATGTGAAACATTAGTTCTTACCACAATCCTCATAATTCCACATTATCAGAGGGATGCCAGAGTCTCTGCAAATATGATTCATTACTAATATAAATTATTAGAGCTTTTTGATTTTCATATGCATTTATCCACATAATGAAATACTGAGTCATTTCCTCAATCCCAAAGAATGGAGATAATCAGAAGAAACCTGAAGAAATCATTATTACAATGGTGGTAACCCCTATGTCTTATGTCAGGGTTATCTCTTCAGTCATAATGTATAACCTAGCATTTCTTGTAACCCAGAAAATATCTTTTTTAGTTACATATTTTTACTATTATTACTATCATTTATTACAGTTTATTCACTTTGTAGTCCAGCTGTGGTCCCCTCCCTCATCTCCTCCCAATCCCACCCTCCTTCCCTTTTCTTTCTCTATGCCCCTCCCCTAGTCCACAGACAAGAGGGGTTCTCCTCCCCTTCCATCAGACCCTAGCCTAACAGGTCTCATCAGAACTGGCTGCATTTTCTTCCTCTGTGGCCTGGTAAGGCTGCATCCCCCAAGAGAAGGTGATCAGAGAGCCAGCCACTGAGTTCATGCCAGAGAAAGCCCCTACTCCCCTTAATAGGGACCCCACGTAGAGACTGAGTCTATGGGCC
This sequence comes from Pachyuromys duprasi, assembly GCA_028658305.1. Classification (NCBI taxonomy): domain Eukaryota; kingdom Metazoa; phylum Chordata; class Mammalia; order Rodentia; family Muridae; genus Pachyuromys; species Pachyuromys duprasi. Next base: position 2,983,955 of record CM053763.1, read on the forward strand.
AACACACCAAGTAATTCAATTTAAAAATGGGGTAGAGAGCTAAACATAGAATTCTCAATAGAGGAATATCTAATGGCAGATAATTACTTAACGAAATGTTCAGCGTCCTTAGTCATCAAGGAAATGCAAATCAAAACCACCCTGAGATTTCATCTTAGACCCCTAAGAATGATTAATATCAAAAGTTCAAGTGATAGCACATGCTGGAGAGGATGTAGAGAAAGGGGAAAAACCCTCCTCCATTGATAGTGGCAATGTAAACTTGTACAACCACTTTGGAAATCAATCGGGTGCTTTCTCAGAAAATTAGAAATAGTACTATCTCAAGATCCAGCTATACCACTCCTAGGCATATATCCAAAAGATGCTCAACTATAGAAGGACATTTGCTTAAACATGTTCATAGCAGCTCCATTCATAATAGTTACAAGCTGGAAACAACCTAGATGTCCCTCAAAGAAGAAATGGATATAGAAAGTGTGGTACATTTGCATAATGAAATACTACTCAGATATTAAAAACAAGGAAATCATGAAATTTACAGGCAAATAGTGGGATCATCTTGAGTGAGGTAACCCAGAAACAGGAAGACACGTAAGTATATACTCACTCATAAGTGGCTATGAAACATATAGTATAGGATAAACATACTACTATACTCCTAAAGAAGCTAAACAACAAGGAAGACCCTGGGGAAGATATTCAATCTTCATTCATAATGGAAAATGCAATAGACATCAGAAGCAGGAGAAGACAGGAAACAGGAAAAGAGCCTACCACAGAAGGCCTCTGAAAGACTCTACTGGTAGAGGTATTGTAGCAGAGGCTGAGACTAATAGCCAAACTTTGGGCAGAATGCATGGAATTTTATGAAAAAAAGGGAGAGATAGAAAGACATGGAGGGGACAGGAGCTCCAAAAGGAGACCAATAGAGCAAAAAAATAAACCGAATCCTGGGAACCCTGTAGAGACTGATATCACAAACAAGGGCAATGGATGGAGAAGACCTGAAACGCCAGCTCAGATGTAGACATAGAAAATATCTTTGAGTGGCATTTTTTAAATTTTTGTTTTTATTTTTTCACAATTTTTTCATTATGTATCCCGATTGAAGCCCACTCCCTCAACTCCTTCCAGTCCCACTCCCCTCCCTCTTTTCTTCTACCCTCTTCCCCTAGTCCATTGAAAAGGGGAGTTTTCCTACTCTGTCATCTGCCCATAGCTTATTAAGTCTCAGCAGCACTGCCTGGATCCTCTTCCTCTGTGGCCTGGCAAGGCAGCATCGCCAGGGGCAGGTGATCAAAAAGCAGGCAATTGAGCGCATGACAGAGGCAGCCCCTCTTCCCATTATGTGGGGACCCACATGGAGACTGAGCTGCCAATTGGCTACATGTGTGCAGAGGGTCTAGGTCCTCTCCATGCATAATCCTTGTGTGGTGCATCAGTCTCTGCAGGACACCATGGGCACAAGTTTATTTTAACTTTGTTGGTGTTCTCTCTTTTTTTTTTTTAGTTACATTTTATTAACTCTGTATCCCAGGTGAATCCCGCTCCCTCATGCCTTCCCAATTCCACCCTCCCTCCCTTGTCTATTCCCTGCCTCTTTCCAAGTCCACTGATAGGGGAGGACCTCCTCCCCTTTCATCTGACCCTGGTTTATCAGGTATCTTCAGAACTGGCTGCAAAGTCTTCCTCTGTGGCCTAGAAGGTTGCTCCTCCCTTGCAGGTTGGGGAGGTCAAAGAGCCCTCCATTGAGTTCATGTCAGAAATAGTCCCTGTTCCCCTTACTAGGGTACCCACTTGGATACTGAGCTACCATGGGCTACATTCAAGCAGAGGTTCTAGGTTTTATCCACACATGGTCCTTGGTTGGAGAAACAGTCTCATAAAAGACCCCTGTGCCCTGATATGTTTGGTCCTTGTGGAGCTCTTGTCCTTTCCAGGTCATACTAACTCCCCTTTCTTTCATATGATTCCCTGAACTCTGCCGAAGGTTTGGTTATGAGTCTCAGTTTCTACTTTGATACAGTGCTAGGTAGAGTATTTCAGAGGCCCTCTGTGGTAGGACCTCTTGTGGGGCTCCTGCCCCCTCTGTGTCCTTCTACCCTCCCTTCTTCCATAAGCCTTCCTGCACTCTGCCCAAAGTCTGACTGTTAGACCAGCAATGGTGCCCTGTGGGTGGAGCCCTTCGTGCTTTCCATGCTGTTTCCTCCCTTCCACCGCTCCTGATGTCTACCCTGTTGCCCATCCCGAATGAGCACTTCGGCATTCTCCTTAGGGCCCTTCTTAGTGTTTAACTTCTTTAGGTCTGTCAATTTTAGTATGGTTATCCTATATTATACGACAAATCTCCACATATTTGTGAGTGTATACCATGTCTCTCTTTCTGTTTCTTGGTTACCTCACTCAGGATGATCTTTTGTAGTTTCATCCATTTGCCTGCAAATTTCATGATTTCTTAATTTTTAATAGCTGAGTAATATTCCATTGTGTAAATGTGCCATAATTTCTTCATTCATTCTTCCATTGAGGAACATCTAGGTTGTTTCCAGATTCTGGCTATTACAAGTAAAGCTGCTGTGTTTTACTGTACATGTTATAACTAGTGAAGTAATGTTTCTCTTGGTGAGACTCAATAATATGTGTGGATGTCACAGATGATACACAAATTCTATGCAATCTCATACAGTGTCATTACAATTGCTGTTGCCCGATGTTATTCAAATGCCAAAATATCCTCTGAGGAGTTGTAATATAGCTTTTAAACTTTTATTAAACTATAAAGGGAGTTGTAGTGGTCAGACACCACAAGAATACCTACAGAGTCAACTAACCTGGGTCCATGGGGATTCACAGAGAATGAACCACCCAACAAAGAGCATGCATGGACCGGAACTAGACTCCCTACAGATATGTAGCAGATGTGCTGTGTGGTCAACATGTGGGTCCCCTAAAAATTAGAGTAAGGGCTGTCTCTGACTCTATTGCCTGCTACTAGATTCTTTTCCCCTAGCTGGGCTTCCTTTATCAGGTACAAGTGGGAGAGTCTTCCCTTAGTCCTGCTGTGACCTGAGGTACCTGGTTGGGTCAGGGTCTCCCTTTCTCTGAGAAAATGAAGACTGGGGGTGGAGAGAGATGGTTGTGAGGACAGGACTGGGAGGATAAGAGGGAGGGGGATGGGATCAGACTTTAAAGAGATTAAATTAATAAATAAATGAAAAAAAAACCTAAGATACATATAAGTATATCATAATGCCCCCTCCCTCTCTTTTCTCCTGTCCCTCTTCTGTCCAACCCTTCCTCCCCAAATTCATAGATGTCTCTTATTTACATATAAATATTAATGAGTAAGCATATGTGTGTGTATACAATATGCTACATCCATTAAGTGTTGCCTGCATGTGGTGTATATTTCTTAGGTTAATTATTTGGTATTGTATTATTAATCAGGGCACTCATCTCTAAGGAAGACCAATTCTTTCTCTCTTATTCAACTTTGATTGCTTGTAGCTCTTTAGCTAAGGGGAAAGCCCCATGAGATTTTCTTAACTATGTTAAGATATTAATTAGTGTTGGGTTGTTCAGATCTTGTTGAAGCAGCCATATTGTTGATATTTCATGGGTGTGGCTTCCCTACCAAAGTAAAATGTAGCATCTTACAACAGACTTCCTGGTCCTTCAGCTTTTACATTATTTCTGTTTCTTACAGAATCATGCTGGAGTTGTATCAATCAGAATAGGTATCCAACAGTCAGTTGCTCTGCACATTTTCACGAGTTGTGGCTTTTTTTAATGATCTCCTTGTACTGCGCACACACACACACACACACACACACAAAAGAATCCTTCCTTGATAATCCTTCCTTGATGAAGAGTGAGATCCACATTTAGATGTGGAGAGTGATAGCTTCTTTCAGTGTTGCCAAGCACATTGATCATAAAAGATTACAAACAAACATCCATGTTACTAAACTTTAGAATGCTTCTATTCAGGACAGAGAGCAGCAAACATTTTTATGAAAAATATCACATTGTATACATTTTACATCTGTACACTGTTTTTTTCTCTTTTGCAAATTTTCTACTCACTATGGTGTTGGGCATGCCAATAGACAAGTAATAAATGTTATGGTTGTATTTCATTGAGATGCTATCTATACATGTCAGCTGGCAACATTTAGCATGGGGTCTAGAATTGGGTAGACTTGTATTACATTGTGCCAGAAAACACCAACATCTCAAGCTTTTATTGACTACAGGATGCAAATTAAAGTTCACCAACCTATGCTCTGGGGGAAATGGAAGTCAGAGGAGCTTTAGTGGCAGTGGTGTCAGCCTGAGAGATGAATCTTCATAGTAACAGATGATATTCAATGTGTAATTGCTTATAGTGTAAAAATGAACAAACCACACATGGGCATATCATGCCATTTGGGGGGAATACATTTTAAGACATTTCCTCATTTTTTAGAGCTTCTTGGTTTATGCATAGATGGACGTTTATGAATGAGCCTCTCTTCCTGAAATGATGCTATAAAGTTTTATGAAGTTTTGAAAAAGTTCTATGTTCTTCCTCAGTTTCACATATCTAAATAGGATGTCCTGTCTGGCTATTACTTTCCTCCAAAAGAATGTTTCCTCTTGTGTAATGTTAACAATTAAACAATCATCTTCAGTGTGTACGCAGTTGATTGCGATTCCTTCTTCTCTTACTTTCCAGCTCTGTCTGCCTTAAATTATGAGTGAAGACCAGCAGACACTCACACCCATTTATATCACATTGAATACCACAGATGATTAGAACCATTCTCTGAAAGATTGCCAGCACAGCCCCGAATGATTGTGATTTTGTGTATCAGGGACCTTGCAATGTGACAGAGGAGGAAAAGAAGGTCATCATTCAACCTCTGGACAGACCTCACAATACTTCAATCATTCCCAGACCTATAACAAATTCCTCTCCTCATTTCTACTAGGGACATTGTGAGTTGCTGATTACTTTTCTGCTAAAGGCAATTGATTTTTCTTCGGCACTGCCTGTCATCCTCACTGTCTGAGTCATGTTAATGAACTCTCATTACTACAAACTACTTTATTTTTGCTTTAACGATTCCTTTTGCATACAAGTGCTTGGAGTCAAGAACACGTGCCCTCGTCCGTGCCTCCACTGTCTGCATAAGACTTGAGGCAAGCCTCTCCTTCTTGGTGTTTGCTTTGCATTTATCAAAGGGATGGCTCATAACAAATGTTAAAGTTACTACACTCTTGAAACTAATGGTATGGCTTCCTTGTGGCATTATTATGTTTGTTCTTTCCAACAAGAATTGTCTTGTCTATCACGTGAGAAGAATTATTTAACGCTATGGCTAACTTAAAGTGAATCACTATTTTATCTTATTTCTTTGTCTTATTCAAAAGTATTTTATTTATATTTTGCAATTTTTTGTGATCACAATATGATGGGGGAGGAAAGCAAACTTAAACAAAATTCTTGCCTTAGATACCGTTTCTCTTTACCTTGCATGATTTTTTTAATATAAGAAAAACATTTAAATAGGAACATGGATAAAAATATCTTTAAGTCTATTGATTGCCACTACAAATGATCATAATTTATTTTTTACAAAGCAATTATCATGTGTTAGGACTAAGTTTTTCTATATTAATTTAGTCTTCATTTTAGCCCATCAGATGAATACTTATAAAATTTGAGAAAAAAATTAATGGTTCTTTTAGACATTGAAAAAATGGTCCCCAAGTGAATTGCCTGTGATGCACAGAAAAGCAGAGCAGGGAAGAACTCAGGTTCTGGCTCTGTGTTCTTGCACTAGATCACAAGGGCAACCACATCTTCACTTAACATGACTGTGGTCACCCTCCAAGCGTAAACATTATGTATTATCTTTTTCAGCACATTCAACTAATTTTATTTGTATTTCGTAGATGATCTATGAAGCACAATAAAAACCTTTGCAACCTTTATGCAAATACCTTCTCTCTGTTAGACACAGAAAGGATGTTTTCCCTTCCCTGCAATCATCTGCCAGCAATTGATTCTTTTTAACTTTTTATTTATTATTTATTACAATTTATTCACATTGTATTCGGGCTGTGGCCTCCTCCCCACTCTCCACCCAATGCCACCCTCCCTCTAAGTCCCTCCCCTAGTCCACTAATAGGGGAGGACCTCCTCCCCTTCTATTTGACCCTAGCCTATCTGGTCTCACTGGGACTGGCTGCAATGTCTTCCTCTGTGGCCTGCCAAGGCTGTATCCCCCAGGGGGTGTGATCAAAGAGTCTGCCACTGACTTCATGCCAGAGACAGCCCCTGTTCCACTTATTAGGGAACCCACTTGGTGACTGAGTCTGTAAGCTACATCTGAGCTAGGGTTTTAGGTCCTCTCCATGCATGGTCCTTGGTTGGGATATCAGTCTCTGCAGAGCCCCTGAGGCCCAGTTTTTTGGGGGGCTCTGTTGGTCTCCTTTTGGAGGTCCTCTCCCTCCAGGTCTTTCTATCTGCCTTCTTTCATAAAATTCCATTAACTCTGTCCAAAGTTTGACTAGATGTCCCAGCCTCTGCCTCAATACCTTAATCAGTAGAGTCTTTCAGAGGCTCTCCATAGTAAGCTCCTGTCCTGTTCCCTGTCTTCACCTGCTTCCAAAGTCTATCCCATTTACCATTCTGGATGAGGATTGACTGTCTTCCCTAAGGTCTTCCTTGTTGTTTAGACTTCAGTATATTTATCCTATATTATGTGTCTAATACCACTTATGAATGAGTATATACCCTGCGTGTCTTTCAGTTTCTGGGTTCCCTCACTCAAGATGATCTTTTCTAGTCCCTACCATTTGCCTGAAATTTTCACGATTTCCTTGTTTTTAATAGCTGAATAGCATTTCTTTGTGTAAAGGTACCACACTTTCTGCATCCATTCCTCAAATGAGGGACATCTAGGTTGTTTCCAGCTTCTGGCTATTATGAATAGAGCTGTTACAAACATGGTTGAACAAATATCCTTGTTGTGTACTTGAGCATCTTTTGAATATATGACTACGAGTGGTATAGCTGGGTCTATAGCACTATTCCTAGTTTTCTGAGAAAGCACCAGATTGATTTCCAAAGTGATTGTACAAGTTTACATTCCCACCAGCCATGGAGGAGGATGCCCCTTTCTTCACATTCTCTCCAGCAAGTGCTGTCACTTGAATTTTTGATCTTAGCGACTCTGATGGGTGTGAGGTGAAATCTCAGGGTCGTTTGGATTTGCAAATGTAGTTTCTTAAAGAGCAGAGACTATAAACAACACCTTGGGACAAATGAGTAATGCTGAACCCCTTCCTACCACCAATCTTTTTCATGTTATTTCTGTAACTGCCACCCCAAACCTGATGACTCTTTGATTTATACAGAAATAATTTGGTAAATAATTTTTCCATATTACAAGAGTCTCAGAAAGAACAAAATAAGGTCATAGTTGAATCAGCATGGTCTCCTTTATAAAGTATAGTAATAGTATACTGTTAATTAACTCCTTAAGAGTTGGCTAATTGCTGTAATAAATTACCTCTATAGAGAGCTTTAAAATATAAGTATAATTCTACATCGTCAAGAATTTAGATTGTCATTAAAGCCACCTATTTATTCATATCCCCTTATTGAACTTATTACTTAGCCCATAATTCTCTGAAAGCAAGCTCTTTGATCATCTAGTCTTAGGTTTTCTGAACACTCCCTGTGAGATTGCTTGGCTCCTCTAAACTCTTAGCACATACATAAATTCAAGTTGAACATGTGTGTTCAACTTAAGCATTTATGGACTGCTGTGGACCCTGCCCTCTTTCTAGGGCTTTGGCTTCAAAGCTGTCTAATAAAGGCTATCAGTGTAGCATGAGATATTTTATGTGGGTGTTTGCTTAAAGTCCCAGGAAACTTTAAACATACAAGAGCTACCTCAGCTTTAGGAAGGGCTGTCCCTCTATTAAGCTAGGCAATTTAGTAAAGAAGTGAAGAGTATGTGCAATCACCAAAGAAATAAAATTATGATGTTCTAGATTCCAGTGTTCCAACGCCTGACAATATATGAGGATGGAAGGACCTTAGGACAGACTGAGAGGTCAACAGCCATGGACAGTAGCACGAGATCCAAATACACTTTCAACAATTGTGAAGAGTTCAGATTGTACCATACAGGTTAGTAAAACAGGTTAAAAGTTAGTAAATAGTGAAGTGAGAAGGGTGATTGGGATATAAGGCAGGCCTTCTCATCACCAACGCAACAATTGATGAAGATCAGATGATATTGCAGCAACTTAAGAAAAAAGGCAACCATGGCCAGATGAAAGCAAGGGCAGAGAAAAGAGAAAGGATATTCTAAGAGGATCTGTGGAGAAGGAATCCATAAGACAACAAGCTATTTATGAAATCAGAAAGAGAAAGAAGGATCCAAATATCTCTGGATTTTGACCCTTGGTGGATCCTGGTGCCGTTTATTTCATAAAGGATATGAGAGAAAAGGCAAATTTAGAAACGGGTGAATGAACAAAGATTAAGTGATGATACACAAATGTGCTGATTTTGGCACTTTTTGAACTTTGGAGAAGGAACATGATAAAAGACTGGTTAAGAAAACAAGATTTTTGCAATGGGCATACTTATAAAAGTGATTTTCTCAAATGAGTACTGAAGGCATTAAATGGGACTACAAATGTGTACTACATCAAGGACACATAATGGGCCTGTTACATAAGGGCTGTCTACTAATAGTCTGTTATTAATCAAATAAACTTGCTCAGTCAATTTAGAAATGTGTAGCTCAGAAAGGAGATAAGCTCCACAGAAAGAATTTTTGGTCTCATGCTCATATTGGAAAGTGTTTCCAAACCTTAACTGCATGTCAGTATCACCCCAAAACATGAGAAAGCTGAGCACTTGACTTTCCTCTAGTAATTGTGACAGGCAGCAGTGAGACTGAAGGTCAAATGGAAGAGCAGGTGGCATGTCAGCTGCAAAGGCAAATAGCCAGAAAGAGATGGGTTGTAACATTAGACCTTTGCAGACCAAAATTATATTCTTTCTAACAAGACCAGGTCATTCTTCCCATTTTGTTGTTTTCGTTGTTAAAATGAAACTCTGGATCAATTTGAACCATAAAATCATGGGAAAATGTGGAAACACTGGAGCCCCTGATTCATTATAACTAAGGAGAGACACTGAGCAGAGAGAGGCTGTTGGAAAGCCTATGACTACCCACCACCATCAATCACTCTGAGGCAGAATTAGAGGAGGCCTGTCGCAACTGGGCCTGTGGGGAGTCTATGAGCAAGGGGAGCAAGTTTGAAAGATCCAACTCTTCCTCCAGGGTTGTGGAAAGCATAGTGTGATGCCTCCAAGTTCCAAATAGTTGGGTTCACAAGGAAGTATACAGAGGAATTTGGGCAGCTGTCAGGATGTAAAACTCACAGAGCTCCCTGCTTATATTTGAAAGGTGTTATTGGCTCTGGTGAATAAGGCAGCTACATTCACAGCCTCTTTTCACCTAGCCTTCTGTGGTCACAGCAAAATGACGGACCTGTACTTATTGAGGAGCTATGCCCAGAATCAAGTGTGCTGTGACATGGGGGCACCCGAGTCGACAGAACGCAAAGAAGCCCAGAGATTGCTCCTATACTCATTTTTCTCTTCAGCATTACATACTGTCTGTGGTAATATCTTCATGGGATACTGCCCCTCCCTTAGCTCTAGAGGAAAGGCAGTGTTATTGCAAAAGCATTTTCAATAGACACATCATGAAGAAACTCATTGATTCACAAAGATCCTGTCTCTTTATGCAACTTTACATAACTATATTTTAATCTTCCCTTTATAACTGGTCTGGAATTCACTGTGTAGAGCAAGCTAGCCTTTAAATTGTGGCAATCTTCCTACCTCTGCTTTCCAAATGCTGGGGTTGCAGGCATGCATTACCATAAGCAGCTTCCTTGGTCCATTTTATATATTGAAAAATGAAGGTTCAGCTTGGTAGAACCAGATTAGAAATTTTACTAAGCCAAAAAATGAAAATTTCACCACTATATTATAAGGTATATTTATCAACAGTATGGTAGTATAAATTGGCTAGTTCTATAGTAAACATAAATATACAACAGGGATAAAGATATGACTTATCCATTAATATCACTTGCAGTTCTTACAGAGGTTCTAGGCTCAGGTCCCAGCACCTACATGGTGGCTTACAATTATTTGTAACTCTACTTCCAGGAGATTAAACGCTCTCTTCTTGCCTCTACAATCACTATATACATCTGGTTCATGGTCCTACAAGCAGGTAAAGCTCCCACACACATAAAATGAAAATAAATCTGGAAAATTGGTCTTAGCAGATTCTTTTCTAGGATTCATGGCCTCAGTAGCCCCAGGAAGTTGGTTATGTTTCCAGGATTTCACATAATTTCCCTCCTTAAATCTGTTAGACAGCTTTTGTTTCTTATCACATAAATCGTATCCTATGCCCACAGATGAGCATAAATTTAATGAAAAGTGTCTCATCAAAAAAAAAAAAAACCTTTCTTTGTAGTAAATGGAGACCATCACAGAAAACTACAACTGGACATAGTTCAGATATAAACAGATGATGGGAAAACCATCCCTGGTAGATATATCTACATCACTGTGCTTGCAACTATGGCTCAGAGAAAATCAGAGAAGAGGGGCAGAACTATTAGAAGAGACAGAATACTAGTAAGTCTTCTGTGAAGCAATCTCTTAGAAATGGCTGGATAAACAAGATGGAATGATGGCAACATCAATGGACAGTTTAACATGGAAGGAAAAAGTTTTATGGGATTCCATCACTAGACAAAGGCAATCAATGACTGCTGGGAAGATAGGAATTAGCTTCTCCCCTAAAAGAGCCTTGGTTGTCCACCACAGCATGATCATCCCCCAAACTGTGTAAACACATATAACAATATTGGCTTCAGTAGGCTGAATCTATATGTATATTTGTTTATAAAAATATTTTATCATACTCTATGGCTTCAATCTCCAGGCAAAGAGTAAACACTATAAATTCAGTGTACAATCAAGATATGTCTATTAAGAAGCATAAATTATTTAAAATGTCGGACTTACTTGTTTACACAGATATTCCATAAATCTTTATGGTATATCAGATAATTCTGTGGGCTGAAAGGATTTAATAATTAAGAAAATGACAAAGTTGGGGCTAGAAGGATTTTTCAGTGGCTAAAAGGACTCACTGCTCTTTCAGAGAACCCTGGTTTGGTTCCCAGCAACCATATAGCAGCTGCCAACCCATCTCTAACTCCAGTTTCAGGATATCCAACACCTTTCTGAGCTCTGTGGGTATCAGGCACACACATGTAGCACATATATACATGCAGGCAAAACATTTGTAGATAGGTATATAGATGATAGATTATGGATAAGTAGATAAATTGATGATAGACTGATAAATTGATTATAGATTAGATAAAAAGATGACAGAGAGATAGATAGGTAGATGGGTGGATGGATGGACTGATGGACAGATAGACAGACAGATAGAGCAAATGAGAAAGTATTCAGCACAATGAAGCTTATATTTCTATAGTGGGAAGAACAAATAAACTAATTCAAAATAGTAAGTCTAGAACTTATAACTTCTCTGATCAAATATAAAATGGAATAAGGAGTAGAGAAGATGGTGGAGAAGAGGAAGATGTCTTGTTTCATATAGTCATGTTTTATCAAGACAACTTAATTGAAAAGAGACTGTAGAAGGTAGGTCAATGGTGTTTTTTTTCCTTCCATATTTCTCTAGCAATAATGACTGATGAGACTCGTTAAATATCATACAGATGCCTAGGTCATATAACTGGATTATTCTTGAACATCTCATAACTGAAAATAACCCAATGTACTAATCTACCTTCAGCCATGTGGCTGGTTACCTGAGCTCAGGCACCATACATCTATCTTCCTCCCATGTTGTTGGCTGAACCTCAAGTGCCTGGCTCTATCCCAGAATCCTTTCTGACTCCCATATGTTCCACATCCTATTTCCTGTGTAAGCTACAGGTCATCATATTTATTACTGGCAAGTGCTACATCCATTCACAATACAAAATATTCCTTCTATAAGAGTCTGTGGAACAAGCCCAGAAGGCAGCCAGGGTGTAAACACAGACATAGTCAGAGGATGGAGGGTCCCATAGAATGAATAGCTGGTGGAAAGTCCCAGGAGCTAGAGCAGCCACACAATCTGTATTGCTGACTGCCTGTTTCTGTCTCTTATGCCGATGTTAGCACCATTAGCCACAGGTTTTCCTTTTGGTGCTTTGGTTTATATAGTATTTCACAGCATGAGGTCTTCAGGAAAAAGAAGGAACATAAAAAGGTCATCTCTATCCTCTTTGTCCTATAGAAAATTAAAGAGAAAACAACTACTTAACAGATCTACCATTAGCATTCTGCTCTCCCAAGCCCTACTATCATTTTTTTAATACACTAATTTTCTTCTTTATTGTCTGTCAGCCAAGGATATATGGAGGGATCCCTTCACTGCTATACAAAAAATTCTCTGCAACTGGGGAAGGCTGAGTTTTCTTTTTGTACATCTAATTATGAAAACGAACCTGTACACAGCATGACTGGGGATATCAAGCAGCTGTGAACTAACTCTCTCTGAAGCCTTTGATTCATTAAAAGTTAACTCAAACCCTTTTTGCCATAAGAGCTCCTTAAAATAACAGTAACACAGCAATCTTCTGACCAGCTCAGTAACATCATACCAGGAAAACTTTAGGTTCTCAGCATTTTGAGTTTAGTCATAGAGTTCCATAACTTTCCTGGAAGGTTTAGAGGACACAAAACACCTCAGAGAAAATTGCTACTTAGTTCCAGTTTTTGTGAAGCTAACAAGAGCTCTGAGTTCACAGATGTCTTCTCAATTTGGAAATATTAGAAACTCAATTTGTTTCTCATGTCATTGTGGGTCTTTTAGTCTCTTGATACTCACTACTTTCGGTCTTAAGTTTGGTCCAACAGTAACACTTCAGAATTTATAACTCTTAAAATCAAAGGACAGGAGTGGACCTAGCCAGCATGTACAGTCATAGTGGAACACTTCTTACCTTTATGTACTCAGTTTCTAGAAGATACAATATTTTTCACAGAGAGGAAATATATGTGCTTGAATTCAACTTTGATCTAGTTGTGGACCTTAAAGCAAGGCTGGCTTTAAGGCTAAATAATTTGGAAAGATAACCCAAAATGGAACAATATAATATACAAGTTACAAAAAAAAAATCTCCCTATCTGAAATCCCAACCTTTTCACAGATTCTGACTTGTTTTTCATTTCCTTGGATTAAAGAGGTTTCTTTGTTTTGTTTTTTGAGTACCATTTATAGAAAGTTTCAGGTTTGACATGTGCAATGGCTTCGTTTGTCTTACAATAGAGCATTAAAGACATCCTAACATAAAATAATAAAAAATAAAAATACCTAAAGTGCAGAGAAATGACAATAAACAACACTTAAGCCATTTCATTTGTACATATTCTGGTGGCAAGCCTACAGTAGGCAGTCATGTTTAATATTTTATTAACTAAACAACAACCATAGTAGTAAAAAAAATTAGGATGGCTGATAGCCTGAATACCTGGTGAATGAGGTCACTCCTCCAGGAATGCAAACCCAAAAAAAGCATGCCCAGCTATTTTCATCAATTAAATCTTCTCTGAGCATCTGCATGATAGGGAGGAGATCTTGGTCTCTAGCACTTAATATCATCATGTCATATGTCTTTTTTGACCAAGAAAAGCCATGTAATAAAAGGGTAGCAATTTCTCATTTACATGAAAGTTGAAATGTATAAAATTACTCCCTCCTGAAAAAATAACTTTTATCTTAAAAAAACAAAATGGATGATTGTCCCTAAGGAAATAGCAATTTGAAAATCTATGTCCCCAAAACTAGAGGCTGTACAATCTAAACTCTAAAAGAACTGTGCATCACTGTGAAAGCGTCTGCTGCAGAATAAAATATGTTGTTTCTGTGCTGGTTGATACTATCAACTTGGCAGAATCTACACTTACCTAGGAGACAAGCTCTGAACATTCTGTGACGGCACTCTGGATGAGGTTCACTGAGGTGCAAAGACCCATCCTAAAAAAAGTAGCACCATTCCACTGTCAAGCTGTTAAAAACAAAAAAACAAAACAAAAAAAACAAACAAACAAACAAAAAAAAACGGAATGAGGGTAAGCCTCCATAACCCTCTGCTTCCATACTGCAGATGAAGTAGGATCAGTTCTCAAGCTCCTGTCATGACTCCCAGACCACAATGGAGTGGACCTCTCAACTGTGAGCCAAAAGACTTTCTACCTTGTTGCTTTTCCATGTACTTCATCACAGCTATAAGGAATGAAAGGCAGACTGCCTTCTTTTTCTTGTTCACACTGTGTGTCAGCATAAGATAGGTAGTAATCATCACACCTTTATCTTTCTTCATTATCCAAGTGCTTTACAGAGATTGATTGTTAACTCTTCTACAGTCCCAGCCAGGAAGATCAGCATGATTAACCTGAAGGCAAGAAGCAGAGAATCTAGGGGTGTCTCTTCCAAGGATAAGATTAAATGTTAGTTGTCTTTTTTTAAGAAAATGTTTCTCCCCTTGGACATATACAATACTGAAAATGCCATTTCTTTTCTGACACAAAGCATGCAAAGTAGAGCCACACTTCCTGGTAAAGAATACAGTGTTCTTCCTGGCAGGAGTCTTTACTCAATTAGCATCAACACACTTGGGTAAACATTTCAATCTGTGACCAGTGGAGGCATTTAAGGTTAGGCTTCTGATGTCTTCCTAAAACAGCCTGTTTTTGCTATAAATACCCATGAAAGTCCAGGCCTGGCCCCCAGAGGCTAGTTCCGGGCTTCAGAGATACCAAAGGGAATTTAAAGCCAATGTCCTTTTTAATGAAACTTTTGAGTGAGGTAAGATTCACACTAAAGCTTTAGAGCAATGAGAACAATAAATAGTCAAAAGAAGAGAGAAAGAATTAGCTCAGAATAGTGTGGAAACTAGTGACTTGTGAGTCTTTAGATTGAGTAATCAGAGTAAAAGGGTCCCCTGAGACGGTAGAATTGAAGGTGAATGACAAGATGTACCTTGCCAGGTGAAGAGAAAAGCAAAGGATGTGCCATACAAAAATAGGAGATAAACTACTAATAAGCTAGCACAAACCCTAAAGAAGAAATGAACTCCCTACAGCCAAGAATCCAAGAGCAATTCACTGTGGCTGAAGAATAGGGACCTTGGAATACAGATTAACATAGGGTCAGAATGTGTAATCAAAGAAGGAACTCAAGTTTATTATAAAGAATCTTCAAAAACCACTGGGAAGTTTCAAATAGCAATAGAAGTCTTTACTAATAGAAAATCTTTACCCTATTTTCTGAACAGTATTAATGTGCTGGGTGTGGTAGCATATGTTTGTAATCTCAGCACTTGAACAAGGAATGCAGGAGGATGTCCACAAATCTGAGGTCAAGTTGGGATACAGTGTGTTCAAGGCCAGCTTGGGCTGTAGAATAAGACTCGGTCCAAAACAAATTCAAAACTTGAGTACTGGAGAGAGAGATCAGTGATTAACAACATTTCCCCTCTTGCAGAGGATGGTTCCTAACACCCATATGGTAGCTCACAACCACCATTAACTCTAGTAGGAGGGGGTCCTACACCCTCTTCTTGTTTCCATGGACAACCTCATACACGTGGTGCACATGCAGACCAGCAAAAACACAACAAACATGCATAAATTTTTAAATGTTTTAGGTACTAGGGGTAAAATCATGATAATAGATGTGGAAATTATGAGTAGTGAAGAATCAAAGACAGCTCTACTTTTTATAGATGGAAAAGTGGAAGAGGATTATTAGCTACCGCTTAAAATTGAAGCTTTTCACAAAGTATTTGACCTTCCGACTAACAGACCCATGACTTAATTTTTAGATCAAATAAAGCAAATTAACCACATTTACAGTACAATGATAGATGTAATCTCATTGCTATAATAAGGGAGAGAAGAAAACAAACTATAAAACTAGATTAATTCCACAAATGTTTAAGGAAATCTTAAGTTAAAACAACATGAACTTATTTGAAATGTGGAATTAAAATGTGGAATGAATCCAAGTTAATTTTGAAATTAGGTATGTATTTAATTGTATTTCTGTTACAAATCATTGGAATATTCCAATATATGGCCTAAATATACCATAAAATTACATTCAAAGGGGCATAAATAGACAATAAATTATGATGGCAGTTATGTACTTATTTGTTTGTAGTAGTTATAAAGGAAACAAAAGAAAATGTGTCAGTGAAAAAAGAAATCAGGAAAGTCTGAGCTAGGAGGCTATAAGAACTTCTCTAAGAAAGAACATAAACTAATTTTCAACAGACACCATCTGAGAAAAGTGACAGCTGTCACTGGGACACAGGCTCATAACTCTTATACTCACTCACAGTGTACTGAAGACATCCATCCTGGAGGAGAAAATCTAGCCATTGCATTGCCTGGCCTCTAAACCAGCATCATTCACTGACCCTTGGGAATGGGAGTGTGTCAGAGGAAACAAGAGCCTGTAATTTGTTAAGACTAGGGAAGTTATTAAGCCTTGAGAGAAGTTGGATATAACAGCTCATTGACTTACACTTCTAATATAATCTTCTGTTCACCTTTGCATTCCCAGGGCTCAGCAGAGGACAAGTGCATAGCAAGCATTCATGGTTGAGTGAGGGGTGAATAAATGAATAATGGCAATTAAATACACAGTGGAAGGTAATTTTTGGCTCCTGCTAAGTAGTAAGAAAGTCGATACATGAGATCAATCATGGCTTTCTCCCAATGTAGTAACCCCACTGCTGTAACATCTGTGGAGCTGGGCATTAACAACCAACTAGGTTAGAACTATTTGGGTTCTTATTGATGCCAGGACTCTATCACACCTGGCTTCAGTGCTTCTCAGACTGTGTAGAGCCTAAAAACCACCACAGCATTTATCAAAGTGCAAACTCCTAAGTCTGAGCAAAGCCAGAGAAAGACTCAGCATATGAGAATAACTTGGAGGGGCTGGAGTGAAGAAAGGGAGAGAGAAAATGATGTAATTCTATTTTAGTTCATTGTAATAGAGGATGGAGTAAGGTGAACTTTGTGATACTACTATAACTCAAAACTACAAATAGGAATTGAACAAATGCATTGACTTAGCCACGCCAAAAAGTGTTTTTAACAAAGATTGCAAGTAATACACGAATGACCAAATTTAGTTTAAGAAAGGCTGTCTGCTGGGTCATATTCCTCACACCTGTGTGTCTCCTAAAATGCTAAGTGGCCTCCAGGAACGTCTCTACATTCAATTATCATTGTCCCTTTTTTGTTAGATCCCAATGCCACCTACTCATTCACTCCTACCCTAGTATCTCTTAAAGCCAGCATCTTCCGCCTAAAAAAATGAGTTATGGGTGGAACTAGTCAAATCTCTTCAAACAGTAGCAGAATCTAGTGTTAGAACTATAGTCCCAAATTCTAACGCTTCTGTATTTTGGCTTTTGAAATTTGAAGTCTTCTCCTTGGTCCAGTCTATTCCACAAGCAAGTAGAAACTTACCCTTAGCTATGCTGGGACTCTTCTGCTTCATCTGTAATGGACAAACTCTAATGGCTTTCAGGGATCTTGATAACAAGCCATGGAAAGAAACGAGTTTCACAAGGCAGTCTATGGCAATGGAGTTTACAAAATGCCTACCCTGTTGCCTTTTATGACTTCAGATATTTCATCTTCTTAGCTACTCTATTACATCATATTTTATTTCCTGCATTTAAAAATGTGGGCTAGGATGACCGCTCAATCAGCAAGTGCTTGCTCTCTGTGCATGAAGGAAATAAGTCGACTCCCAGATTCTGCCTCATAGCAAAGAAAAGAAGCAAAAACCCAAACAAGAGAGACGGGACCTGAGAAAGGACACCTGGAGCTGACCTCTGACTTCGACAGGCATGCACTCCATGACACCCCCCACACACACACCCTTACACAAAATTTAAGCTTCGATTTTCCAGATGCTATCACAGCACTTCACTAGGTCACAGCTGCAGTGTGAAGAACACTGACAGTAGTGATCTTTATGTTTTCTCCAGTTCTAATGCTCTGTGATAATGAATGAATAGGGAATTTGCTTTTGCATATTTATATATTTCCTCTATTTATATATTGCCATCTATACAGATAAATTCTCAGGAAAGAAGTTAAGTTTCATAAACTTTTCAGACAACTCTATAGGATAGCATAGAGTCCCACCATAAATTTATGAATTCATAATTCATAAGAAAAAATGTTTATTTAATAATGCCACAAGCCAATGGGAAAGATTTGGATTTTTTTTTCTAAGTTTCCCACTAAGCCAAACACACATTGCATCCCAAATCTTCCCACCATTGAAATACTTGGTTTTTAAATCTACTTGGAAAGATGAGAGTGAGCCTATTTGATTTTAACCTCAAAGTTCCGATTTTGCCTGGTGAAGGAAAGTAAGAGTGGAATGATCAGTGATCAGAGTATTCCTCTTCTACACCCCCCATCCGTGCTTTCCTCCCCTAACTATACCAATACTGTTAGTTATCATCATCTACATCTAGGACTGAGACCTGCTACCTACCACAGTGTAAGTAAGAATATCCTTACATTCAAACTTCCTTCATTGGTCCTGCCATCATGACTTTTGATCCCCCAGTGCATACTCCAATTGAGAAGGTGACCCTTTGACTGCACATCTCTTTCCTTCACTTCTATTGACTTTAAAGGGAGGAAATATAATAGCTTAAAGATGTAGCATTTTTGAAGAACTGAAAGTTGTGGGTGAGAGTAGAAAAAGCAGTTCTATCAAACACCTCTCTTCACTCATGTGAACCTTGGGAAAGACAGAACAGAACCAGAACTTTGGAACACAAACAAGGAACTCTCGGAAAAACAGAGAATCAAGACACTTCAGGATGTCATGTTGCTTTAATTTTGGAGTGGATCATATACTTAAAATTCCATTATTCAGAAAGTGTGGCACTGGATACAGTGGTACACACTTATAATGCCAGCACTGAAGAAAAAGAAACTCAAGACGACCATAAACTACATTTGACCCTGTCTCAAAAATAAAAATTAATAAACATAAAATCCAGAGATCAAGGAAAATATACTAAAAAGTTAGTAAAAAAATTAGCAAATGTTTGAGGTCTTAGGCAGCTCTTGGTCTTGGCTCTCTTATAAAACGATCACTTTTTACTAATTATGAATTTTATCATGTTTTGAAAGATGAGTCCTTAAAAAAATAATCGGTGAATTCTCACAGCAGTTGAAAGCCACTAGCTTTTGTGTGTTTCCTTATCGCCACCTGGTGCATGTTAAAATAATGCAAGATCAAGATGGCTTAGCACAACTGAATGATCAATGGAAAAAATCAAAGTTAGTGGCTAAGCAAAGCATTAACAGACAGAGAGCCTGGATGCGGCTCAGTGAGCTGCAGATGTAATGGGTAAAGTGTTTCATTATACGAAGGTGTGGCTTCCCCTGGCCTGCTAAGACTGGTAGAGTGGCCTCTTTCATTTCAAGAATATGACATTGTCCTGGTTTTCTTCCTGATTCTGTGATGAACACCCTGATGTAAAGTAACCTAGAGGCAGAAAGAATTTATTTTGCTCACAGTGACAGGTAACAAAGTCGGGGCAGAAGCTCAAGGCTGGAACTTGAAGACAAGCCTGCTTGCTGGTCCACACAGTACTACCTCCAAGCTCACTTCACAGCCAAGTGAGTACAGCAAGAGCCAAGGACAGCATTTCTCGCTAAGTAGTTACAGGCCAGTTTTCTTATACAGTCCAGGACCACTTGCCTATATATGGCACTGCCCACAGCAGACCGGACACTCCATGAATTGAGAATCAGGATAACCCTCAGAGGCATGTCCGCTGGCCAGTTTGGCCTAGATAATTTCTCAATAAAGACTTCCACTTCAGATGATTCTAGGCTGTATCAAGCTGAAGTTGAAGTCAACCAGGGCAGACATATTCATGGTAATGTTAAATATGTTGCAATATACAAAATTATACTGCAATTGATATAGTTATGATTAAAATTTAAGTAAAGTATTACATTTTAATAGTACTGGCAAAAATGCTTTATTTCATTATTGCATTTGTTTCATTTCCCTAGAAAAACACGAAACAGAGTTGGCATATATGAGAAACCTAAATGGAGAAGTCTGGGAGAAGCCTCAAGAGACACAGCAATTGGAGAGATCCAAGATGGCTGCCACGAGAGAACACTGTGTCTGAGGAGTAGGAGAGCAGAAACAACACAGCGACCAGGAGACTGAACTCTGGGACCTAAAACACCAGCATTGTGAGTGCCAGGTGAGTGGAACTCCTACGGTGAGAAAATCAAGTGGGAAAACCCTAGGGACACCCAGTTATTATCTGGAGAAATTTCCCTGTGACCAGCAGCGCACAGCTCTGATCTGGAGGAGCTGCTGCGCTGGGAGCCCGCACCCGCCATTATAGACTGTCTCCCGGGCAGTCTCAGGAGGAACCAGGTGCT
>CM053763.1:3005104-3026219 GCA_028658305.1 Pachyuromys duprasi
GAGACACAGCAATTGCCTTGCTTTCTGTCTTCTCCCGGCCACAAAGAACTTCTCTCATGCTGAGTTGGTTTAAAGAAAATCTTGGCACAAGTATTTCTGATATCGGCTTCTTAGGGGAAAAGCATGGGTCTGACCTACTTCTTCAATGGTCATAGAATGACACAGATTGTTAGGGAAGCCAGTAGATCCTCCTTTTCAATTCCAGCAGCTTCTGGCTATTTGGGAAAGCATTACTGATGGTTGCACACCTCATAGAGGGGCAAGAGAACAACAAAGCCTCTTTAAACAAGCCACATCTGCTCATACACAGCAGAGCTGCCTCTTTCTGTCCATGTAACTGGCTGGATATATTGATGTCAGTGAATGTGTGTATGGGTGTGCGTGTGTGCGCGTGCGTGTGTGTGTGTGTGTGTGTCTTTTCTCTTCCCACTGAGATCTTATAGCTCTGTTTTACTTTTCCCCTATCCCGATCTCATGCCCATTTTACTAGACTGTAAAAACTGCAAGTCTGGGAACCACTGATGTAATTAAAAGACAACAGAATGCTAAAGGACTGAGTTATTTCAGAGTCTCATTTCCCTTGACTCTTCACCAGTGTGCACACAACCTGTTTGTTATAAAACAGAACGGAGTATAGCAGATTCCTGAGAGATGCTAGTTATCACTACCACTGGGAAGATGCTGAAGTGGCTGCACAAGGACACTGCTATGATTGTGCTTAAAGTCAGGCTGGGTTGCCTCATGCTGTACAAAGAAGGAGCACAGACTGTAGGCATCTCTTTCAGCAATAAACTCTGTCTTACAGAGTATTAGAAAGCAGACACAGGCCATTAAAACCAACTGGTTCCCCTATACCTTCCAGTTATCATGGTTATTCTTACATTTCATCTTCCATAAAATCACTCGCTAGGTTTGTTTTGCTCCCTCCTCTTCCTTGTTAACTTCCTCCTCTCCTCCACTTTCTCATCTTTTTCTGTCCTTCCCTTTCTTTTGCTTCTCTTCTTCCTTATCCTCGTTCCCCTTCCTCCTCCTTAACTTTTTCCTTAATTAATATCACAATAAAAGTCTGAATTTTTTTTAAGTAGGAAGAGTGTTTAATGAAGCTGTTGAGAAACTTGCCAGGTTGTAGAAATGTATGCTTACTTTCCACTGTTCATCTAGATGTCTCCCACTCCCCATAGTAGCCCCTGATTACTCAAGAGGCTCTTATTCTCTTCAAGTGTCTATTGATGCCAGGATTCTGTCAGGCCCCTAAACCTCAGCAACACTCACCATGTAGGTCTAATGCAGTGAAAGCTTCTTTAAATTAGCTAGATTCTAGTGCATCGCTGCCAAAATGTCACCTATTCAATAAAAAATAGTCCCTCTCTAGCTGTAGTTCTCCACCGCCCCCTCACCCCCCGCCACCGCCCCAGCCAGATCATTACAATCAGGTTTGCTACTTTGCACAAAGACTGAGCTCATCTGACCTTTTACAATACTGGGATCATTTGAGAGATCATTTACATGTTTCCTGAGATCCAGTCTATGTTACTTTAAACTGATCTTTTCACTGCAGTAAAGCTGTATCTATGATAGGTGTATAAAGAATCCCTTCTTAAGCACTATTTCAAAATAAACGGGTGCTTACTTGATGCTTGATGAAGGAAAATAATCAAACTTTTGCTTATATAAAACACTACAGAACCTTGTTAGCTTATTCCTGAAAGGGATTTTTTTTTTACTCTTTTCACTGATTTAAGCAGCAATTTGAGAAAAAAAATAATAAGCATTAAAAGCAATAATAGTAGTTTTTATGCTGAGGTCGTTGAAGTATGGGATTTGTACATTGCTTGATTCTTTACTAATATATGTAAAAGCAATATATCAAATTGAAGACTTTGTATGCTTTCACCAAATTAAGTTCACATTGCTTTCTTAGTAGCACTGGCTTACTGTGTTTAACTTATATTTGTAAAATGAGCAGTTATGTACTTTATTGATGAGAAAAATTTAAGTTGGAATAAAGTTATATTACTTGGAATCATAGAATGAGCTGGAAGGAAGTTTAGGGATAGCATATTTCAACATTCATTCTGAATGCTCATTTTATTACTTCACAGATGAGGAAACTGAGTCTCCATAAATGTCTTATTTCTACAGACCTAATCAGAAAGGAAGCAAAGTAAAGTCTATCTCATTATTTAAAGCCAAAAATATGTAATGCCTCAAATTAGATGCTTCGTCGGAATAGCATATTTTCAAATTCATTCAATAATGGAAGCACTTTCTGTGTTACCGAGGGTTTAATACGTATTGCGTGCTATGGTTTCATGATTAGAACTTTACGTTTACACTAAATAGATGATTAATTATTGAGTTCCTCTGACGTCCTCATCATAAAAATGAGTACAATATTTTCAAAGTTATTATTTATTGAATGGCTTGTTTTTTAGAAGATAGTAAGTTTTTCAAGTGATTTACTTTGGAGATAGAACCACACTCTAAACTTTACCTAGGTATGTACCTGCATGTACAAGAGAAAAACTCTTCAGCCTCGAGTCCTAAATCAAATCGAAGTGCTTCATCCATACGCATCTTGTTGAAGAGGAATGCTTTGCTGCACAGCTTGCTCCTTGCAAAGGAGATGTGAGATTGTGGTTCGAGTCCAGCAGGTTTGCCCTCTCTCTGCCAGCAGGCAACATTCCTTCCTCAATGCCCAGAGCATTTAATGAGTTTCATAGATCCCTAACATTTTACTTCATCATAAGTTCTTTCTATTGAGCATGTGTTTCCTACAAACAAAGCACACTAGTATCATAATTAATCAGGGTGAAGAGCAATCCTTTAATTTGGTTTTAGAAACAAAACTTTAAAACTTTGGTTTTAAAGAACAAAAAAATTATATTAAAAAGGGCATAGTCATATTCAACAACATCCTTTGAAATCACTCCAAGTTTGCCTAACAAAGCAAAACCCACAGAAGAAGAGGTTCATCTAGAATCATCTCTGTGTACTTTTGGGATAATGATCAACCAGGAAGCAAGACCACCTCTGTCTAACGTTACTGTCATACTCAGCAAAAGATGATTGCAGGGAAGCCCCTTTTGTTGCAGAACGTATCTAGAAAATGTGTAACTGAATGGAGACTGCTTTAGGAGAAATCAGTGCTTCATGGCACTCTCTGCAACCCCAGAGTTTACTCTTCTTCTCTTAAATAAAAACGGTCAATCAACCACATTAGAGATTCCATTAAAATTAATAAGATTTTAAGACTGACATTCATGTGTTTTGAATTTTAAGTCTTTGAGGTCTCCGGTCTGCTGTCCAACTTTCCTCTTACAGTTACAGACATTAACTCTTTCTGCTACTAGAAGATAGACTAACAGAAAATCAAAACTTATTGCCAAGAAGTGGATCAAAAGAAGATTTTTAGGATCTATTTTTCTGTTAAATCTCTCAAATGTGTAGTTATATTTAACTAGTTCCAGGCTGTTACTTAGTTGCTCAGTTATCCTCTGATAGTTCATGATGGACAGTGGGCTGGACTTTCAGTGTACATTTCAGACTGAACAAATAAGCCACATTGACATATATATAAAAAATACTTGTCTTAATTAATACGTATTCATATATGACTGAGTTATGTACAGTGTTCTCATATGTTAAAATAAATTCAAACCCCTGTGTGTTCTTTACAATACATGTAGGTTTGTGTCCCTTGCATACTATTCATGATGAATAACTCGCCAAAGTTTTCTCAGAAGTGAATGAATTTATACCAAGACAAAGCAGAAAGCTTTATCTAGTTAGAGTTCTATAGACAGACACATTAAAACAAAAAAGTGATGGAGAAAGTGGAAGAGTCATAAACATGGAGGAAAGAAAATTCAAGGGAAAATACTCATGAAGCTACTTGAAAGTAAATGTCCCACAATATAGAGGACTTTATAAGGAACCTAGAAAACTTCTTTGAAGTCTGAAGCTAATGCATTCAAAATCATCTAATGATCATGTACAATCCTTCAGAAAAAATCAATAGAATGTGTGTGGTTGTAGAATCAGCCCTGTTAGCAGTACAGAGCCTTAGAAAGGAGCAAACGTAGGGCTAAGTCAATCTAACTTCCCGTAAAGGCTGCATTAGTAGGAAACTGACAGAAATCTTTGAGCAAAATCCTAGTGCTGGCTCGGGAAACCACAGGTGAGGGTTTGCAATTTATCTTGTTCTTTTTGTCATTTTGTTCAGCAATATTTTTATTCAATGTCTGCTCACAGTCACTCCCTCCCTGCATACTTTGGTAATTATTGAGCTCTGTTGCCAGAGGACGTTCTCATGCTACATGGAATAAAAGCGGTGCTGTCTGCACGGGGAGAGGCATGGCTGGTTAGGGCTAGCACGAGGGCCTCTCATCTTCACAGCCCTGCTCTATCATCTGTACTAAATCTGTATTCATCTGGGCTAAGACATTCAGACCTACCAAACTCTCCAACAGCATGGCACAGCACCTTCAAATAAAACTTTCTGTGTCTATCTCTTCCTTTGGTTCTTACTGACAACTGTGGTTGATACAGTATTTGGTTGTGGGAATGTCTGCAAGTACCTGAAACTTCTGTATATTACTACAAAAAAATGAAGATATAGGACTTTTAAAAACCAAACTTAGACTAAGCCTCTAGTGGCTCATTATACGATGCATTGAATTCCTTATCAGAAAATTTCTCACTGGAGAGACAATATCTGACTGCAAATGATGGATACAACCAACCCTCTCAACAGAAATCTGAAATACAGCAGGGATTGATTGGCCAAATAAAATCTGGGGAGGACCCTCTTGTCTTCAGACTTAGATCTCTAGAATTTCTACAGGCAAGCTAAAGGGTTTCTGAGAACTTTTAATCTTCAAAAATCTCAAGTCTGAACAGAAAGAGCCCAACACAGAAAACCCACAAAAAGAAGCCCATGAGACAAAAGAGTCATGGACTGAGTGGTACAGCTACAAGCCAAGGAATAGTGAGGACTACTGGGAGCCACAGTAAGAAGGAGGAAGATGGGAGACTACTGAGGCATCAGAGTCCTACTGACAGTGTGATGCCAGACTCATTTTCAGAACACTGAGCGAATGAGTGTGTTGCTTGAATCTTGCAGTTGGTGGTAATTTACTTATCACTAAAGGAAGCTAATAACAGGAAACACATCCAGGAGTCATTCATTCACACTGTTCTCCCCACCCAGTCTACAAATGTTGACACAGAAAAGCTGAATGTCTTTCATTTATTTTGAGAATATTTACAATTCTAAAGAAAATAGGGATTATTTTTAAGTTTTAAGCTTTTTCATTCTTCTCAACACCTGTAAGAAGCCTCTGTTTATACAGTGAAAAACCATATAAAGATGATCAGAAGAGTAGAACAAAATTGATGAAGATATCAGAAGATGGAAGGATCTCCCCTGCTCATGGATCGGTAGGATTAACATAGTGAAAATGGCCATCCTGCCAAAAGCAATCTACAGAATCAATGCTATTCCCATCAAAATACCAATACAATTCTTTACAGACCTTGAAAAAAAATTCTCAAATTCATATGGAGAAATAAAAAACCCAGAAGTTCCAAAATTATTCTTTACAACAACAGATCATCTAGAGGCATCTCCATCCCTGATCTCAAGCTGTACTACAGAGCAATAGTAATAAAAACAGCATGGTATTAGCATAGAAGCAGAAAGGTGGATCAAAGGAACTGAATAGAAGACCCAGAAATAAACCCACACACCTATGAATACTTGATTTTTTACAAAGAAGCAAAAAGCATTCAATGGAAAAAAATACAGCATCTTCAACAAATGTCCACCTGGATGTCTACATGCAGAAAAATGGAAATAGATCCACTTTAATCACCCTGCACAAAACTAAAGTCCAAGTGGATCAAAGACCTCACCATAAAACCAGATACCCTAAATTGGTTAGAAGAAAAAGTGGGGAAGAGCCTGGAACTCATTGGCACAGGAGACAACTTCCTGAACAGAACACCAACAGCACAAGCTCTAACATCAACAATCAATAAATCGGACCTCATGAAACTGAAAAGCTTCTGTAAAGCAAAAGGCATTGTCATCAGAACAAAACGACAGCCTACAGACTGGGAAAGGATCTTCACCAACCCTATCTCTGACAGAGGGCTGATATCCAGAATATATAAAGAACTAAAAAAATTACAAAGCAATAAATCAAGCAATCCAATTTAAAATAGGGTACAGAGCTAAACATAGAAGTCTCTGTAGAATGAATATAGAATGGCAGAGAAACACCTAAAGAGATGTTCAGTGTTCTTAGCCATCAGAGATGCAAATCAAAATGACCCTGAGATTTCACCTTACACCCATCAGAATGGCAAAGGCTAAAAACTCAAGTGACAGCAAATGCTGGAGAGATTGTGAAAAATTGTGAACCATCCTCCATTGCTGGTGGGAATGTAAAATGGTACAACCACTTTGGAAATCAATTTGGTGCTTTCTCAGACAATTAGGAATAGCACTTCCTCAAGATCTAGTTATACCATTCCTGGGCATATATCCAAAAGAAGCTCAAGTACACAAGGACATTTGCTCAACCATGTTTGTAGCAGCTTTATTCATAATAACCAGAAACCGGAAACATCCCAGCTGTCCATCAACTGAGGAATGGGTACAGAAATTGTGGTACTTTTACACAATGAAATACTACTCAGCAATAAAAAACAAGGAAATCATGAAAATTTCAGGCAAATGGTGGGATCTAGAAAAGATCATCCTGAGTGAGGTATTCCAGGAGAGAAAGACACACATGGTATATATTCACTTATATAGACCTATAATATAGGATAAACATACTAAATATGTGCACCTAAAGAAGATAAACAAGAAAGAGGACTCAGGGTAAGATGATAAACCCTCACTTAGAAAGACAAATGGATGGACATTGGACGTAGGAGAAAACAAGTAACAGGACAGGAACTTACCACAAAGAGCCTTTGAAAGATTCTACCTAGCAGTGTATCAAAGCAGATTTTGAGACTCATAACCAAACCTTCGTCAGAGTACAGGGAATCATATGAAAGAAGCGGGAGTTAGTATGACGGAGAGAGGATAGGAGCTTCACAAGGACAAAATATATCTGGGCACAGGGGTCTTTTATGAGACTGTTTCCCCAACCAAGGACCATGTATGGATATAACCTAGAACCCCTGCTCAGATGTAGCCCATGGTAGCTCACTATACAAGTGGGTACCCTAGTAAGGGGAACAAGAACTATTTCTGACATGAATTCAATGACTGACTCCTTTACCTCCCCCAACTCCCAAGGGAGGAACAGAGGAGGACATGGCAGCCAGTCCTGAAGATACCTGATAAGCTAGGGCCAGTTGGAAGTGGAGGAGGTCCTCCCCCATCAGTGGACTTGGAAAGGGGCAAGGAGGAGTTGGGGGGGGGAGGGAATGAAGGCAGAGGCTATGACAGGGATACAAAGAAAATAACCTGTGATTAATACAAAAAATTAAAATTAAGTAAAAAAAAGTAATGAATCAAAATGATCACCAAAATAAACTAGCATCCTTGTATATACAAGAGAAATGGAAAAGTGTACTGGTTCAAGTGTTGTGTATTAGAGAACAACAAGCAGGTGCAGCAAGCTGACAGTCCCTGGCTGGGTGCACTGAGTGAAGAACAAACTTTAAGGTATCTTTTTGACCAGACATGGAATAAGCCAAAAGCTTTCCTTCCAGTCTGGTTCCAGAAGCACAACAGGGATCACCTAGTCATTCAGACATGGGACCCACTGTTCTAAAATTAGAACATACTGTTCAGAGTTGGAATTTTTAGTTCCATAAATTCACTTTTTTCATCCCACACGAAACACTCCTAAGAGAATTTTACTCTACTACTGCCTACTGTCAT
Organism: Pachyuromys duprasi; assembly: GCA_028658305.1. NCBI lineage: Eukaryota > Metazoa > Chordata > Mammalia > Rodentia > Muridae > Pachyuromys > Pachyuromys duprasi. The sequence continues at coordinate 3,013,014 of CM053763.1, forward strand.
GGATTTTAAATGGCAAGATGAATTTATGTCAACCAGTTAAAGGTGATATCCTTGTGTTCCTACGGCCCTTCCCACTCTGAGTGACTTGACTTCCTTGGGAAACATTGCCTGGAGAGAGGGTTTCTACTTGCTTGAAAATTCTACTTCAATAAAGATCTGTTTTATTGAAAAAAAAAAAGATGATCAGAAAAGCATGGATTTTCCTCACTTTGACCAGATAATGTTATGACTATTACTATCACATAGTATTACTATGAAATACTTGAAGACAGGTCCAGAAATGAGTAAGAGGGAGGGTGAGGAAGGAACCATGCTGTAAATTCTCAGCATCTTAAAGGTTGCTAGCAGACCTCTGAACAGTCTGAGGTCCTCACAGGCTCATAATAATTGATGTTGACTGCTGTTGAAGGATATCGTGGGTGTAATCTTAACTGATGACATAGTATTTATCCTACAAGAGAGTATAAAACATTTTAGCATATCTAGGATGAAAGCATATTCAGACTATGCTTTGAGGGAGTAGAAACTACAGACAGTAGCATAATCAAAATGTCTATGCCAATCACATGAGGACAGCACAATTGAAGATAGGGCATGACTCCCCACTAGCATGCAACTGTCCACTGACTGGGTCTAATTTGTGGCAAATAACCACATTTTGGTCACTGTGTTTCATTTATGGGTTGCAGTTGTGTTGTTTGTGGGATGCCCCTCAAATTAAAGGATGAATTACATGGATTCTAATTTGTGAATGTGGTAATTTGAACAATAATATGTCTCAAGGAGTCAGGTATGCTTACAGTTGTTTTCCAGTTGATGGTATTTGGGGTATTAGCAAACTTTTAGAGAGTCTATCCCTACTGAAGAAAGTGCATTTCTGGGGCATTATTTGAAAGTTTGTATCATTACCCTACATCAGTTTCTCTTGCTGTTTAACAGGTGTGGTGGCACCAGAATACAGAAACATTATCACAGTCTTGTGTAATGGAAATCAGTGGTTTTAAAAGACATTGTCTGTCTAGTAGCAATGAGTTAAAGGTTCCCAAGAAAAGAGAAAGACAGTTATTGGTGTTATATAAGCTGGTTTACTAAAGTTCTTTTTGTGTCATTGTTAAAACTGGACTTTAGAGCTATCTTTAGACACTCTTTTTTTCAATATTAATCTTTATTTTTGAGAATTATGGTCATGACACTGATGTAAGTTCTGCCATTTTACTTTTTATTCTGGCTTTATGGAAAGTACCAACAACCTTGAGTAAAGGTGCTGTCAAATCGTGATAAATTGAAAGTGGCCAATTAGAGGTTGGAGGTCTGAAATAAATAGTCACACTTATACTTGACAGCCTAGTAATAAGGAACTGGGCATCTAACCACTGTGTGGAGTGAAAAGCCCATTTGTCATAATAATGGCAACTGTCTGGTCTCTCTCTAGTATTAGTATTTTAGTTGTGTTCCCACCAATACTCACTCATGTGTGCACTTCTCAGGATAGTTAGCTACATGCAGATCAGGCCAACTTTGTAGAGACTAAGTGGTCAGTCCTTCAAAACTCCTGAGGCACAGAAAAGCATATCAGATATTCTGGGTCAGTAGGCTGAAGATTGGATGCCCAAAAGACACTGAGAAACCTCTGGTGACTGTCCAGGCAATCAACTGTCTCTGTCATTTCTATAGTACAGGAAGCTGTTTGCTCTATGCTGCCTACATACTTAGGTAATATTATTTCCTCCTAAAGCCTCTGATGGGGTTGAAGACCAGGTAGTCATAGTCTTCTTACAATTAAGTTTAGTTGTTTAGGAACTAAGACAATGTTTTCAGTCTTAAAAGATGTTTTAAAAGATGTCTACATAGATGTTTTCAAATTGGTAGATATAAGGCAGTGATTTAGTACAGAACTTTGAACTCAGCAGGATAGGATAGATAATGAAATTCTTTTTCCAAGGATGCCAAATAGGAATGGACAGGACATTGTAAATATAATTCTGACTGATAATTCTCATAATTCCTCTTATTGTATATAGTTTATTAACTTTAGAGAAAATTACTTTTTAACAGAAAGGGGGCTATGTAATGGAAGTTTTGGTTTCTTTGTAAACCTAGTTATGTTATGTAAATACGTTTTTGTTTGAATCACAAGTGTGGGAGTTTAGAGGGGCTATCGTTGGACCACACCTGTTAATTGTCTTGTGCAGAGCATGGCTCTTGCCTGTGGCATGTAGCAGTTTAGAGAAACCAGAGAAGGTGTGGTGGTTTGGAGCAGACAGAAGGAGAGAGATGCTTCTGGGCACAGCAGCATGGAGGAGACTGCTAGCTGCAGATGCATTTGATGGAGATTCGTATAGAGTCTATAGTTGACCCTAACTAGCGGGGAAAACTAAACTCTCTGGCCCCCTCTCCCCACTAAGGGAAATGGAGGCCTGCACATCTGAGTGTTTGAAAAGACTGCTGAAGGTGGCTCTCCACGGCACAGATCATATAGTTGGAAAAAAAATCTTTGCTCCTTCTACTATGTACAGCACTCTATAGCATCTGTCACTCACACTGTTCTTTTAGCATGTGTTTGTGCATATGGCCATTGCTAAGGAACATGAGTCTGTAAGTAATAAATGAAAGACCGGTTTTCACAGAAAATCTCTGTGACGTGATAGGAGGATATATAATAGGGTAAGGAAACTACTCTCCCTGCTTCTGAAAAGCCACTTTGGTAAGCTGCCATCATAGCGGGAACTGGCAGACTGGCCCCCTTCAAGAAATGGCTCCAGGGCAGACAGTGAGCATCTCCTTTACATCCTTCTGGTCAATATCCAGCCACAACACACCAGTTGGTGACAGTCATGTTAGTGACATCTTATCTCCACTGCAGCAGGGACAGTCTGAGAGTGGCAGGGACAGTGCTTTGGGAACAGCCCTTTGATAATCTGTGATTACAGGGCCTGCCTCAGTGGCAGAATTAGAGAAAGTTCAGCTTTGTCCTCATCCCATCTGGCAGGTCTGTGGAAATAACTACTCCATGAAGAAAAGGCCGTAATTACTTGACATATGCTGTGTTAGATAGCAGGTGTTACATAATGCATTTTAGAAGTGTTTTCATCAAAGTGCTTCATTTTTATGAAGTTTTCTCAATGTGGTCAGTGTTGCCATTTTCTGTGAACTTCACTCCCAGACCAGGTCCTGACCATGTTTCTACAAGACTAGAGTGGTAAGCCCTGAATGCATCTGACTGAATAAAACTAGACTCAGAACAACCAAGGACAGGTCTGAAACCAATTAAGAACAAAGAGATTTCTATTTCCAGTAATTATCTCTTAACATGGGGCCAAGTTTGTGAAGCATTTACTTTATTGCCCTATGCCTAGAAGTTAGTATTCTTCCTTTCTTGCCTTGCTGTAGCATTGCTATTCAAAATGTAAATTTATTTCCTGATGTTCCTATTAACATACTTCTAAAAATGAAACTTCATTTGAAACATGAATGCTTTGTGCTTCCCTGTTCTAATAATTTACAATGAAAATATTAAAGTCCATTCTTTTTAAAAAATAAAAATTTTATTCTTTTAAAAAATGTAAATTTATGGCTAGTTTCTGGTTTCTTCTACAGCATGAATATTCAATTCTAAAGTTGGTGTGGTTGCCTCAGAAAGTCTTTTACCATTCTGGAGGAAAAACGAGCCATTAACCGCTTCACAGCTGGCTGTCTTCTCCTGCTCATGGGCTGCCACCCCCATTCTGTGATGCTACTCTGGACTATAAAATTAACAACTCACTGTTATGATCCTCTGCAGGGCAGCATGTGTCTGGCCCAAGGATTCATGTTAAGCAGTGGTGACATGGATAAGTAACTGCAAATGGAGATTAGACTCCTAAACTAGATTGGCATTTCTTTTCTCAATAGATGTTTCCATACCCTATTTGCATACTGTACATTATCAACCCAAATGCTAATGAAATCTACCCAGAGCAAGTTGTTGCTTTGGATAATAAAAATGAAGTGCAGGATAAAACAGGGGAAATGGCACTGGGGAGAATGTAAGTGTTCCTGTGTCCTGCGGTAAATACTGCTATAGCATGCCTTCCCATTAAAGCACGGTGGTGTTTGGTTTGGTTTGTTTGTGGTGCTGGGGACTGAATCAAAGGCTTTGCATATGTCAAGCAAGGGCCCCTGCACTATATCCCAACCCCCTAGGCTTTCTGTGTGTGCAGGACCTTTTTTAATATATAAAGAGCTAAGAATTTGGACTGGATCACTTACTTCTGAGACACCAGCAGAATTGCAAAGTGGTAGACAACATGGAATGCACTCAACTTCCAATGTGATCATCAATGAGATTTTCTGGAAACCACTTCTTGAAAAAAAACGACAGCTCACGGCCATTAACAGAACCTTTTCCAAACTCACATGGATCCCTAGAGTAGATTTGAGGGCCCTGGGGTTCATCCCACAAAAGCCAATGTGCTGAAGTCTCTGGTGTTCTTAGGAGGTGTTGCAATGTCTGTAAGGTAGGAGCTAGCAAGGAAGTTTGGTCCTTGGGAGCACAACTCTGAAGAGGCTGTTAGGACCATATAGCTTATTTACCTATGTACATCCTGGCATGATGTTCTTGCTGTCTTACCACTTTTCCAAACAACATGTTCATGGGAACACAAACTGAAATCTCCAAAACTGGGAGGTAAGATAAACCTTTTATCTTTTAAACTTGATTATTTTAGGTATTTTTCATCGTAATGGAAAGCTGAGTCACATAGAAGGTAAAATTAAATGTGCATATTCACATGCACAAAAAAACCCACAATGATTAATATGGTGTAGGTTCAGCATAGTTTGTCAGATAACTCAGAATACTGTCTTTTATTTGCTTGATTAGGAATAAAAAATCTTCAGAAACTGTAATTCCTGAGACTTTTGGTACCTCTAGACAAAAGAGATTGAGTGCAACCCCACATTTTTTTAATAGCAATTACAACTCACACCTTTGTTTTCTTAAATTTATCTCATGCATATGAATGTTTGCCTGCACAAATGCATGTATGTCATGTGTGTAGAGTGCTCATGAAAGCCAGAAGAAGAGGTCAGTCTTTGAAATTAGCCATAGACATTTGTAAGCTGCCATTTAGGTACTGGAAACAGAACCTAGAGTCTCCTCAAAAGCAACAAGTGCCCCTGATGCTGAACCAACTCTCCAGCCCACCATACCCCGCTTCTGCCCGTCTCCTCCTCATACAAGGTTTCTGTATTTTCTAATACAGAGATTACATTTTCTTAGTGTCCCGAGAGCTCTTCTTACATAACACATTAAACAATGTAAAGCTTAAAATGCATTGTTCTTGGTTGTGAACAGGGCCCAGTTTTACGCAGAGCTTTACACATCTCTCTAACAGAGAAGGTATTAACTTGTTCAGGAGACACATTTTACAGTAATGGGATGACTAGCAAATATCTACCAAGAATTTGCAAAATACAATTCTAGCACATGTTAAAATGTACCATCCAGAAGCACTTAATTTCGTTCACTCTATCCACAATTATATGCACAGTATCTTAATTGGCTTAGATTTATTCTTCATGTTCTACAAAGGACTGCTGTCAGCTGCAACTGTATGTAGCAAAGGCACTTCCATTCAGGATTTACAAGGCACTCATACCTTAATTAACATAGCTTAAATCCAATAAATAGTAAACTCATTTAAATTTTAATAATATTAAATGTTCACATTTACACAATCTTTTATATAAGTGCTGGTGTTTGAACTGACACATCTATTTTATTTTTTCCTTGGTTTCCCATGATTAAACTTACAGAAGTTTACATTGAAGCTTAATTATCCGAAAAAAAAAAGAGAGCCCTAAAATTCCAGTTCTTCCATTTATTCAATCTAACAGGATAGAAATGCCAAAATTTAGGGACTAGGGCATCGGAGTTACTGGAAAGCTGCAAATGTACCCAAACCATGGAAACTAGCAACAGTTAAATGCTGGGAAAATAAGATCTATGCCATGTTTGTGATAATTTTATGAAGTTGCATAAATAACACAATGTTTTCTACATTTCAGATATCGCTAAGCTATGTTCAATAAGCTGAAGTATGGCTTCTAAATGGAACATTTAATTCATATACACCATTAATAAAGATACATGTAAATTGGATATCTGCATTTATTATTTAAATAAATATCCAACACTTCTAGGAGAATTAAAGAAAAATATGTTGATAATACTTCAGTATGTTTTCTCACTACATGTAAAGTTCTGTAGCAGTAATAAACTCATATAACTAGCCTGTAATGTGAGGAAAAGTGGTGTGGAGTAATCACTACCAATATACTCTGTCCTTTCAAAGAACCTCATTTGTTTCCCAAGAGACGTGTCTCCGTGCTAACAACTGCTTGTACGTCTAGCTTCAGAATATCAGGTGTCCTTTTTTGGCCTCTGAAAGTACCTGAATTCAAGTTCACATATGTTCCCTGCCATCTCCCTACACACACACACACACACACACACACACACACACACTTCACTAGGCCAAGACAGTGTAACAGAAACAGCTTTTCATTATAATTCTAGTAAGAATTCTATTACTCAATGAGTCTCATGGAGAGAAGCACAGAGCCTCATCTTCTTTTAAAGCTGTGCTATGTTAATCTTTTACAATTAGAAAGAAGAAATCTGTAACAGCCATTCCTCTGATATCTTTTCCAGTTTTTAACATTCAATTTACAGTTAAATAGGAATGCTGTGGGGGCATTCTTTCTTTCTACATATCCCTACCTGATCACCACCAAATCATCAAACAGAATTGCTCTTTCTGGATATTTATACCTAATGTATTCCCCGTTTTCAGCCAATATCTTTCCTGTTGGTCTAAGTGACCACTCATTTTTTTTTCCTGAATTTGAGTAACCAACCACTGATTGGACTCTTTCATCCTCTTCCTGACCTCCTTGTGTTATAGGTTCAGAAACAGCTGCTCACTGAGCATTCAGACACCAGACTCAATTCAACAAAGGTTTATTGAATGCTAAACAGAAACTGACTGGTCAGGGCCATAGTCTGAACTCAAGAGCCAGACTAGGATATTGGTCTGCTCCTAAGGCAGGTTTTTTAATACAAACAAACAAACAAAAAAGAACAAACAGAAAAAAAAACATAACCAGGTAGCTACCAGGTAACAAAACTGTAACCTGGAATTCAGGTGCAGAAAGCAACATTACATCATTTTGGATAGCTAGACAAAGCTTTTCTAACTGACCTTTAATTTGATTGTTTCTGCAGTTGGGGGGACTTCATACAGTGTTCAGGCAACAAAGTATACCAAGTTTGAGAAATGAAACCATAGAGACATAATCAAAAGGGAGACTTGGAGGCAAAATGACTTCTGATATGCTAAAGGCTACAGCAGTTGTTAACAGAGGAGTCATAGTTATTCTAAGAAATGAAGTAGGTCTTAACAGAGGGTCTATAGAATTTAAGCAGGTTACAACACTTGGCCCCACATTTCTCTTCTCCTGCACATAAACATGTACAACCAATTATTTCCCCATCATAGACAAGTTGTATTTTAATTTTAAAACAACAATTACTTAAGATACAATATGAAAAAGCCAGAGGATGAGGAGGAGAGGGGCCATATTTGTTCTTTTGGATATGACATGGCCGTTGCTCACAACGTCACAACAATTTTGGTTACCTCCACAAAAATGCTGTACAAAATCAAGCCAGTTAAAATTTCAGTGTGGCTTGGGGAGGAGCTCTTTGCAGCTCCACACTTAACAGAGGAGCAGTTGATAGCTGTTGGGAGAAGGGGAGTCATCTTCCTTTGGGAGTTTGAGCTCTGATATGTTGTCCAACACCCACACACAACGTGTCTCACTAGTTGGATTTAGTAGATTACTTTTAAAAAAGACAACATAAAGTTGGAAGAGAGGAATTGGAGAGACACAGGGAGATTTAGAGGGAAAAATGAGTATGCTCAAGATATAGAGTACAGTATATAAAATTTCTAAATAATAAAAATGCATGTTTTAAATATTAAACTAATTAAATCACCTTTTTCCGAGATTTTCTTTTCCCTTTGGATCTTTAACAGGCCAACCATATCTCACAGAAGTTATCTTCCTCATCTAGCAATTGGTGCCTGATCTTCAATCTTCAAGATCCTCAACACAGACTACTGAATGAACTCACCCCCAACTTCAGCTTCTCCTGGAAACCCCCCTTGAACATACCATGTCAGACACCAGATATAATATCCTACTAATGACCACACTTGAATTTAGTACATTATATCTAATTGCTTTCATCTTAATAACTATCATGTAAACACTATGTTGCTTTTCCTGTAACAGAACCCCAAAGCTTAGCACAACTGACACAATCATTAAAGTGCTATTTAAGTCATGAAAACCAGGATATAGGCAGCATTACCTGCCCTTCCCCCCAAAAAGAAAACCCAAACACCTAATCTATTAGAGTCCACAGTAGGAAAGTCCCTAAATGCACTAACCTTGCTTGTTGGTTTCTGTAGTTTCACTGCTGCCTAACTGATCTTGCTGACTGAGTTGTGTCAAACAGTATGTGATTTCTGTGCTTAAACTCTCACCCAAGAAATGCTCGGGGCTTCACTGGGGTTCTGAACATCCAGTGTAGTCACTGCCTTGCTAATAAAGACTTTATATCAACTTTAACCAGTGTCTGAGGAGTCTTTTCTGGCAGATCCCCCACAACATTCCAACTACTGACAAAGCATTTTGTTAACTAGAAGTCATGTTTACTTTTTTTGAGAGAACTTTGTGCCACCACATACAGAAGCTAGAAATGCTGATAAGAAGATAGTGTGAGAGTAAATGAATGTCTGATGCATTCTACACTCTGAACATTCATGATCTTAGAGGTGCAGGTCTTCCCCATTGTCTGGGCCTTTTGAAATACTGACAAGTTCTTAGCTGGGAACAATCTAAGAACTGAAGGTCTCTGTAAACTAAACCACAGTCCTCAGCCTATCTGGTAGCTATTACCAGACAGCTGCTTCGATGGAGAAATGTTTCCACATGGGTTCTTAGAACCCAGTATGGGGGTTCTTGGCCACCAGGCCAATTACAAAGAATCAAATAGTATTGCCCATATAGGAATAATGTGAATGTGTATATGGAACTGTAGCAGACAGAGTCAACAAATGTAATCTCATAGGAAAGTCAGAGATTCAATCATCCCTACTCTATTTCAGAAGCCTCATAGAAACACTCAATTTAGAACAAGAATTGTACACAAGGCAAGAGTTAAGCATAATTAACCAGTCTTGGCCAAAGGGTGGTAAGGTTGAACATTACTTCAATTTTGCCTCAGCAAAGTAGTATATTTGAAAAGTTTTTGTTGCTTAAGAAGGCAAATCAGTTACCATGAGGTGATGGCTCCTGCTTGGGGGAGCGATCTCATTTTAAAGTGACCAGTTAGAAACTGCTGTTTCTGGGATCCAGGGTGAATGCAGTTTTGAGGCAATGACTGGAAACTCTGTGGAATCATCTAGTCGATCTAGAACAAGACACTTCAAATGCTGGAAAATTCCTCAGTTACTCTTACCCATCTGTCTTCAACAATAAATAAGGACAACATGGACTAGTTTTCACAGGTTTTAGACAAATGCTCTTTGAATGAATACATCTCTGTGCAAAATTAGGCAGAACACTGACCCAACCTAAAACAGATACAAAAATGGAGACAGATGGTGTCAGGCTTTTAGTTTTTAGTTACTTGGGGAGCCAAGTGAGGAGTTAGTACGTTTTAGCAAAATCAGAGTTTCAAATCTTTGGGTATGAGCCTATTCTGCTTGCTGTTATCTTATACACATATCATGACAAAGGTTAAATGAAATGAGTTTAAATTCATTTAGCAGCCTCCTATTTTACACATGGGTGCCAGTCTGTGGAAGTGTCTGTGCAAGAACAGGCTTGGCTTTAACATCAAGCCACAGGAAACAGGCTGAGCTCTACTGTACCTTGTACTGTACTGTACCTTCTGGGATTCCATTGCTTTCCCCAGAATCACCCTCAGGCTATGAAATCTACTCATCATTAGGTAAATGCGGCAGATCACTAAAAAATAAGAGGGGAAAAAATAGAATGATGGTAGGTTAAGTGCCTTTTATAAAGTGCAATCAAACTTACTTTCACCCAGGAATAATCTTGAATTCCTAGAGATGTTGGGAGGGACAAAAAGTTCCCTATCACCTCAAGTCCTTGTTTATCTTCTTTAGGTGTATCGATTTCAGTGTTTTTTTCCTAACTTATATGTCTATATAAGTGAGTATATACCATGAGTGTCTTTCTGAATTTGGGATACTTAACTCAGGATGATCTTTTCTAGATCCCACCATTTGCCTGAAATTTTCATGAGTTCCTCCTTTTTAATTGCTGAGTAGTATTCCATTGTGTAAAAGTACCACAATTTCTGTATCTATTCCTCAACTGAGGGACATCTCGGTTGTTTCCAGGTTTGGGCTATAACGAATAAATCTGCTATGAACCTGGTTGAACAAATGCCCTTGTTGTGTACTTGAGCAACTTCTGGATATATGCCCAGGAGTGGTATAGCTGGATCTTGAGGTAGCAGTATTCTTAGTTGTCTGAGAAAGTGCCAGATTGATTTCCAAAGTGGTTATACAAGTTTACATTCCCACCAGCAATGGAGGAGGGCTCCCCTTTCTCCACAACCTCTCCAGCATGTGTTGTCACTTGAGGTTTTGATCTTAGCGAATCGGATGGGTGTCAGGTGAAATCTCAGAGTCATTTTGATTTGCATGTCTCTGATGGCTAAGGACACTGAACATTTCTTTAAGTGCTTCTCTCCCTGTCTGTATTCCTCTACTGAGAATTCTCTGTTTAGCTCCGTACTTCTTTTCTTAATCGTATTGCTTGATTTGTTGCTTTTCAACTTCTTTAGTTCTTTATATATTCTGGATACCAGCTCTTTGTCAGATATAGGGTTGGTGAAGATCCATTCCCAATCTGTAGGCTGTTGTTTTGTTCTGGCAACACTGCCTTTTGCTTTACAGAAGCTTTTCAGTTTCATGAGGTCCCATTTATTGATTGTTGATATTAGAGCTTGTGCTGTTGGTGTTCTGTTCAGGAAGTTGTCTCCTGTGCCAATGAGTTCTAGGCTCTTTCCCACTTTTTCTTCTAATCGATTTAGTGTGTCTGGTTTTATGGATCAATCCTCACTTAGAAAGACAAAAGGGATGGGTATAGAATGCAGGAGAAAACAAGTAACAGGACAGGAGCCTACCACAGACAGCCTCTGAAAGACTCTGCCTAGCCAGTGCATCAAAGCAGATAGTGAAACTCATAACCAAACCTTGGGCAGAGTGCAGGGAATCATATGAAAGAAGGGGAAGTTAATATGATCTAGAGGGGACAAGAGCTCCACAAGTACCAAATATATTTGGGCAAAAGAGTCTTTTATGAGACTGTTTCTCCAACCAAGAACCATGTATGCATATATCCTAGAACCTCTGCTCAGATGTAGCCCATGGTAGCTCAGTATCCAAGTGGGTACCATAGTAAGGGGAACAGGGACTATTTCTAACATGAACTCAATGGAGGGCTCTTTGACCTCTCACCCCCCGAGGGAGGAGCAGCCCTGCCATGCTACCGAGGAGGACTTTGCAGCTAGTCCTGAAGGTACCTGATAAACCAGGGTCAGATGAAAGGGGAGGAGGTCCTCCCCCATCAGTGGACTTGGAATGGGGCAGGGAGAAGATAAGGGAGGGAGGGTTAGTGGGGGAGGGAATGAGAGTGTGGGATACACCAGGGATACAAAGTTAATAAACTGTAACTAATATAAAAAAATAAATAAATATGAAAAAGTTCCCTATCAAACCCAAGACAAAGGTAACACCATTCCTTCAAATTAATAAGTCAAAATTTTTATGTAATGGCATAATAAAGAAATTAAGGTCGGATCCAAGATGGCACCCCAGGAGGACACTGTGTCTGAAGAGCAGGACAGTAGTGTAGGCACAGGGACCAGGAGACGGAGATCTCCGACCTAAAACACCAACATTTGCGACTGCCAGGTGAGCAGAATTTCTACGGTGGGGAAATCAAGTGGAAAAATCCAAGGGACACCCAGCTATTCCCAGGAAAAACTCTGGAGGGAGACAGGCTGCGCACAGCCGGGCTGGGTGCCTAAGCCGCCATCTTGGGCTGGGGCACACGGTACCCCAGACGGACTGAGTTTCACCCAGATACTGTGGGCTACACCTGTCAAACCCACATCCCTAGGCACACCCAGCCACCACCCCCAATTGGGACCCATAGTATCAGGTCCAGACCAAGGTGCACCAAATACCATCTCAGCCCATGGTGCAATGCCCCTGACACAGAAGGAGGCGCCAAGGCTCCAGTCCAGAAGAGAGCCTTTAGCAGCAAGCTCAGGGCAGAGCTCAGAGCCTCTTGACCAGAGCAGCGCCCCCAGCGGATATATCAAAGGGGGACACAAAGCCTCTGGCAAAGTGTGAAGAGCCAAACCTCCAGACCAGAAGGGAGACCAGCCTGTGGTGCTCACAGATTCTAGCACAGAGCACGAAGCCAGGCACACAGATCCCACAAAAGAGTTCAACTGAGGCAACAACACACACTATCAAACCACTAGAATTCCCTGATCTTCTTGAAGAATACTCCTGACACAAGAGATTGACAGTTCCAGTCTGAAGTTCAGCCTTGAAGCACAAACAGCTCCCTGATTATATATAAACAAATGCCCAGAAATTGGCTTAAGAACTCACCCAACAAAAATCAGGACACCATGGCCCCACCAGAAGCAATAGAGATTTTAATGCAATGGAGAAACAGGAAAATTATATTAAAGCTATAATTATGCAGATATTAGAGGAACAAAAGGAGGCACAAAAAGAGGAAATGAACAGGGCCCTCAAGGAAATTAAGAAGGATTTAACTGCCCACATACAGGAACAATTAAAGATAGACAGAGAGGAAACAACCAAAATAGGACACACAGTCAATCAGATGAAGGAAACGATACAAAGCATGAAAACAGAATTAGAATCTATAAAGAAGACACAAATGGAGAAGATCCTGCAACTGGAGAACTTAGAGAAAAGATCAGGAACCACAAAGGTAAGCATCACCAATAGAATACAAGACATGGAAGAGAGAATCTCGGGAGCTGAAGATACGCTGGCTAAAATGAATTCCTCA
>CM053763.1:3026719-3047571 GCA_028658305.1 Pachyuromys duprasi
CAGAGCAGATATTAAGACTGGCGATCAAGACTTTGGCAGAGGGCAAGAAGTAATGATAGTTCTGGGGGTGGTTGGTGAGACTTGGAGAGAACAAGAGCTCCACAATGACTAAACTGAGCAGGGCACAGGGGTCTTGTATGAGACAGTTTCTGCAACCAAGGACCACATGTGGATGTGTCCTGGAATCCCTGTGCAGATGGGACCCAGGATAGCTCGGTGTAGGACTAAAGACCCTAGTGAGGGAAACAGGGACTGTCTTGAACTTGATGGCTGACTGACTCTTTGACCCTCCCCCATACAAGCTGGGGAATGACAGACTGGCTAGATCCCAGTGGAGGACATTGCAGTCAGCCCTGAGGACACAGGATGAGCTGGGGTCAGATGGAAGGGGAGGAGATCCTCCCCCGTTGGTGGACTTGGAGGGGGCAGGGAGGAGATGAGGGAGGGTTGGGGAGGGTGTGAGGGAATGAGGGAGGGGGCTAAGCATGGGATGCAAAGTACCTAACCTGTGATTGATAACGAAAAAATAAAAAAATAAAAATAATAAAAATAAATAAAAAACTGCAAGAAAAAAAAATAAATTAAATCCTTTTCTGTTCACAAGTAAAAAAACAAAAAGAAATTAAGCATTCAAATGATTCTATTCAGAAGAAATAAACTGCACTCCAAAATGACTTCTGCCTTCTAATAACTAAGCATTACCCAACCAGTCATTTCTACCTACTGTTCCTATACTTACCTGTATTTATGTGAGCCTGCCTGAGTGTATGTGTACCACATGAGTGTAGGTTCCTGGAGAAGTCAACAGAGGTCATAAGGGGTGTTGGATTCCCTTGGATTAGTGTTAATGGTAGTTTGTAAGATACCTGCTTTATACAGATACTGAGAACTAACACAGGTCCTCTGCCAGAGCGGTATGTATCTCATGTTATTTTTTTTAAATGCTTCTCATTTTTTGATTCATTCAGTCAACAAATATTAAAATGTACTTGCTTTCTTGCAGTGTGCCAAGCCCTGCCTCAAGGAAACTGATGAAAAATCCCCCACAGGTGAAATTCCGCAAAGCTGTCACAACTCAATTCCATCGAATAGTCTTACTCCACGAACATGATTTCTGTAGAAGTAGGAGAGAGGAAGTGAGATGATGGAATTTTGGCTCTGCCCAGTCATCCTCATGTCTTGTCATGTACATGCTTTTGTGCTTTCACTTGCTGTTTTGTTGCTTTAGCTCTCCTATGTAATAAAAAGCTGCTGACCAGAGGCATGAAGCCCATGCTGTTATAGAGCTGACCAGTGAAATAAACTTTCCTTTTCCCAACTTAAAATTGTTCAGTGACTCAGTTTACAAGAAAGTCCATCAAAGTAATATATATGGGAGTGTTTAATTCTGTATTATGCAAAGGTACATTAATGCCATGAGAATGTAGGGTGCTTTTTGTGTGTGGTTTTTTTGTTTGTTTTTGTTTGCTTTTTGGCTGTGGCATACCATTGTTAAGAAAATGAGAGAATGGATTCATTTGGAAATATAATTATTCAATGAACATCACAGTATTTGGGGTTCAATAGACTGCTAGAGCATTCAATGTGATAGCATAAAACTTCAAGACATGCCCATCACTAAAGGTGTCCAGACACCTGCCAGGTGTGGACAGCTCAGGAGCAGGACAGATGAGCATATCAGGAGGTGGAATTGGCACTGAAGCAGGCCTTGCACAGCCAGCCAGCTCATTCATGGTGACTGCAGGGAAGAGCTTCCCATAAAAACCATGTGCTAATCTTTTGAGAGAATGTCACATATGCATTTGGATTTCACCTATGTGAGCTACACAGTGAGTTTGGGAATTGGGGTGTTCTGAGACAGACTACATTTAGTTTGAGTTTAAAATTCTCCTGGATGTTTATCTGCTTGTTCAAATGCAAGTTTGGCTGAGGCCCACTGTACCTATTGTGCCAGGATTGTTAGTGTTGTATCAAAACCAGAGAAGAAGGAAGGTGGATTTTTCTGTGGACTCCAATACCCTCCATGTCCCATTTCAAACATTCAGTCCTCTTTCAGAAGACCCAGTTATAAAAATAAGAGCTGCTATAGCAAGGAAGAAAAAAATGAAAAAAAAAACATTTTATTTCAATTCATTCACTTATTCTATAAAACCTTACTGTTTCCTGTACACTAGATACTGGTCTAGGATATTAGGATAAAGTAGTGAATAAAAGAAAAATAATGGTTTTTATAATGATACATATATTCTACTGAGAAGAGACAATAAATGTAAAATATACCAAATATGTTGTAGGATTTATTTTTATACAAGTAATGTCAGTTGTTGCAAAATACATAGCTCAGAATCTCACTGGTTTAACCAAGAAAAGCTTTATTTTCCCTCATATACGGCTATGTTATGTGCTGTGTGCACACATTCATCTTGGAGCTAAATCATCCGGAAAATGACACCTGAAGCTACCATGCCAGGAAACAAAAGATGGTAAAAATAGAGCAAAGACTCACTCCATTAAAAACAAAAACAAAAACAAAAGCCTGGTACAGGTGACTCCTGCTCGGATTTGGTAAGTCAAAACTGGTCACATGTCTCTATGCTAACTGAGGGGTGGGCTGAGCTGCCCATATGCAATGAGTGCTGACATCTTCCATAGTGTGTTAGAAAAACAAATACAACGGGGCCATAAAGAACAGTGGAAGGGGGTAGAAGTGTGAGGCCAATGAGGCCTGCACTGCTAAGTCAGGCAGTTAGGGTAGTTTCGAATCCTCTGGCAAGTTCAGAAAAAATAAAATAAAATAAAAAATAAAAACTGGAAGTGTGAAAATCATCCTTGTAGAGAAAGTGTGTTTATGCAGAAACAACCAAAGCAACAAACTCATTAGCAAAGGTGTTTTGCTTTTCCAGGTGTATCTCCTAGAGGGGCAGGGGAGAGGAGATGAAGCCATAGGTCAGAGCACAAATTCCAGTTTGACTCTCCAACAGGGAGTTTCTACATTTTGTATAATGAAGTTGGCCGCCCGGGTGTTTAAAATGACCTGAAATATACAAAAGAAGAAAAAGGAAACGTGGGCAGGAACACTGCTGCAATAATCGAATGTCGGAGAAGGCAGGCCAGCCAGGGCAGCGGCAGCAGGACTCTGAGAAGCCTGGGAGCTGTGCTGATCTTGGACAAGACGTGAGCAGAACTCCCTAGCAAGCAAAGCAGTGTGAAGAAGAGAGGTGAGAACGGAAAGGGTCCCATCTACAAGCAGGAGAGGAAAGATGAGGAAAGAATCCGAGTTGGAAGTCAGATGCTTTAACGGGTTCTTGAGTGGATCACGAAGACAAAATCAAACAAGAAAAGGACAAAAGGAGCACCAAGTTAGTGCACAGAGTGCCAGAGAAACAGAGTTAGGAGACATTTTGCTAAAGTAAGCACTTTACAAATACAGTGAACTGCCTTACAGAACAATGGCCAGGCTGGGCTGTAGAGAGGATGGTTCAATGGGAAAAACAAAAACAAAAAACAAACCAAAAATTAAAATTTTAAAAAACTGAGTTCAAATCCCTAGAAACACTAAGAGTTTGAGACACAGTAGCACTCATATGTAATCCCCATGCTCCAGACACAACCCATCAAAAATATCTTGCTGGCAATCTCTTGCAGAAGAGTCTGAGCTGCTTTTGTTGTTGTGTGAGGAGTAATACCAGAAGTACAAGTAAGTGCGTTTGAGAAGCTTAACCAATGGGCTGACATAGTGGACTGAGCCAAAGCAGAAATATAGATATATCTCACAGATTGACCCCAATACCATAGAGGGTGAGATGCTACTGAGTCACAAAAGACTGTTGATATTGAGGAAACCAAGAAAACCAGTATAACCCATGGCAGAAGGAAAAAAATTGGGGATAAAGTGTCCAGAGCAATCTATTTTTGTGTTTATGCAGGAAAAATTGTAAACTCCAGAAAATGTTGTATGTTATTTTCTTTATTTATTTTTATTAATTACATATTTACTTTGTATCCCAGTTGTAGCCCCCTCCCACATCTCCTCCCTATCCCATCCTCCCTCACTCTTCTCCATCTATGGCCCTCCTCCAGTCCACCAATAGGGGAGGTCCTCCTCCCCTTCCATCAGATCATAGCCTATCCGGTTTCATCAGGACTGGCTGCACCATCTTCATCTGTGGCCTGGTAAGGTTACCCCCCACCTCAGGGGAAGGTGATCAAAGAGCTAGCCACTGAGTTCATGTAGGAGACAGCCCATGCTCCCCTTACTAGGGCACACGCTCAGACACTGAGGTGCCATGCGCTACATCTATGCAGGGGTTCTAAGTTATTTCCATGAATGGTCCTTTATTGGAGTATCAGTCTCAGAAAAGACCCCTGTGCCCAGATTTTTTGGTTCTGTTGCTCTCCTTGTGAAGCTCCTGTCCCCTCCAGGCCTTTCATCTCTCCCTTCTTTCATAAGATTCTCTGCACTCTGCTCAAAGTTTTGCTGAGTCTCAGCATCTGCTTCAATATTCTAATTGGTAGAATCTTTCAGATGCCCTCTGTGGCTCCTGTCCTGTTCCCTGTTTTCTCCCTCTTCTGATATCTATCCTGCTTGTTTTTCTGAGTGATAATTGATCATCTTACCCAGGGTCCTCCTCTTTGCTTAGCTTCTTTATGTGTAAAGACTTTAGTATGCTTGTTCTATATTATATGATTAATATCCACTTATAAGTGAGTATATACCATGTGTGTCTTTCTGCTTCTGGGATACATGACTCAGAATGATCTTTTCTAGTTCCCACCATTTGCCAGCAAATTTCATGATTTCCTTGTTTTTAATTGCTGAGAAGTATTCCATTGTTTAAATGTACCACAATTTCTGTCTCCATTTCTCAGTTGAGGAACATCTGCATTGTTTCCAGATTTTGGCTATCACAAATAAAGCTCCTTCAAACATGGTTGAGCTAATGTCCTTGTTGTTTACTTGTGCCTCTTTTGGATATATGCCTAGGAGTGGTATAGCTGGATCTTGAGGAAGCACTATTCCTAATTGTCTGAGAAAGCACCAGGCTGATTTGCAAAGTGGTTGTACAAGTTTTCATTCCTACCAGCAATGACAATCTGTTCTACAGACAATCTGTTCTACAGAATTGTTTTAGCTGTTCTGGGTTTTTTGTTTTAACATGTGAAATTGAGAATTGAAATGGTGGGAACTAGAAAGGATCATCCTGAGTGAGGTATCCCAGAAACAGAAAGACACACATGGTATATACTCACTTATAATTCGATATTAGACATACAATATAGGATTAACACTTAAATCTATATACCTAAAGAACCTAAGCAAAAAGGAGGACCCTGGGTAAGATGATCAATCCTCACTCAGAAAGGCAAATGGGATAGATATTAGAAGAGGGAGAAAACAGGGAACAGGACAGGAGCCACCACAGAGGGCATCTGAAAGACTGTATCCTACAGGGTATTGAAGCAGATGCTGAGACTCATAGCCAAACTTTGGGCAGAGTGCAGGAAATCTTATGAAAGAAGGGGGAGCTGAAAGGCCTGGAGGGGACAGGAGCTCCACAAGCAGAGCAACAGGGGTCTTTTCTGAGACTGATACTCTAACCAAGAACCATGACTGGAGATAACCTAGAATCTCTGCACAAATGTAGCCCATAGCAGCTCAGTGTCCAAGAAGTTTTCCTAGTAAGGGGAACAGGGGCTGTCTCCTACATGAACTCAGTGGCTAGCTCTTTGATCACCTCCCCATGAGGCAGGAGCTGCCTAGCCAGACCACAGAGGAAGACAATGCAGCCAGTCCTGATGAGACCTAATAGACTATGGTCAGATGGAACGGGAGAAGAATCTCTCCTATCAGTGGACTGGGGAAGGGGTATGGGAGGAGAAGAGAGAGGAAGGTCAGGATTCTGAGGAGACGAGACAGGGGGCTACAGCTGGGATACAAAGTGAATAAATTACAATAAATTTAAAAATACATAAAGTAATTAAAACAAAACAATACAAAAAATGTAGAAGATGGAATCAGTTGAGGAACAAGTGATTGAATTCTCTTTTGTTTGCATTAGGAGTTACTTAAATGTTGTTTCAAGGACATGTATCATCTAACAGAAGTGTTGGTTCAAAGAGATTGCAGGTACCATGATGGTTAGAGTTTCAAGGAAAAGGAAAGGTATACGTCACTATTCATTAGACCTAGATCTATTGGGTTTGTTTTATATGTGCAGAATGTATAGCTTACTGAAAAGAGACTGTGTCCATGAGGTTTCCCAAAAGAAATAGTCCAATAGAAGAAGACAAGCAACGTAAAGGTTTGCTGTGGTGATGTGTTCACGTTGATTATGACAACTGAGCGGTCTCTCATTGTTTTACATGTAAAGTAAAAGGGATGGCAGAAAAGCCAGAAGCACAATTCACTGGCTTCTGAAGTCTGAAAACTAGGGGAATTAATATGGCAACTTTCTGTGACAGTCCATCGAAGTACAGTAGACAGGACCTGGTGGTATCTACCTTAGAGTCCAAAGTTCTGAGGCTCAGGCACTTGGACGACCCAGAGCAACAGTGGACGGACATTCCGTGTCAAGTAAATGGTGGGTATACATTTCTTCTGCACCCTGAACAGATCCTGAATGCTCAGTGGCACATGTCCATACTTAATCTTCACATTCAGGTGTTGATGTCTGAAAAAAGCCCATCAGAGTCGCGTTATCCAGGAATACCTTGGCTCTATCTACTTGACATTTTAAAAATATTACTCAACACAAACACTCTACCCAATGAAACTGAGACAGAAATTTAAACACCAAAAGGTAACGTTGGATGAGAATGTATATAGCCCTAAATATGTACTAAGTATTTGTCTGCTTTGGTTCTGAAATCAAACCAAAAAGCTCAGGTAAGAACTGATTGGGCACTCAGTTGAGTGATATGAGACAAACAATGTAGAAATATTCAAAGTAATTAAAAGTGGATATTTATCCTCTCTGTGACACTTTCATTCAGAGGTTATAGTCCTTAACTAATGCATACATTTCAAATACTTTCCTTCTTTTAATAGCAAGTCTGAAACTTTATATGATTGCATATTGGGTAATGGCTTAGAGAAACTTGTAAAATATATGTCATGACACAATTTTATACAACTTTAAAAACTTAAACAAATATAGAGTATTTTTATTAAAAATGGCAATTAGTAAATACAGTAAATGAATATCCATGAGTATAATAAAATAAAGAAAATTAGTATTGTTTAAAAATAAGAGATAGTTTTTAGATTTTGAAGGAGTACTTAATCATAAATGAAAGCAACCACATAGTGAAGGAATGAGCCATGCAAGCATTTGGGGAGGAAATAACAAACCTAGAATACCATAACTAGAAAATCAATGTTTTGTGCAAGATTTAAGTATCTATAGAGAGCACTAAGTTATAGTTATGGTAGGCAGAACTTACCCAATATCCTTTTCTAGACATACTATTTATTGAGAAATGTTTACATGCACAAAAAGCACAAATATTGAGTGTGATTTGTGAATTCTGATGAATTTGTATGCTCATATAACCATGACACCAGCCAAGAGATGGGATATTTCCATTACCAGAAGATGTTTTATTTGATCCATTTCTATTTGATTTTTTTCATGAGATGAAATGGCTGCTTGATTTCTATTTCCATAAATTACTTTTGGAGATCCTATAACATCATGCAAATGAAACCATACATACTGAATTCTTAAGGCTTTCTATTGTTCAGCATGATATCTGTCTGATTTCTTTATGCAGTTGCATATATCGTAGTGACATTTGAATAAAAACATGCCCTCCCCCAAGTGCCTGTGTTTGAATATATGGTCCCGACATGGACCCGTTATTTTGGAAAGTTATGAAAACTTAAGAAAATGGAGACTTATTAGGAAAGTGTGTCACTAGGAATGGGCCTAGTTGGGTGTGCCTGGCTTTCTGTGCAGTCTATAATTTTTCCATGCTGACATAATGTTACCACCACCATGCTTACCTTCTCACCAGGATGGACATAAATCTGGGTGGGTCTGTGAGGTCATCTTCATGAAGGGTTAACTGGCAGGAAAAGACTCTCTCCTGTAGGGGCAGTATGTTTTGGAGGTTGACCAGATATGACTAGGTCCCAGGGAAAAACAGTTCCTGCTGCCTGCTTATCTTCACTGCTTGCCCATGAATGATTTTCTTCTCCACTGGAATCAGAACGGAGCTTCATCAGATGAAGACTAGTGACTCTCTGGGAATCTTCCAGGCCTTTAGCACTAAGTAGGGACTAAAGAGGGATTGAATTGTATGGACTGGCCATGTTTTCAATTTTTAGCCTCTCTGGTGTATATGAAGCATTTCTTATGCTACCCAGACCTGTAGGCTGTAATCCATTCTTGTAAATCATCTTCCTAATGTATTTGCATTCTTTCACTTTTGCTCTTCCAAAGAATGCTGTCTAATACAATCCTATGTTGTGAACTGTCTGTTCAAGTTTTTGCTTCTTTGCAATTGTTTTGTCTGTCCTTTGATCATTTATTATAGGGGTTATTTTTGTATCCTGGATGCAAGATCTTTAGAATGCACAGTCTTTGAATATTTTTTTAATCTGACACACCTGTTTGTTTTGAAATCCCTAACTTATGATGTTATTAATGTTCTTTGGATGGAAGTTTGCTTAAATTGTATTACAGCAGCACATAGTAAGATGTGCTACCAAGCATCTGTGGAGAATGGGTCTAGTGTGGATAGAACCAAGGTTACATAGGTACTGTTTGCACACTTTATTTAATATTCAAGCCATTTCCAGGAGGCTAGATTCCTCACTTCTAGGTAAACAATTGGACTTTGAGGGGTTAAATGAGCTGTCTGAGGTTGGGTATAATATTTTTGTCAAGGTCTATCCTAATTTAAAGTCTATTTTCTTACTGCTATTAAACACAACTTTTTATATTGAGAAAAGAAAATGATTTAATTTTACCTGGATTTTGATACAATTCTGACACTGTATTTTTTTTTCCAACACCTGGTGCTATAAAAGCTACAGAAGTAATGAGCCACATTCACTGAAATATAAAGTGACTTTCCCCTAAAATTTTCCCATGGAAAAGGATCACCTTTATGTTTGAGTGTGAACAAAATCTATTACATCGCAGGGGACACTGCCATTTACTTCCTTTTAAGCAGTAAAAACACTATTTGGAGAAACTATATTATTCAAAAAAGTCTTCTATCTCTGAATGCTTATAATGGCCGTCTGGTAGATCTGTTTCTTTTATTAAGCTAGCAAAAATATTGCTCCCAATTACAAATAATTCTGTGGACATGGGTTTACCTGTTGTGCTGGAGTTTGTTAGGGAAATGGAAAATACTACACAAATATGTTTGTAAATCTCTGAATTTTTATTGTTTTACACAGGGAAGCGTAGATCTTGTCAAAGTAACAGCAAACTGAAATGGCATCTGCATTATCAGGGCTATGGTCCCAGCAGTGATTCAGGGACCTTAGTTGCTTCTAATTGCTTTCACCAGAAACCTTTGTACCGGGGTAGCAATACACGACTCTTTTATTTATATGGTGTGGGTCTGCTGGCATAATACCAGAATAGACGTGAATAGCTACAAGCAGAAATTATGTAGGTAACCACTCTTAAAGTAGCTCCACATGGCTCTTTATAGAGATTCTGCCAAACAGCACACAAATTGGAAGGGAGAATATGGTAAAAATGTGCCCTTTACTACAATCCCATGCAGTACTGAGGCATCTTGCTTCTGCTAGGACTGTACTGGCAAAGATCCACCCCACAATTCCCACCACCTGGTTGGAAAGGCTGGGAAATTGTAGCTTTGGCTAGGAAGCTATTTTCTTGTGATTCTATTGAACCCTGCAATGTAGAGCACATATTTCGGGTGTACACTAGCTGATTCTGTAGCAGTTGTCATCTTAAACAAGCCATTTAGGGATCTTTTGAAAAAGCAATAGAGATCACATATTTGCACACTTAGGATGAATAAAATTCCAAATATCCAAAAGCTGGGACTTGAGATAAAATTTTCAGTGACAGCTCTATATATAGATACAAAAATTGCGATATTTCATACTAGACAGCAAGATAAAGTGGCATGAAAAAAATCATGTTAGATGATTCGTAATGCTGTTATAGCAACGGCAAAGGTGCTGACATAAAAATGTATATGCAGAGTTCAATTAAAACCACAAATATTTGTGTAAATGAGCAAATACTCAGTTGTGTTCCTCTAAAATGTATCATTTAACTTAAAACTGAACACTAACTAGGCTTCTGACTGGCTCATTTGCATGCTTAAGGTTTCATCATTCAAGTTGCATGGTGACATATAATGGTCATGTCACATGGTTTGGTCATACAGTACATGGATGGTAGCGTGAGAGTGAAGGAAGTATAGATAGCACAGATTTTCTAAACTTCCACTATCTCTCCATGAGTAGGTGCCTGACTCTATGTACAGAACTGAGTGAGTATAGAGCCTTCCTACAATAGGAACCTACCTCCACTGTGTAGTATCTATTCATAGCCTGACTCGTGAAGGTTGATCATCTAGTCATTCTTGTAATAATGTGCATGCTAATTGAACCAAGAAATAGCTTTTGGTGTTTTCCTTAGGCCACTTAAAGAGGATATATATTGAACTACTAAGGCAGGCTTTGATTCATACTACAAAAGAGCAGATAAGTACAAATCCTATGTAAAATGATAGAGCTTCATAATAAGTATTCTAACCATAAAAAGGATCATTAAGATGTGCAGGCTTTGGATATGGTTAATATTGGTCCATGCTGTTTTTGACTTGCAAAATCTTTATAATAAAGTTTTAATGAAACTTTTTTTTTTCAGAAAGAACTTCCCAGAGGCTCATAACACCAACCAATGCTTGCTATCTAGATGTTCAGGGCAGCCAAACCTTTTAATGGTAATATGTTTTTGTTACATTTTTATTTTTTAAATATTAGTTACAGTTTATTAACTTTGTATCCCAGCTGTATCCAGCTCCCTCATTCCCTCCTAATTCCACCCTCCCTCCATCATCTTCTCCCTGCCCCTTTCCAAGTCCACTGATAGGGGAGGACCTCCTCCCCTTTCATCTGACCCTAGCTTATCAGGTATCTTCAGGATTGGCTGCAAAGTCCTCCTCTGTGGCCTAGCAGGGCTGCTCCTCCCCCAGGGGTGGGGAAGGAAGGTCAAAGAGCCAAGCATTAAGTTCATGTCTGAAATACTCTCTGTTCCCTTACTATGGTACCCACTTGGATACTGAGCTACCATGGGCTATATCTGAGCAGGGGTTCTAGGTTATATTTGTACATGGTCCTTGGTTGGAGATACAGTCTCATAAAAGACCCCTGTGCCCATATATATTTGGTCCTTGTGAGGCTCCTGTCCTCTCCAAGTCATACTAACTCCCCCTTTTTTCATATGATTCCTTGCACTCTGCCCAAGGTTTGGATAAGAGTCTCAGTGTCTGTTTTTATACACTGCCAAGAAGAGTCTTTCAGGGGCCCTCTGTGGTAGGCTCCTGTCCTGTTACTTGTTTTCTCCTACATCCAATATCTATCCCATTTGTCTTTCTAAGTGAGGATTGATCAACTTTCCCTGGGTCTTCTTTCTTGTTTATCTTCTTTAGGTGTACAGCTTTCAGTATGTTTATCCTGTCTTATAGGTCTAATACCCACTTTTAAGTAAGCATATACCCTGTGTGTCTTTCTCCTTCTGGGATACCTCAGTCAGAATGATCTCTTTCTAGATACCACAATTTGCCTGCAAATATCATGATTTTCTTGTTTTTAATTGCTGAGTAGTATTCTATTGTGTAAATGTACCACAATTTCTGTATCCATTCCTCTGTTGATGGACATCTGGGTTGTTTCCAGAGCCTGGCTATTATAAAAAAAGCTGCTACAAACATAGTTGAGCAAATGTCCTTGTTGTGTTCTTGAGCATCTTTTAGATATATGCCTAGGAATGGTATAGCTGGGTCTTGAGGAATCACTATTCCTAATTGTCTAAGAAAGCACCAAATTGATTTCCAGAGTGGTTGTACAAGTTTGCATTCCCACCAGCAATGGAGGAGGGTTCCTCTTTCTCCACATCTCTCCAGCATGTGTTGTCACTTGAGTTTTTGATCTTAGCCATTCTGATAAGGGTAAGGTGAAATCACAGGGTAATAGTTTTGGTTGAAAGATTGGAATATTATAAAATTATTTGATTTTATATGGTATAAATTCACTATAAATATTATGTAAATCCCACTTGTAAAAGGGGGTGGGGCAGGATTACAGAGCCATAACAGACTCAAAGTTCTAGCCTTTGTTACTACTTTTTAATTAATGTGATTGCTATTCATTTGATTGATATTCAAAACATAGTTTAGGAATTTTGTTAGATTTTATTTTCTTGATGATATGTACTTTTACCTTTATATAAATCATTTTATTATATGCATAGGTGTATGCACATGTGAGTGAACACCACCTGAGAACAGGTGTCTACAGAGGCCAGAAGAAGGCTGTGAATCCCCTGGAGCTGGAGTTACAGGAAGTTGTGAGCCACTTGAGGTAGGTGCTAGAAACCTAAATGTGCTCCATGGGAATAGTATCAGCAAAGTTAGCAACTCAGTCATTTCCCAGCCTCTTTGATGGTTTTGCAACAATTCTATGCTCAGATGACTACTTGAGTGATGCTGGTTCAACTTTCAGAATCAACAGCAAAAGAAAGCCAAGAAGTAGTTTGCTAGGTTAGGAATCTATGTGCGAAGTAAAACCCACTAAAGAAATAGTCATTTCTCATTGAATTATGCAAATACAACAAAATTTTCAAAAAGTAGAACAAAGCATGTTATCAGCATCTACCATCATTTTTACATTCAAGGCTAGCCCTTAGTCCTATCTATGAACTTCCATCTTCAATTGCAAAATAAAGGTAATGCTGCTAATAAAATAATTTGCAACATCTTACTTTTATTTTAAGTTTTCTTGTTGGCTTTAAGCACCCTTAATAGAACAGACAGAAAGATTCACTGATCACCCTCCACTGTCACTCACTCTTAAGAATCATACACACAGCATCAGATTTCCACACAAAGGAATTATAGAGAGCAGCCTGTTACTCCACTTGAAAGCAGTAAACATGAGACTCAGGCTAGACAAATGTTTCAGTTAGAGCACTTGCATAGTAAATAGTCTCCCTTGTCTTTGCCACTCAGGACCAATTTCCAAATTTTAAGAAAATTAACCAGGATCAACTCACCCTAGGTGAAGACCACAGGACAATAAACTGTGGACCAAGGGACACATCTGATAAGGTGTCCCTGGTAGCATGAATGTCTTCTGCACACTCATGGGACATGATATATGGCTCATACAGACCTCCCAAAGAACACCTGCACAGGAGACTGTTCTTTTACTAGCCTTCTATCTAATAGGGATAACCTTTAATCTTAACCAGCCTCTTTATTTGCAGTAAGTCATCTAATTCTAGTACACATCTCCAAGCATAATGAAGACTCTCTTAGCTACTCCATCACACTTGGAACACTGTAAACTTCACTGCTTTCAGGACTAGCAAAGGACATCACTCAATTTGTCTTTCACAGAATCATAAGGTCTGTTCTTCCTTATACAATTGAGAACCTTCCATTGGGCCACATTGTTCCAATTTTCATCAGTGACAACCTCAAACAAATAGAAATTTTTATCTTTCTTAGGCAAAGCCAGGAACTTACATTTGTTTACTCTTTGAAAATTACCCATTTATCAGTGGGTGTTGGTGACTCACACCTTTAATCACAGCACTCAGGAAACAGGCAGGTGGATCTCTGAGTTCAAGAAGAGCCTGGTCTACAGCAGTAGTTCCAGGAGAGCAGGGCTACACAGAGAAACCTTATCTTGAAAAGCAAAAAACAAATAAACAGAAATCCTAAACCGAAACAAAATTACCCACTTATAATAATAAACAATTCATACAAGGTGTGAACAATTCAAGCTTTCCACCCAAAACCATGATATGGATGCTGTTTAGGATACAGATACATACCATAAAAAGTACCTGAACATAATGGATATTGCTCAATTAATTCAAGACAATGTCAGATCACCTATATTGCTCAATTAATTCAAGATAATGTCAGATCGCATAAAGTGAGTTACACCTCACATAGGGCTGTTGTGGAGAAGAGAGAGGAGAAACCCTTGTAGATTTGATTTTAGTTCCTCTACAAGAGATTGAAGAACGTTCCATATCAGTGGATTAAGGGAGGGACATAGGGGGAAGAAAGAGGGAGGATAGACTGGGAAAAGATGAGGGAGAGGGCTACAGCCAGGGTACAAAGTAAATAAATTTTAATTAATAATAACAATAATAATAACAAAGTAAAAGGCATAAAATCAATGGAAAGAAATATTAGGGGAATAATAAGGTTACTTAAAGGGGGATTGGGACAAATTAGATTTATATTTGATTATAATTGTATATGATACCATAAGAATAAAGAAAACATTTTTTAAATTTATTAACTTTTTATAAATTACAGTTTATTCAATTTGCAGCCAAGCTATAGCCCCCTGCCCAATCCCCTCCCAATACCACCCTCCCTCTCTCATCTCCTTCCATGCCCCTTCCCAAGTCCACTGATAGGGTGGTCCTCCTTCTCTTCCCTATGACCCTAGCCTATTAGGCCTCATCAGGACTGCCAGAATTGTCTTCCTCTGTGGCCTGGCAAGGCTGCTCCCCAATAAGTGGAGGTGATCAAAGGGCCAGCCACTGAGTTCATGTCACAGACAGTCCCTGTTCCCATTATTATGGACCTTCTTATAAACTGAGCTGCCACAGCCTACATCTGTGCAGGGGTTCTAGATTGCCTCCATGCATGGTCCTTGGTTGGAGTATCAGTCTCAGAAAAGAACCCAGTGCCCAGAGATTTTGGTTCTTTATATCTCCTTGTGGAGTTCCTGACACCTCAAGGTTTTTACTGTCTCCTCCTTCTTTCATAAGATTCCCTGCACTCAGTCCAAAGTTTGGCTATGAGTCTCAGCATCTGCCGTTTTTAAATTTTTAAATTTTTTTAATTAAGTTTTTATTTTTATATTAATTACTGTTTATTTACTTTGTATCCCAGCTGTAGGCCCCTCCTAATCCCACCCTCCCTCATCTTCTCCCTGACCAGCTCTGAGTCCACTGATAGGAGAGGTCCTCTACCCTTCCATCTGACTCTAGCTTATCAGGTCTCATCAGGACTGGCTGCAAAGTCCTCCTCAATGGCCTGGTAAGGCAGCTCCTCAGGGTTGGGGATGGAGGCCAAAAAGCCAGCCACTGAGTTCACATCAGAGAGAATCCCTGTTCCCCTTACCAGGACACCTAATTGGATACTGAGCTGCTGTGGTGAGCCAGGTCATAGCTGCTTTGGCAGCTGTTTGAAATGCTAGTCTCAGCACAGGAAGACAGGTTTTTTCCAGGCCTTCCCTTGGAGACAGGGAAGGATTTGCAAGTCCATTCATTTGCCTTTTGTTTGGTGACAGCAGGTGGGAGAGCTTGCTTGAAGTCTCAACTCTGCCTCACTTCCTTGTGAAAATTAACCCCTCCTGTAAACTGTTTGTATAAATAAAGAAGGCTGTCTGCTCTCGTGGCTTTTCAGATGCAGAGCTTATTGACGCTCTAGGGCTCATTAGGGCCATGAGCAAGCGGCCAGAAGCCTCTCAGAACATAATTATGTGTAGTGTGCATTATTAATTTCAATCCTCACTCCCGACTCAGAACCCCGTTCTGCTCTGCTGGCGGGCTCCGGCAAGCTGCCATGGGCTAAATCTGAGCAGGGGGTTCTAGGTTGTATCCATGTATGGTCCTTGGTTGGAGAATCAGTCTCAGAAAAGATCCCTGTGCTCAGATATATTTGGTCCTTGTGGAGCTCCTGTCCTCTCCAGTTCTTACTAACTCCCCCTTCTTTCATATAATTCCCTGAACTATGTCCAAGGTTTGGTTATGAGTCTCAGCATCTGTTTTGATACACTGATACATAGAGTCTTTCCCTCCTCCATTGCTGATGGGAATGTAAACTTGTACAGCCACTTTGGAAATTAATCTGGCACTTTCTCAGACAATTAGTACTAGTGCTTTCTCAAGATCCAGGTATACCACACCTAGGCATATAGCCAAAATATGGTCAAGTACACAACAAGGACATTTGCTCAACCATGTTTGTAGCAGCTTTGTTTGTAATAGCCAAAAACAACCCAGATGTCCATCAACAGAGGAATGGATACAGAAATTGTGGTACATTTACACAATGGAATACTACTCAGCAATTAAACACAAGGAAATCCATACTTGGTCCTTGGTTGGAGAGACAGTCTCATAAAAGACCCCTGTGCCCTGATATATTTGGTCCTTGCGGATCTCCTGTCCTCTCCAGGTCATACTAACTCCCCCTTCTTTCATATCATTCCCTGCCATTCTGCCAAAGGGTTGGTTATGTTTCTTAATATTTGCTTTGATACCCTGCTAGGTATGGTCTTTCCGAAGCCCTCTGTGGTAGACTCTTGTCCTGCTACTTCTTTTCTCCTACATCTAATGTCAGACTGTCTCTCCAACCAAGGACCGTGTATGGATATGATCTAGAACCCCTGCTTGTATGTAGCAAATGATAGCTCAATATCCAAGTGGGTATACTAGTAAGGGGAACAGGGACTATTTTGGACATGAACTCAATGGCTGGCTCTTCGACCTCCCCACCCCCTGAGGGAGGAGCAGCCTTGCTAGGCCACAAAAGAGGACATTGCAGCCATTCTTGAAGAGACCTGATAAGCTAGAGTTAGATGGAAGGGGAGGAGGTCCTCCCCTATCAGTGGACTTGGAAAGGGGCAGGGAGGAGATGAGGGAGGGAAGGGGGGGATAAGGAGGGAATGGGAGAGGGACCTACAGCTGGGATACAAAGTACATAGCCTGTGATTAACATAAAATAAAAATGTTAAAAAAATTAAAAAGGAAATCATGAAATTTGCATGCAAATTTGGGGATCTAGAAAAGATCATCCTGAGTGAGGTACCCCAGAAGCAGAAAAACACACAAGGTATATAGTAACTTATAAGTGGATACTAAACCTAAAATATCAGATAAACATACTAAAATCTGTACACCAAAAGAAGCTAAACAAGAAGGAGGACCCAGGGTAAGTTGATCAATCCTCGCTTAGAAAGACAAATTGGATGGACATTGGAAGTAGGCGAAAACAAGTAACAGGACAGGAGCCTATCGGCACCTGCTTTTATTCCTTGCTAGATAGAGTCTTTCAAAGGCCCACTGTGGTAGGCTCCTGTCCTGTTTCCTGTTTTTGCCCTCTCACGGGTCTGTAGCATCTGCCTTTCTGAGTGAGGATTGATCATTATTACTTAGTTTCTTTAGGTGTACAGATTTTAATATGTTTATCTTATGTTATATGTCTAATATCTGTTTATAAGCAAGTATATACAATGTGTGTCTTTCTACTTCTGGGTTACCTCACTCAGGATGATCTTTTCTAGATCCTACCATTTGCCTGTAAATTTCATGATTTTCTTGTTTTTTATTGCTGAGTAGTATTCCATTGTGTAAATGTACCACAATTTCTGTATCCATTCCTCAACTGAGGGGCATCTGGGTTGTTTCCAGCTTCTGGCGATTACAAACAAAGCTGCTACAAACATGGTTGAGCAAATGTCTGTGTGGTGTACTTGAGCATCTTTTGGATGTATGCCTAGGAGTGGTATAGCTGGATCTTGAGGAAGCACTATTCCTAATCAGCTGATAAAGCACCAGACTGATTTTCAAAGTGGTTGTGTAAGTTTACATTCCCACCAGCAATGGAGGAGGGTTCCCCTTTCTCCACAACCTCTCCAGCATGTGTTGTCACTTGAGTTTTTGATCTTAGCCATTCTGATGGATGTAATGTGAAATTTCAGGGTCGTTTTGATTTGCATTTCCCTGATGACTAAGGAGCATTTCTTTAAGTGTTTCTCTGCCATTCAATATTCTTCTATTCAGAATTCTCTGTTTAGCTCTGTATCCCCTTTTTTTTTTAATTGGATTACTTGATTTGTTGCTTTTTAACTCCTTGAGTTCTTTATATATACTGGATATTAGCCCTCTGTCAGATACAAGGTTGGTGAAGATCCTTTCCCAGTCTGGCACTATCTCCATCCCTGATCTCAAGCTGTACTACAGAGCAATGGTAATAAAAACTACATGGTACTGGCATGGAAACAGAATGGTGAATTAATGTATTCGAATAGGAGACTGAGAAATAAACTCACATACTTACGGATACTTGTTTTTTGACAAAGATGCTAAAACAATACAATTTTTAAAAAGATAGCATCTTTAACAAATGGAGCTGGCCCAACTGGATGTCTACATGTAGAAAAATGGAAATAGATCCACTTTTATCACCCTGCACAAAACTAAAGTCCAAGTGGATCAAAGACCTCAACATAAAACCAGACACATTGAATCCGTTAGAAGGAAAATTGGGGACGACCCTAGAACTCATTAGCAACATCCTGAACAGAACACCAACAGCACAGGCTCTAAGATCAACAATCAATAAATGGGACCTCATGAAACAGAAAAGCCTCTGTAAAGCAAAGGACACTGTCATCAGAACAAAACTACAGCCTACAGACTTGAAAAGGCAAAATTATCCTTTACTTAGGATTTTGCGTTTTAGAAGGCCACTGTGTGTGGCAAAATCACCCACATTCTGCTTTCTAAAATACTTTGGACTATCTCTAACTTAAAATTATTTGGATAATATTGGCAGAGAGCAAACCATGACTTGAATATTCACCATGGTGACTATCATTGTGCCATAAACTTTCTTTACCATGATGTACTTGACTATAGCTAATGACTGTTATAAGGGATTTGCATCAGCCACTGTTTGGTGGGAGACTATTTTGAATCACAGGTGCCTTCCAGCAGATGTGGACAGTAAGAGGTGGGAAAAATTAACATGTCAAAGCCTCACTCCTCTTTGTGTGGTTGCAATGGAGTCTTAAATAGCAAAGCATCATTTCCCAGGACAGCCCAGTGTCCTTTTCCTTGTTCAATTACTGATCCAATTTGTAGTTTTCTCTGAGTGCTCATAATTTCGCATGCCATTTGCAAAAATTACCGTGACTAGAAGCTATCCATGATGTTAATGTAGTATCATGTCACTATACTAATATATAATAATGTTATCCATAAAATGTACTTAGAGTGATTACTTGGGAAACTAGAAGTCAATGCTAAAGTTTTAAAAGTTCAATAAAGTTTAATAAATTTGAAAACAAGCAAAATTTCAACTTTAAGTATTGGTCTGAATTTTTGCCATCTTAAAGATTAAACTCTGTAGGACTAGAAAATATCTGTTTTGCTGGGAAATTTTATATATCTTAATGTAAAATGCAGTTTGAGAAAAGTGAAATTTGTACTTATCTCAGAATTGTCTTATTCTTTAAAATTAAAATGTGGTTACATCATTTGCCCTTCCCTCTTTCGCCTTCCATTTTTTGCTCTGCATCCTCCATTGCTATCTCTCTCAAGTTCATGGCTTGTATTTTTTGTTTATTTGTTTTTAGTATGTGTACTTATTTATATTGTAACATACTTTCAACTTCAGTTACCGACATATGTTTTTACTTATTAGTGCTTGAGTCTTTATTATAAGAAGAAAGAAGATACGGAAGAAATCCAAACAATCATTAGGTCTTAATACCAAAGCCTATATGCCACAAAATTTGAAAACCTCAATGAAATGGACGATTTTCTTGAGAGATTCCACCTACCTAAATTAAGCCAAGATCAGATAGGAAGATTGAATAGACCTATATCCCCTAAGGAAATAGAAGAAGTCATCAACAACCTCCCTACGAAAAAAAGCCCTGGGCCAGATGGTTTTAGTGCAGAATTCTACCAGACCTTCAAAGAAGCCCTAACACCAATTCTCTATAAAGTGTTCCACAAAATAGAAATAAAAGGAAAATTACCGAACTCTTTCTATGAAGCCACAGTCACCTTGATACCTAAACCACACAAAGATCCAACAAAAAAAGAGAACTTCAGACCTATCTGTCTTATGAACATTGATGGAAAAATACTCAATAAAATACTTGCAAACCGAATCTAAGTCAACATAAAGGATATCATCCACCATGACCAAGTAGGCTTTATCCAGCATGCAAGGGTGGTTGAATATCCACAAATCCATCAATATGATCCACCATATAAACAAACTGAAGGAGAAAAACCACATGATCATCTCCCTAGATGTCGAAAAAGCATTTGACAAAATCCAACACCCATTCATGTTTAAAGTCTTGGAGAGACTGGGGATACAAGGCACATACCTAAACATAGTAAAGGCAATATACAGCAAGCCTATAACTAACATCAAACCCAATGGAGAGAAACTAAAATCAATACCACTGAAATCAGGGACTAGCAAGGTTGCCCATTGTCTCCATATCTCTTCAACATAGTACTTGAAGTCCTAGCTAGAGCAATAAGACAACTAAAGGAGATCAAGGGGATACAAATTGGAAAGGAAGAAGTCAAAGTATCACTATTTGCAGACAATATGATAATATACATGAGTGACCTCAAAAATTCAACCAGAGAACTCCTTCAACTGATAAACACCTTCAGTAAAGTGGCTGGATATAAAATCAACTCAAACAAATCAGAAGCCCTCCTGTACACCAAAGACAAAAGGGCCGAAAAGGAAATTAGGGAAACAACACCCTTCACAATAGCCACTAATAACATAGAGTACCTTGGGGTGACTCTAACCAAGCAAGTGAAAGACTTATATGAAAA
>CM053763.1:3048071-3069788 GCA_028658305.1 Pachyuromys duprasi
GTGAGGTATCCCAAAAGCAGAAAGAAACATATGGTATATACTCACTTATATAGACCTAATGGATAAGAAGGTCAAGCTGAAATCTACACACCTAGAGAGGATATACAGAAAGGAGGACCCAGGTTGGTATGATCAATGCTCGTTTGGATGAACAAATGGGATGGACATTGAGTGGAGGAGAAAACAAGCGACAGGACCTCTGGGGCAGGGGGGTCAACGTAGGGAAGTATCAGAGCAGATATTAAGACTCGAGATCAAGCCTCTGACAGAGGGCGAGAAGTAATGATAGATCTGGGGGAGGTTGGTGAGACTTGGGGAGAACAAGAGCTCC
The DNA here is from genome assembly GCA_028658305.1 of Pachyuromys duprasi. NCBI lineage: Eukaryota > Metazoa > Chordata > Mammalia > Rodentia > Muridae > Pachyuromys > Pachyuromys duprasi. Next base: position 3,048,403 of record CM053763.1, read on the forward strand.
ACAAAGACCAAACTGAGCAGGGCACAGGGGTCTTGTATGAGACGGTTTCTACAACCAAGGACCACGTGTGGATGTGGCCTGGAACCCTGCTCAGATGGGGCCCATGATAGCTTGGTGTCAGACTGAAGAAGCTAGTGAGGGAAACAGGGACTGTTTCAGTCATGAACTTGATGGCTGACTCTTTGACCCTCCCTCATACATGCCAGGGAGTGACAGACTGGCTAGATCCCAGGGGAGGACATTGCAGCCAGCCCTGTGGAGACAGGATGAGCTGGGGTTGGATGGAAGGGGAGGAGATGCTCTCCTGTAGGTGGACTATGAGGTGGAGGGGAGGAGATGAGGGAGGGAGGAGGAGGGTGTGAGGGAATGAGGGAGGGGCTACGCTTGGCATGCAAAGTACCTAACCTGTGATTGATATAAAAATAAATAAATAAATTCAAAAAAAATAAGAAGAAAGAAAATCATGTGATTCTGATTATGAACACCCAATTAGTATTTTTTGCAAGAAAGAAAATAATAAGTCTTATGGAAGGGACACAATAGATTATTAATTACAGGTATATTTATCTTATGTTCATTTAAGCCCTACTTAAAAACTACTGAAATAACATTAAATCACATTCAAATAAGTCTTAGTATCTTACCACTTTTCAGCTGAAGCCCTACTTAAAAACTACTGAAATAACATTAAATCACATTCAAATAAGTCTTAGTATCTTACCACTTTTCAGCTATATGTCTCAACAGCACAAATATCGTGTTTTATTCTGGTAAATACTGATAATAAAGGGATAAACATTTTTCATGCTTTCCAATGGTTTTCTTCCTATTTCTTAATTACAAGTAATAATGTAAGTAACTTTTACTTGTTGTGCCTCAGAACTTGCCATTATGCGACTGTGCATAAAAATATTACATCCCTTCAAACAGTGACTAATGTGACAGCAACCTGTCTTGATCCCCTGTTAGCTACTTTAGTACATGCCATTAGTCAGTAGTTCGTGCAGCCTGTTGGTATTTTAATAGCTATTCGCTGATTTAAAAAGAGAGCAGAGGAAATGTTCATGAATTAATTCTGAATTCGAACTGCTTCCACTGTAAGCCTCAGGTGCAAGCTGACCCTGATGGCGAGGGGATTATGTCTAGCCATGGAGATGAGGGCCTCCTGTGAGGGGCAGAAGTGAGAGCAAACAAAGGTTGTGCTAGTGAGGCTTTATGTGGTTAGAACCTGACAGAAAGCTGGGGAGCAAATGCCCTCCTGACAGAGTCGCCAGGTTTTACAGCTGTGCAGCAAAGCTCAATGCTGTTTAATTTGGAGATGAGGTGAGTAAGCAGCAGGTTCTCAGAAGCACAGGCACAGTTAATCTTCTGTTGATGTGCTTTACAGCCACGTCAAATGCTTGCATTTTCAGACCTTCAAGGAGCTTGTTCAGAATCAATTCTGTGGTGAGCAGAAATAAAAAGCTGCCTCCATCTGCCCTTGCTGAAGAGAATAGGCATGATATTTAAAGCTAGTTGGCATTTGATGGCTGCCACTTTGCTATTAAGTAATATCTTTATTTTTAAAAAATTAAATAAATACCTAAATACCATAGCTATTATTTTACAAAGTTATTTAGGTTTAACTGCTTTTTTAACATTTTTATTATATTTTATATTAATCACAGGTTATGTACTTTGTATCCCAGCTGTAGCCCCCTCCCATATTCCCTCCCTACCCCCCATCTCTCCCTCAACTCCTCCCTGCCCCTTTCCAAGTCCACTGATAGGGGAGGACCTCCTCCCCTTCCATCTAACTCTAGCTTATCAGGTCTCTTCAAGAATGGCTGCAATATCCTCTTCTGTGGCTTAGCAAGGCTGCTCCTCCCTCAGTGGTGGCGGGGGGTCGAAGAGCCAGCCATTGATTCATGCCCGAAATAGTTCCTGTTCCCCTTACTAGGGTACCCACTTGGATATTGAGCTACCATTTGCTACATTCAAGCAGAGGTTCTAGTTTATATTTGTACATGGTCCTTGGTTGGAGAAACAGTCTCATAAAAGACCCCTGTCCCCTGATATATTTGGGCCTTGCGGAGCTCCTGTCCTCTCCAGGTCATACTAACTGGTTCCACTGCTTTTAAAAGTCTTCGTCAAATTTAGTTAAGAAGAATGTATAGGGACCCTAAAGCTGCAAATATATGCCACACAACTTTTTTGCAGAGAGTAGCCTGGCTTCTCATTTCAGTTTTTGATAATTTAATAAATATTTGTAAGATAATGTTTAAGGTCATTTCTACTTGAAAACAAAATTTGCGTATCCCTCAATGATCAATCATATAATTTTCTAGAGCCTTTGTTTTCTTATTATCCATTCACATATGTATACATATATATATTATATTTATATATGCACATTTAAACAGCAATCTGTAAATAAAGGAATTACATGATGGCCAAGACATGCAGAAAATAAGTTCTCATAAGTAGCTACTGTTAAGCTCCATTTCACAGTACTTTTCTCATAATTTGAGATAATGAATATAAATAAAACTTGTTTGGAACTTAATATATGTGCTGACATTTCAAGTTAAATTGTGGTTAGACAAAATCTACAAAACATTCTAGTGTAAGGGCTCAAAATTGTACCAATTACCAGAAACTGAATCTATAAAACATGATGAAACGCAAACCAGCTCTTCCTCCATGTCTTTTCTTCTTTCTGCTTTCATCTCTAATACAAAAGCTATCTAATGGTTCAGGAAAATAGGTATTTATGCATAAGTAAGCAAAGTAATAGTTAGGAAGCCATGGTGATTGGAGTCTATGACAGATACAAATGAGGAAGGGGTTCACAGGAAGAGCATCTTGCATGCCCTTGACTCCTGATACTGGAGGTAAGTCAAGGCTAAAAATCAAATTAATAAAGAGTGTCCACTAAGAAAGGAGTAAGCACTAACAAAAAGAACCCAAGTCTGATTAGTAGAATACTTGCAAAGTTGGAGTGTAATGAGTTTGAAGGCAAGCACCTTGGCACAATATAGGGTGGATTCCAGTGCAGGATACCAGAGCCAAATAGAGTAGTGTGGGCATTGCCAATACACGAGGCAAGAGCACTCACCAAAGGTTAACTATGAGGCCAAGGGGCAGGGAGGCAGACTGTGACCAATGTATTAAATATGGTTAATCCAAGTTTTCTCAGTTTTTGTGTAAAATTATATATATGAGAAAAGAAATAACTAAATCCTATCATGTTGAGCTGAAATTGAAGATAATGACTTGATTTATATATTTGAATCTCTGCACATATAAAATATACATGAAGATACTAGCATAGATATTAAGGAATATTTACATATGCATGTAGTCACTTATACCTGTTTCTTAGCTTTGTTCACTTTGAGAAAGTCTGAGAGCAAAGCCTCTCAGAAGCAAAGAGCACCTTTGATGTCCAGTCTTGCTTTCTGAATACCATCCTACTACCCTTTCATGAGATGTGGTAAAAATCTCTTAAGAGAAACACCCAATCCCAGGTTCTATGCTGGCTAAGTTTAAGATAATTCTTGTCCATTAGGCAATGCTAGCAAGAAAGAGGTTCTCAGAGAAAGACAATGATGGCTCAAAAAAATCCAAAAGGCTGTCAGCATTGGCATGAGTATAAGTAAAAGTACTGGAATATGGCATTTGTCTAAAGTAGAGGAGATACTAATATATAAATTGAAAAGAAATGATAAGAGATGGAATAACTACAATTTTAAAATAATTTCCTGGAAACATTTCTTTCTTTGCAATTCACTTTAATCAAGTGATCAAACATACCACCACAAATAAAATAAATCAAAACTGTACACTGAATAATAAGTAAATAGCTGCTGTCATGCTCAAATATAGGAACCAGTGATACATCAGCTAAACTCTAAATCATTAGGACTCATTTGGAAAGAGAAATTTAGGTAAATTTATAATCTTTCTGTAACCTAGAAAAGTACCAGATTATAGAAATTAACGACACCCTAAGAGATGTTTCCAGACTGTCAAACAGAGACACACTTCAGCAGAGGCAGGCCTCCTGTTTCAGAAGGAAATAGGGTGACAAGTGGCAGAAGCTGCGTTTGGTCTCAGGTGGAGATGGCAGCAGTCATCCTGGTTAACTGCATCACAAGGCTATATGCACTGTAGTTTTATGCTTGTTAAACTTCCTGTTTTGTAGGGAAATTTTCTATCAGTGACAGGCCATCAATCCAGCAAGTTACTCTCAAATGGCTTAAAACAAAACAAAATAAACAGCAAAAAAAGTGAGTTTCTTAAAGTGAAACTTATAACTTTTTACATTAGCCCAGGATTGTCCAAAAAAAATAAAAAATAAAATCTGGTTTCAACAAACACAGAAATTCTCCTCTTAAGAGATAAACCAAAATAATCTCAGAGAATCTCTAAACTAATTTAGCAGAATTCTATTCCCTTAGCTGATTTTGTATTCCCATTTTCATTTAGATAATATGATCAGAGCCCTCCTTGAAAGCCTAGATCGTACATTATTACTAATACAATATGGAAACTTCAGCCAGACTCACTGGCACCTATCTCCTGGCATGACTAAATTTCCATAAATGGAAGGTCTTTCCCATGGGCTATGAAGAAAGACTTTTCAAAACCACTGTGCTAGAATATGATGTCCTGGATTGTAAGTGGAAGGCTGCTGACAGGAAAGGGCACAACTGTAAATGGCAACTTCGGCCTTTGTTTTCTAGGGAAACGGGAATCTAGCAGGATGTTCTGGGGTCACAACTGTCTATTCCAATCCACTTCTACTTTTCATTTTAAGATTTTTCACTCTACTTTAGTACAACTAAAGAGCAGATTTGTCTATTTCTTCCCACTTAGGTTTTGTTTTTCTATAAGAAACAAACAAACAAAACAATTTCCTTCAAGGAAGGATGTTGTGCACAACTGGTGAACTGGGTCAAGAGACAATCTTCAAAGATTAGCTTCCCAGTGCCCATCTACATTGTGTCTAGCTGACTCATTCAATACTATACATTTACCAAGACAACCCACAGGAGGAAAGTGGGCAAGGAAAGAATGCTTCCACTTCAACTTGGAGAAATTAGGATCACACCAGACTCATCCTAGGAATTTCTGAGAGTTAGAAGAGTCCCTACCACAGTTAGCTTCTCATACTGCACACCTGTGGTTCTGCATCATGTTCTTCGCTGATAATCCCCAATAACTTTTTCACTCAAATCCTATGAACATTGTAAAACCCAATATATGGCGTAGTATCACAGAAAAAGTGGTTTTCAGTTGATGAAAAAATGCTCACTGCTGAGCTGTGCACCTGGGAAAACTTCCCAACATGAAGGAAAACAGTTCTGCTATTAACAACTCATCTGATAGCAGATCTACATCAGCAAGAGTCCATTAACAAGTGTGATGTGTCAAACATTTGAAACACAGAGAAAAAACAAAACGGGCTGTGATGGCTATTCTTGGTTGTTCACTTGACTGTGTCTGAAATGAACTTCAATCCAGAGATGGAGAGCACACCTTTGAGAGATTCTTGTCTTGGTTTGAAGTGTGTGAATCCACTTCTAGCCTGGACCTTTGAGTAGGAAGACACAACTCAGATCCAGATCTTGAGGCAAGAAGACACAACTTTAATTGGGCCACACCTTCTTCTGGCAGCCTCTATAAGGACATGGGAGAAGGAAGGTTTTGATCTCTGCCTGCTTGCCCTTGTCTTGCTAGCACATCCATTCCTTTTGCTGACACTGGAACCTACTTCTTTGGGATTCCAGCAAATACAGAAGACCATCTGAGACACATAGCCCTGTAGAACTGAGAAACTACTAGATACTTGGACTTTCCATTCACAGCTAGCCATTGTTGGATTGGTTAGACTGTGGCCTGTAAGTCATTCCAATAATTTCCCAAATATACACACAGAGTGTATTTGGGGGGGGGAAGGGGTGATCCATATCAAAATGCTAAGAAATCTTGACCTTCATTCTAAGACTTTTGAAAGAACATTGAAAAGAGTATAATGAGGACTCAGATGTGACCTCCATAGCTTCAACAATCATTGTAAGTAACAATAGTAGACTCTATAATTATCTCTTAAAATGAGTATACGAAGGAAACTGGATTGATTGAAGGTATTAAGCAGATATTTTTATCTTGTTAGATGTGGAAATATACAAATCTGATGATGCAGAAGCCTGCTCATGTCAAGGAGTTCCCTAGCCTTGAGCTTCTGTTAACTATGTCAGGAAGGTTCCATTATCTGATGCATCTGCAAGTTCTGACATTTTAACACATCTCAATGATATTTAACCCCCTTGTTGTTGCCAACTCTGTGAATACCATGCTGCATGGACACTGAACACTGTTCATTCTCAATTTGTAGAAAGCAAACACCTTTCCACCAGTGGCCATCCTTAGATACCAAGAGTAAAAAAGCCTTAGATCAGTGGCAGGTGAGTGTGAAAGGCTTTTTTCTCCATGGTACCACCAGGAAGTAAAACTTAGTAAATTCTGGTAATAGAACTGCAGAGCCACAACTAACCTGGACATGGTGAGATCCTTATCACTATTATAGTACTTTGCTAGATATGAGTTTCCCCCACCTTGGGAGACTTTCTTGTGAGCATTATGTTCTTCAAAGCCAATTCCTTGAGAAAATAGTAGAGACTACTTTCTATGTGTGGTAAAGCCTACCAGACCTCGCAATTGTCTCCATCCTTCAGATCAGAGAACTGAACTCCTCAAGTGAAGCCTTGCCCCAGTCAGCTTACTACCTTTGTCCTCCATCATGTGCCCTTTCTGAAGCAACCCCTGTCTGCCCATTGGAAACAGAAAGGGATACCAATTACTGCCTTATTGCTTTTGTATTATGCTGCTATGAGATTATCAGATAAAGCACTCAGTTCAGTCAGGCAGATCTATAAAGTCTGATTTCTCTTTTCTCTGAGAAATTGTTTTACATTTTGTGTCTTACTAATGTGTCAATAGCACACATTCTTTATAGGAAATGTGAAAATTTTGAGCAATCCCCTTTGAAAGTTTAAATTTACACATATACAGGAGAAGCCTCTGAATTCTGGCTCCACTTACATCGTGGGCTGGATACATACTCATAATACATAGCACGAAAGTAAGAATATTTTGATTTTAATTTGTAAAAAATGACAGTTGGGATGGCTAACAATTTCTATTACAATTATATAAACATGAATACAAAGGCTTGAATTTTTAGTAACCAAGTTTGAGCTGACTACTGACATTTTCATCATTAATAGACACTCTACTGCTATTATAAAACTCATGTTAAACAAAGCAGATTCACTGGCAGTGGACTTCAATCAGAAGTTACTACAAACAGAAAACAGAGACTTGCAATATAAAATATTTTCCCAGGTAGAATTAAAAAAAAACATTCTATCTATGTACAATATTTCTGAGCTTTGGATTAGCAATTGCTGAATGAAGTTGCTTGGGTACTTGGGGATAAAAAAATTTTAAACCACAAAGAAGTTGCAAAGAGAACTTAGAAAACTCAGCGGAGTAAAAGCACAGAGATCCAAGAGTAAGCATTAGAGAGATCTGCAGGACTTAAAAAAAAATAACCTAACAAATTGTAGACACTTCTTCACACTGTGGATGTTATAAGCCAATGAGTTTATCTTGTTGATAGTGCAGATAAATGGGATGACTTCTGAACTATTTCAAAACAAATGCATCTAAGGAGATAACGCCATCTTCTTAACATCCTGAAATTATCCATTCTTGCTTTTAGAGTTTTGAATGCAAAACCTAGCACTCTAGCACATGTTGATTTTCTGTGTCACATGAAATTTAAAATTAAATCTTCTTCAAATGTGGTGGTGTCCTGGTATGAGAAGCATAAGAAACTACAGAGAGGGAGAAAATAAGTCTTTGTGCTTTTCCTCTGAGTTTCTCAACTGAAATGTACACATATTAGGCAGATATCATAATATGCTTCCTTCATGCAGCAGAAACTCACACTTTATATAGAAATAATCTATGAGCTAATAAGTAGATAATCCCCGAAGTCCAAGTCAGCCTCTTTAATTCCTTGCCAACTCTGCACTAGTATATGTGATCTGAATAATTTTCGGGTTAGAAATATTATAGATTTCACTCATAAAATTAGTCTGCATAATAGAGCTGCTGTGTAGCAGTTCCCTTCAAGGCTGAAACATTCCATCCTTCGGGAAAGCTCTTTATGACAAGAAGTAAACAACTCAAAACAGCTCTAAGAAGTTCCTAAAACTGACAAGTTTCAGTAGGTCCCTCCCTCCTTGAGAGTATAGAATCAGTAAAGACTACTAAGAGTCACTTACAGAGAATCCCAGATAGCAGTCAGCAGCAGAGAACTGCCAAAATGTCCAGGAAAAAAAGATCAGCCGAGCTGCCTGGAAGGGGTTCAGTCCAACTGAGCCATCTGGAAAAGATACTCTCTAACCTGCTAAGCTGGCTGTACACTGTGAACTATCATGCATGCTGGGATGAGCTTTAGTGATAGGTCTGTATTCCAGTCATCCCCCAGTAAATAATTCCTCACTAAAATTCCTGTATGTAACCCCAATAAAAGTCATTGGTTCACCAAGTTTGACTTCAGCACAGTTGTTACTTTGGTCTGTCATGGGCTCACCTTCTCTTATGAGGCGACAAGCATCTTGTATCTCAACAGGAAAATTTTGTCAGACAACTGCACAATTGACCATAAAAATGAAAATAGTTTAGGAGGCCTAGCTTAGACTCATGAGCAGTTTTTAAAGGGGAAACTCTTCTTCAGCTGTTGACATAACTGTAAGGCTGAAGTTCAAGGAAGATTTGATGCATCATTCTTTCTTGGCAGAAGAATTTCATGTGAATGGATATAGATGGCATCCAGAAACTTAAACATGTCACCCTCTGGACAGCCAGGTAGCTATAAACTCAGTCAAATAACTACAAAGAATATAGTCTGTTAATAAAGAAAAAAAAAAAGAACTTAAGAGTCCCCAGTCAAGGAAGGATTCAATCTCCCTTACAATGTCAGTCTTATACCTTGGCCAAGTCTGACTCTCACCCTTAGAATGGAATGAATGCTGTTTGAAACCACTGAGCTTATACTAATTTATTATGTAAAAAGTAAAGAGTAAGGCTAGAAATGACACTCCCTTTAACATGTTCACCAGAAAATCAGTAAGACAGTTTGTGCTGAAAATATGTATTCTCTGGTTTCAGAAATAATGGCCTCCAAAAAGAGAAAGTGCTGCAATGGAAAGCTCTGTTGGAATCTGTGGAATAAATGTCACTGAACTCTAGGCCCCCTTTGTCAGGATACTGGCAGGTTAGACAAGTAAAGCTATCTTGATTTGGAAAGATAATCTTGACTATCTTGACAGACTGTAATTCTCATTACCCTCTTCACAGAAGAAATATATTTGGCACCTGAATAATCCATGTTATTGTCACTTTGTATCCTCTTCCACAATACGGAGAGAAATGACAGATGTGATCACCCCCAATAGATGTTCTCAGTGTTATATTATATTGTATTATTATTATTATATTATAATATTATGCATAAATAAGAAATTTTGGTGTGCCATAGCATAGTATAGCTATTATAGATAATATCATGTTTTATAGTTGAAAACTATAAAGATTTATAATGTTTTTATGACCTAGTAATGTTCAAGGAGAAAAATCTACTTACTTTGATATAAACATTATGAAATATATGCATGGAATTGAAAGGTCACATGACACATCATTATTATACATATCTATGTTTTCTGTTTTAATGGATATGTAAAAATGTGTTTGAGTCTGCAGTAAAGTGTCTCTCTTGCTAATGGACCCAAGTCCAGTTTTCAGTATGATTGCTCACAACTAACTGCAACTCAGCTCCAGGGATTCCCATGCTCTCTTGTGGATTCAGCAGGCATTACACATACATGGTGCATTACATACATGCAGGAAAAAATACTCACACAAATAAAACATTTCCACATATCACTTAAGAGATAATATAATATTTGTCATTACCTACCTGACTCACTTTACTTAAAATAATATCTTCTAGTTTGAGCCATGATTAGCATTTGGATAGTTAGTCATATTAGTCAACACCACTGGATCTGAATCAATTAAAAGGCACACTTCTACAGATATTTATGAATCTATTTTCTGCAGCCCAGGTATAAAGATATTTGAAAGAAAAGCTTCTGGTTTTTCCTTGCTTGCTCTCTACTTTGTAGCCATCACCAGCACTACTAAGACTACTGCACTCTTGGAGGCTATATTGATGTCTGTGATCTATGTTGCTACTTGAAGTCATGTTGATGCCTGTGGCCTGTGTTGCCACTGGAGGCCATGTAGATACCCATGGCCTGTACTGCCACGGCTAAGGTTTTACCTTACCATGCTAAGTTCTGTGGTCCATACTGACTGCTGAAGCCATGTGGAAGTCTGTGCTCCCTGCTGCCACCGACTGTATAGGGGAAGGAAACTTCTTTTCCAGTGGTCTTGTTGACTGCAAACTCAGTTGGGAATAAGAGACAAAGAATAACTCTGTGACAAGGCCTTCTAGGCTCCTCCAAAACAATCAGTCTAACAGGATGTCATTGAAGAGAAATCTTAAAATTTCTGATAAGGATTCTGAAGTGTATAGCTTTTCACAGTTGGTGGCTTCTGACCAGGATAGGGGTGAGAAGACTCAGCTTTCTTTCTTTTTTTAACATTTTTTTAAAAATTATTTTTTATTTAATTTACATCAGATTGTGGCCCCCTCTCAACACTTCTCCCAATCCCACCCTCTCTCTTCCCCTTCTCCTCCCTCCCTCTTCTCCCTATGTCCCCTCCCCTACTACTCAGAAAAAGGAGACACCCCCCTACCAACCCACACCAGCACATCAAGTCACATCAGGATTGAGCACATTTTCTTTCCTGGTGGCCTGGTGAGGCAGTTAAGTCAGGGAGAACTGGTCAAAAAGCAAGCAATCAGGGCTGTCTCTGACATGAACTCAGTTTTCTTTAAAGGGCTGGCCACTGGGATTTTGACCATACTCCAGTTTGTGTATGGGCAACACAATTGGACCTTTCTTTCTTTCTTTCTTTCTTTCTTTCTTTCTTTCTTTCTTTCTTTCTTTCTTTCTTTCTTTCTTTCTTTCTTTCCTTCCTTCTTTTCTTTGGGTGAAGTCACAAGGATCTGGGAAGACTAGGAAGTGAATGTGATTGGGTTATGTGAAAATCCCAAATAATCAACATGTTGGAATAAAAAAAAAAAAAGACTACTGCTCCCTTCCTTGACATCAAAACTTCAGTGTTCCCTATGGACTGCCTATTCCATTTCCCCTCTGAGTAAGATTTAAGTGTCCTGTCTTGTTTGGGTCTGTGAATTGTGGTATGGACGGGCATCATTGGCTCTCCAGGAAACCTCAGGTCATCGTCATCAGAGTGGAAGAACTTCAGAGGCATCTAGCCTTATGAACTGAGCAGCTATTGGCTTCCCAGTTTTGCCAGTGTAAACATAGTCATTTGGGAGCTACCCAGATCATATGTAAAACAATCTAATATATCTTTGTCACATATATTCACTCTGTCACTTCCATTCCTCTAGAGAACCATGACAAATATGGAAATGAAGTGTCTCCTAAAAGTCTTATGTGATGAAGGTTTAGACATTACTTAGGTCCAATTACTGAGAAGTAAGTGAGTCATTAGAGTATATGGATTCATTGATAAACTGTAATTTGAGGCATCGTTTAGAAATGATAGAAGCTAGAGGAGACAGAACCTGGCTGGGGGAGAGATGCTTTGGAGAAAGAAGTTACTATGGTTTCTATATCTTATTTCAGGAGTGTTCTCTCTGTCTCTGTCTCTGTCTCTGTCTCTCTCTCTCTGTCTCTCTGTGTCTCTTTCTGTTTCTCTCTCAGTTCACCTCTCCTGACTATACTCACCTCTTCTCTCTCCCCTCTTTCTTCCCCTCTCTTACTCCTTCTCCCCCCTTCTTTCCTTCCTCTCCCCTCTCTTTTCCTACTTGGCCTCAAAGATTTAGAAAATCTTTGCTCTAGCAAAGATGTCTGCCACAATTCTGGGTCTTGTTCTAGGCCCAGAATACTGAATCAGTTTCAGATAGCCCTAGAATGAAACCTCTAATACACAAGAAGAAATTCTTCCTCCATTGGGGGCAGGGAGTATTTTGTGACAGTGAATGAAAGGGGAATGGGTTGAGGAGGCATAAGGGTGAGAGTGGGAAAAGAGGAGAGAGAGACATGGCATCAGGCAGTAAAGTGATTTAATAAATAAATAATTCTTTAATACAAAGTTGCAGCAAATAAAAGGACTTTATTCTTCTGACAGTTTAATAGTATAAGAGAACTTAGATAGTTTTCATTTCTGGACTACTGTAAAAACTGTGTCAATAAATGAGAGAGTGGATGGTGTCTTTTTACATAGTCACTTCATCTTGTGGGGCAACCAGCTATCACTGAGATTGTTGAAGTCTATGATAGCTCTATGCTGAATTTTATGAAATCTCTACAATGTTTTCCACAGTGACTTCATTTGACATTTCTAACATATGTGTGCATTATTCCTATTTCCACACATCTTTACCACTTACATATTTTTTAGATTAGCTATTCTTGCTACAACAAAATGTCTCATTGTAGGTTTGATTTTCCCTTTGCATGTACCCACTGACTCTGAACATATCTTCTTTTGAAAATCAATTTCAGTACATTTTAGTCAGATTTTTATTGTTCTTCTGTTTTAGATTTTAATTGAGTCTGATTTGTTTCTGTAGCCTGGATATTAACCTTTTGTCAGATCCATATTCTCCACTTGTTCTTCCTTTGTAGGTTGCTGTTCTTTCCTTTGCTGTGAAGAAGCTTTTCCATTGATAAAATACCATTGTCCATTTCCTTTGGATTCACTGCTTTCTAACCAATCCCAGTGTCCTGAATACTCTTCTGTCTGTTTTCTCTAGCAGTTCCATGTCATGGTTTAATGTCTTTCATTGAAGGATTTAGTGTATTTAAATTTTTCTCAACAGAGAGATACAGGAGTCTGGATTCATTTCTCTGTATGTTCCTGTTCAATGTTCCCCAAGGTGAATTTTTACACCAACTCTTCTTTTTTCCAATTCAGGTTCATACCACACTGGTCAAATGCCATCCATCTATAAATTCATGGATTATACCAGACTCTATAACTTGTTTCCTGATCCTTGAATCTGTTTTATGCCAATACATTGGTGTTTTGATTACAAAACTATGATTAGGAAGTAGAAGTTGCCTCCTGCTTTGTTAATTTTGTTCAAAAATGCTTTACTGAGCAAATAAGTTTTATGACTCCATACAGGTTTTAGAATGTTTTTTCTACTTTTGTAAGAAAAAAAAAGTCACTAGTGTTATCCAGAGCTTTGAATCTACAGATGTATTTAGGTAATATCAATATCAACTGCTGCTTTGAAGAAGATATTTGCAAACTAAATTAAAGCATAAGTTTGGCAAAGGTTGAAGCAATTGAGAGAACAAGTTTCATTCAACAAGTATCATTCGCTCTGAATGCTGACTGAGTTATAAGTACCTGCTGCATGATAACTGAGTTGTAAGTACTTACTGACACCATCAAAGCTCTTGGAGCACAATAACTTCTCAGCATACTCATTGTCTTCATACCCATTCTGGCTATCACAGATAGTAGCTCCACCTTTTTCCATCAAGAGATTCCTCTAAAGGGAGTTATGTACTGAGTCAGGTGTCTCTTTTTCTGAGCCCTTCACTGGCAGGTGTTGTTCTACCTTCCAGCTTCCTGCTATGTCAGGATCCCTGTGGTTTTACTGGTGAGCAGTGTCATTAGGATCTGTATTACATATTTCCTAGCTTCCCAAAGCCTCAGGCTTATCTTCCCCCCCCCACCCCTGTTTTCCTCATTTAATTTCCAAGGTATTTTTGTTTTTGCTTCTGTGTCAAAATAACTCTGTACGTTAAGAAGATGTTAGCTATCATGCTCACTCTTAAAATCACACTGTATAAAAATATCTCCAACAAGCTATGTGCACTTCATTATTTACCTAAATAAAGGAAAATAGAAACGAATATTTAGTAAGTGTGCTCTATATTAAGAAAACACATATTAAATCAGTTTGTCTTTTCAATATATTTCCTGACAAATATCAAGCAGTTTACAGGGACACAATTAAGAGTTACTTCACTGTTCTTTCCTAGCATTTGCATTTGGACACAATTAAGTGTTTATAGGAATAAATAAGATCTAATAGAAACCCCTGAGGCAGCCTGGGCTCATTCTCTACAGCCCTCCCTGAAGCTACCTGCATAAGTAAGGAGAGCACATCATGAGTGGACGTCCCTAGGTGGTTCAAATCTGTCTATGACAAGATTCTTCAGCTGCAGCAGCTGTCAGAAGAAAATCTTTGGGGTTATTACTTGCTTGTATTCTGACAGAGGAAAAAAGTTCTCTTGAGCATCAGAAAAGTTGATATGAATCTGGTACATCACAAGGACAATTTCTTCCTCCTCAGATTTGTGCCCTATAAGAAACTAATACTCAAGATTCAGGAAGAAACTGCTGAAAAAGTTACATATAACTACTGCATTCTGTCTGAAAATACACAACTAATTTTTACTTATTTGAATACATTTTTATATTCATAAATAATATTGTAATTGCAGATTTCTAAGTTTAGAAGGGTATCATAGGTGTTAATTTTACCAACACATAGACAGATAGTTGACAGTTATATTGATGATAGAGAGATAGACAGATAAATAGCTAATAGATCATAGATAGAAATATGTGGATGTTATTTTAGTATATTTACTTGCAATTCAATTATGTGAATTTAAGGTGAGTTTTAAAAGGGGGGAAATCACCAAAGGAAAATATGCATTTCCTAATTTCAGCTGACCCATAGCACTATTATGAAATTAAATATTCTTTGTGTCTTTCCTCTGCTCCTTCATCAGGAATGCTATCAAGTGCAGCTTATTCAATTTGCACATCTCAAGAGGAGTTAGTGTCTGACAGAGTTCAGGAAGAAGAGCACACTGCCTCTAGACTTAATGGGCAGCTGACAGCATTCATAGAAAGAGGAGTAACTATCATATGGTCCAATCCTACATGCTCTAGGCAAAGCTGAAGAGAAAAATGAATCCTAGAATTTCTAGGTCTTCAGGAAGGTGGTGTTGAGTCTAGGAGATGGGAACTGCCATACAAAGAAGAAACTACTGTCAAAAGGAAGCTTCACTTCGCTAATAGTCCGTGGTGCTTAGAGAACTGAACTTTACTAAGGAGAGAGAGACAGAGAGGAGAGAAAGGGAGACAGACAGACAGACAGACACACACACACACACACACACACACACACAGAGAGAGAGAGAGAGAGAGAGAGAGAGAGAGAGAGAGAGAGAGAGAGAGAGAGAGAGAGAGAGAGACCCTGGATGGGGAAAGGCCTCTCACCCAGGCTGCTTATTAAGCTGTGTGTAGCATCCAGCCATCTCTACATGAAAAAGATCACGGTTTCAGATTCAACCAAGACCTACGGAATACCTGAGCCTTCTCTGGCCCCTGCTACCTCCTCCTCCAGGTATCCTCCCCTCTGTCATGCTTCAACTGTTGTCCTCTATGCTTCCTCTTCACACCCCTGAGCCCTTCTTTAATGCCCTTGTCTTGTCTCTCCTTCCTCTGAGTGTTAAAGGGAACATTTTGTGGATATGCCAAGAAGATGAATTTGATTTCTTTAATGGATCAAAGTAAAAGAATAATGAAAAGAAAATGAGGCTTGTGAGGAAGAAAAAAGGAGGGAAGAACTGACAGGTCACATTAAAATCCAGACACAGAGATGTGGAATTGGTTGAGCTATTGTGAGTAAACTAATATCACAATGGAAAAATATTTGATGAATATTTTTCTAGAAAGTATGAAGAGTGACCTTGGGCCAAGCTGAATCTAAAGAGGTTTGTTCCAGTTTCCTATAAATGAGTGAATTATATAAAAATATTTGAGATGGAAAGACCTCTGGCCTTGAACCAACTAGAACTATGTTCAATATCTTGAACCACATAAGGCTACTCTTACTAAATGAGGACCAATGGGGCATAATCATCACAAAGTTTTAAGAAATAAATGAATTCTAGCTATTGAACTTTTAAAATGTTCTGTTATTATATCTCAAGTGAGTAGCCCAAATCTCATGTATGGATGAGCACCACTAAGTGGACTCAGGTATATATGTATATGATGTATATGTACATATACATGAATGTGTAGGTTTATATATATGTATAAATATATACATATATGTATATATATATATATATGTTTCTCAAAAGATTTAAAACATCCTCTTACTGGAATTTAGCTAATTTAAGATAAGTCTTCCATGTGTACATGGAACATATAGGAACCAAAATGTAAAGGAAAGAGTTCTGAAAAATCATAAGTAGAACAGTTCCTACTGTATGATAATGAAGGGCTTTATTCCTTAATAACCAAACTCCAAACCCCAAAACTGCATGGGAAATTTAAATGGGTAAACCATAATCCAGCCAAGATAGCCTTACTTATAAGTTATTCTGTCCTTCCAAAAATTAAAAAAAAAATCAAATTACTAAAATGAAATAAAATTTAGATCTTGGAGACAGATCTACATACCGATAAAACTTACAAACTACAAGAGAATTTTAAGACTCAGTTTGGGATGTTCTTTTTCCAGATATTTATACATACTCTTTAACTTTGCTCTTTTCCCTTATAATTGAGCACACAATTAGCTGAGTAGTCAACTGAAGCAAAAACTCACCATTTTTTACACAGCCAATTATTTCAATCTTTCCCTTGATTTTTGAAGTTTATGAAACCTACGCTTATTATTTTTTTTTACTTATCATTCTATTTTTTCCCTAAATGAATAAGGGCAAGTATAATAGAATCTTCAAATGACAGAGTGGGAAATTGGAAACACTCATAAAAACAGAGCTGTTGGCTGTCAGGTAGAGCCAGCTTAGCTTAAAATTCTTGTTTCTCAGATAATACAGGAAGTTTAAATTTGGAGTTCTGCTTGAAGAGGTCTAAGTATATCAGCGCATACTATTGTAAAGTAATGCAATAGTTTGTGAAAAATAAATCTGTAAAACTCAGGGTTTGGCTTCAGTTCTTAAAACCACCCTTACCTTGCAGCCTAAGACTTTCTACATGCACCATGAGAGATCAGTCTGCACAGGAAGGTAGATTACAACCAGTTTAGAAACACACTGTCTTAAGCAGAGAAACCATAGGTATTTTAATATTCTGGTCCTCAAAAACTATATATGGTCTTTTAGAAGTTAGACCAAAGAAGGAAAAGACACACATCTGAAGTTATCGTTGGCCATGAATACATACATGTATATCATTCATGATATAAACTGGCAAACTCTTTCAGGATAGTGACTGCATCATTTTGGAGAGTCTGTCATTCTTTGAAAGACATTATTGGATTTGTGCAAGAATGTCAAAAATGTAAATTTCCAGTGTTTCTACGTAAATTGCCCAAATAAATATCTTAGCTCTGGCTTGTTGTTTTCTGTAACAAAGTAATCAACTCTTCTTTAAATGAGCATATAAAACCAAATTATATTTAATATATAAACAAGTCCATAAATAATCACACCTGAGGATCAGTCTTACTTGTCACCTGCTCTCTGTACTAAATTATTAAGTTGACAAGCATATGAAAGTCAAAATTAAAAATAACTACATTCAAATCCCACCTCTGCGATTCTTTAGTTATTCAACCCTGGGATCATGAGAAAATTTGTTCTAACTTTCATTATATTTGAATGTGGATAATAGTTATGCCAAGAATTTTAAATGAGGATTAATTAAATTAAATATGTAAAAACAACTCAGATAATACCTTGCTCAAGGTCTTCATTCAACTCATTCTACAATTATTGAAAACTGAGCACTCATTAAATACAGTCTTATCTGAAGTTTCATTTTCTGGATTCAGTTACTCACAATTAAACTATGAATAGAAAATATTAGATGATAATTCCAGAAATAAAGTAAGCTTAAATGGTGTGGTGTTCTAATTCCCTAAATGAACTCTTGGGCCGTCTCATTCTATTCTATCCAGAATATGCATTAACCCCTCTGCCAATATCTCCTCATTGCATATACTACCCATCAATTAGTTACCTCAGTTGTAACATACATTATGGCTTGACATAATGTCCAAGTAAAATTTGTTTTTATTAAGAATGGCCTCTAAATAGAGGTGAATGCAAACTACCAAAAGTATAGCTGGGTCTTAGGGTAGATCAATACCCAAATTTCTGAAAAACTACCATATTGATTTCCAAAGTGGCTGTACAAGTTTGCTCTGCAACCAGCAACAGAGGAGTGTTCCCCTTGCTCCACTTCCTTGCCAGCATGAGTTGTCACTTGTGTCTTTTATTTTAGCCACTCTGGCAGATGTAAATGGAATCTCACAGTCATTTAAATTACAGTTTTCTAAACTCTTTGGGTATTTAACATTTCTTTAAGTGCTTCTCAGCCATTAGAGGTTCCTCTGTTGAGAGTTCTCTGTTTAGGTCTGTACTTCATTTATTTTTTATTTTTTATTTTTTTTATTAATTACAGTTTATTCACTTTGTATCCCCCCATAAATTCCTCCCTCCTCACGTCCCAACTCCACTTTTCCTCCCCCTTCTGCAGGCATGCCAATCCCCAAGTCTACTGATAGGGGAGATCTTCTTCTCCTTCTTTCTGATCCTAGTTTATCAGCTCTCATCAAGAGTGGCTGCATTGTCTTCCTCTGTGGCCTGGTAAGGCTGCTCCTCCATCTGGGTGAGGTGACCAAAGAGCAGGCCAATTGGTGTTCTTGTCAGAGGCAGTCCTTGTTCCCATTATTATGGAATCCACTTGGATACTGAACTGCCATGGCCTACAAAGGGTTCTAGGTTTTCTCCATGCATGGTACTTGATTGGAGTATCAGTCTCAGGAAAGAACCCTGTGCTCATATTTTTTTGTTCTGTTGCTCTCCTTGTGGAGCTCCTGTCCTCTCCATATCTTACTATTTCCCACATTTTTCATAAGATTCCATGCACTTTGCCCAAGAGTTGGCCATAAGTCTCAGCATTTGCTTTGATAGTCTGCAGGGCAGAGCCTTTCAGGGGCTCTCTGTGACAGGCTCCTAGCTTGTTTCCTGTTTTCTTCTTCTGATGTCAATCTACTTTGCCTTTCTGGATAGAGGACTGTAGAATGTCACAAAAACACTTAAAGAAATGTTCGGGGGCAGGACAAGATGGCAGGGCCAGGAGGAAACTGCTTCTAAGCTACAGAACAATGTTTTCGGTCCAGTGACCAAGAACCTGAACTCTGTGCCTAAAACAACAATGATCCTGTTTTCTAGGAACAAATTAAACAACAACACACACAATCAAACCTCTAGACTGCACTGATCACCCTGAAGAATTCAACAGACACCAGAGTAAGACAGTTCCGGTCCTAAGTTCAGACTCAAAGAACAAACAGGGAAGACTATATATAAGCAATGGCTACGGGTCGACATAAGAACTCACCCAACAAAAATCAGGACACCATTGCCCCACCAGCAACACCAAAACCTAATGGATATTTTAATTCAGCAGAAACTCAGGACAATGAAATTAAAGCTATAATTATCCAGCTACTACGGAAAAAAAAGAGGAAACTAACAGAGCTCTCAAAGAAATTCAAAAGAATATAATGGCCCACGTAGAGGAAGAATTAGAAACTTATAGAGAAGAAACAAATTAAAAAATAGGGGCCACCTTCAATCAGATGAAGGAAATGGTGCAAAGCATGAAAACAGAATTACAATCAATAAAGAAAACATAAACAGAGAAAAACCTAGAATGGGAGAACTTAGAGAAAAGATCAGTAACAACAAAGGTAAGCATCGCCAACAGAATACAAGAGATGGAAGAGAGAATCTCGGGAGCCAAAGATACACTTGCTGAAATTGATTCCTCACTCAAAGAAAAAGTAAAATCAGAGAAGTATCAAATACAAAACATTCAAAAAAATCAAGGACACCATGAAAAGACAAAAACCTAAGAATCATAAGAATAGATGAAAAAGAAGACTTCAGGCTCCAAGGACCAGAATATGTTTTTAAGAAAATCAGAGAAGAAATTTTCCCTAACTTAAAGAAAGAGATGTCCATAAAGATACAAGAAGCCTACAGAACACCAAATAGACTTCACGTCCCATCATACTCAAAAGAAAATACCTCACGTCCCATCATACTCAAAACACTAAACCTACAAAACAAATTTTATATATATATATATATATACATATACATATATATATTAAAGGCAGCAAGGGAAAAAGGTCAGGTAACATATGAAGGGAGACCTATCAGAAGCACACCAGACTTCTCATCAGAAACTATGAAAGCCAGAAGGGCCTGGGAAGAGGTCATGCAGTCTTTAAGGGAACACAGATGCAAACCAAGACTACTATACCCAGCAAAGCTTTCAATCAACATAATGGAGAAAACAAAATATTCCATGATAAAAATAAATTTAAGCAATATCTACACAGCAAACCAACCCTACAGAAGATACTAGAAGGAAAACTCCAATCCAACGAGAACAACTACACCAAACTATAGGATACAGTATAGGATACAGATAATCTCCCAGCAAAAATTAAAAAAGGAAAAAAATAAATCAATGAATCATAGTAAGTCCACCAACTCCACAATAAAAGGAAGTAACAGTCATTGGTCACTATTATCTATCAACATCAATGGACTCAACTCTCCAATAAAAAGACACAGACTAACAGAATGGTTGCAGAAACAGGAACCAACATTCTGCTGCATCCAAGAAACACCAATGCAACAAAGATAAACACTACCTCAGAGTAAAGGGCTGGAAAAATATTTTCCAAGCAAATGGACTCAGAAAACAAGCTGGGGTAGCAATACTAGTATCTAATAATATAGACTTTTGACCAAAACTAATCAAAAAAGATGAAGAGGGGCACTTCTTTCTCATCAAAGGAAAATTCCAACAGCAGGACATCACAATTTTGAACATATATGTCCCAAATATAATATCACCTACATTTGTTTTTTTTTAATGATTTTTTTGCTTTTTTTAATTTTTTTTTATTTTTTTTTGTTATCAATCACAAGTTAGATACTTTGCATCCCATGCGCAGCCTGCCCACTCCCTCCCACCCTCCCCAACCCTCCCTCATCTCCTCCCCGCCCACTCCAAGTCCACCAACAGGGGAGGACCTCCTCCCCTTCCATCCAACCCCAACTCATCCTGTCTCCTAAGGGCTGGCTGCAATGTCCTCCACTGAGATCCAGCCAGTGTGTCACTCCCCG
>CM053763.1:3070288-3099728 GCA_028658305.1 Pachyuromys duprasi
ATCTCTCCAAGACTTTAAACATGAATGGGTGTTGGATTTTGTCAAATGCTTTTTTGGCATCTAGGGAGATGATCATGTGGTTTTTCTCCTTCAGTTTGTTCATATGGTATATCACATTGATGGATTTGCATATATTGAACCACCCTTGCATGCCTGAGATGAAGCCTACTTGGTCATGGTGGATGATATCTTTTATGTGTTCTTGGATTCGGTTTGCAAGTATTTTATTGAGTATTTTTGCATCAATATTCATAAGAGAGATAGGTCTGAAGTTCCTTTTTTGTTGGATCGTTGTGTCCTTAGGTATCAAGGTGACTGTGGCTTCATAGAAAGAGTTCAGTAATTTAACTTCTATTTCTATTTTGTGGAACCCTTTATAGAGAATTGGTGTTAGGACTTCTTTGAAGGTCTGGTAGAATGTCTGACTCAGAACCATCTGACTCAGGGCTTTTTTTGGTAGGGAGGCGGTTGACGACTTTTTCTATTTCCTTGGGGAATATAGGTCTACTCAATCTTCCTATCTCATCTTGGCTTAATTTAGTTAGGTGGCCTCTCTCAGTAAATTTGTCCATTTCATTTAGATTTTCAAATTTTGTGGCGTATAGGCTTTTGTAGTAAGACCCAATGATTGTTTGGATTTCCTCAGTGTCTGTAATTATGTCCCCCTTTTCATTTCTGATTTTGCTGATTTGGAGTTTCTGCCTTTTTGTTAGTTTGGCTAGGGGCTTGTCTATCTTGTTATTTTCTCAAAGAACCAGCTCTTGGTTTCATTGGTTCTTTGAACAGTTTTATTTGTTTCTAATTGATTGATTTCAGCCCTGATTTTGATTATTTCCAAGTGTCTGCTCTTCTTGGGTGTATCTGCTTCTTTTTTTTTCTAGGGCTTTCAGTTGGGCCATTAAGTTGCTTGTAGGAGATGTTTCAAATTTCTTCTTGAAGACACTTAGTGCTATGAACTTTCCTCTTAGCACTGCCTTCATTGTGTCTCATAAGTTTGGGTATGTTGTGCTTTCATTTTCATTGAATTCTAGGGAGTCCTTAATTTCTTTCTTAATTTCTTCCCTAACCAAGATGTCCTTGAGTAGCAAGTTGTTCAGTTTCCATGTATGAGCAGGCCTTTTGCTATTTCTGTTGTTATTGAGGTCCAACTTTAGACCATGATGGTCAGATAGGATCTTCTGAAGCTTGCTTTGTGACCAATTATATGGTCTATTTTGTAGAAGGTTCCATGAGGTGCTGAAAAGAAGGTATACTCTTTTGATCTGGAGTAAAAAGTTCTTTAGACATCTATTAGGTCCACTTGATTTAGGGTCTCTGAGAGTGCCCTCATTTCTGTGTTTTGCTTCTGACTGGATGATCTTCCTGTGGTGAGAGTGGAGTGTTGAAGTCTCCCACTATTAGGGTGTTGGGATCAATGTGTGATTTCAGTTTTAGGAATGTTTGATTTACATATGTAGGTGGACTTGTGTTTGGGACATATATGTTCAAAACTGTGATGTCCTCCTGTTGGAGTTTTCCTTTGATGAGAAAGAAGTGCCCCTCCTCATCTCTTTTGATTACTTTTGGTCGAAAGTCTATTTTATTAGATATTAGGATTGCTACCCCAGCTTGTTTTCTGGGTCCATTTGCTACGAAAATATTTTTCTAGCCCTTTACTCTGAGGTAGTGTTTATCTTTGTTGCATAGGTGTATTTCTTGGATGCAGCAGAATGTTGGATCCTGTTTCCACAACCATTCTGTTAGTCTGTGTCTTTTAATTGGAGCATTGGGTCCGTTGATATTGATAGATAATAGTGACCAATGACTGTTAGTTCCTTTTATTGTGGAGTTTGTAGCCTTATTGTGATTCATTGCTTTTTTGTTGTTGTTGTCATTGGGAAATTATCTGTATCCTATATTTTCTTTGGTGTAGTTGTTTATGTTGGACTGAAGTTTTCCTTCTAGTACCTTCTGAAGGGCTGGGTTGCTGTGTAGATATTGCTTAAATTTTGTTTTGTCATGGAAAATTTGTTTTCTCCATCTATGTTGATTGAAAGCTTTGCTGGGTATAGTAGTCTTGGTTGGCATCTGTGTTCCCTTAAAGACTGCATGACTTCTGCCCAAGCCCTTCTGGCTTTCATAGTTTCTGATGAGAAGTCTGGTGTGCTTCTGATAGGTCTCCCTTCATATGTTACTTGACCCTTTTCCCTTGCTGCCTTTAATATTTTTTCTTTGTTTTATAGGTTTAGTGTTTTGACTATGATGTGACGAGAGGTATTTCTTTTCTAGTCTACTCTATTTGGTGTTCTGTAGGCTTCTTGTATGTGTATGGACAATTCTTTTTTTAACTTGGGATAATTTTTTTCTATGATTTTCTTAAAAATATTTTTGGTCCTTGGAGCCTTGTGTCTTCTTTTCATCTATTCCAATTATTCTTAGGTTTGCCTTTTCATTGCATCCTTGATTTCTTGGATGTTTTGTGTTTGGGACTTTTCCAATTTTATTTTTTCCTTGAGTGAGGAATCCATTTCAGCTAGTGTATCTTCAGATCCCGAGATTTTCTCTTCCATCTCTTGTATTCTATTGGTGATGCCTACCTTTGTGGTTTCCGATCTTTTCTCTAAGTTCTCCAGTTCCAGGTTATTCTCCCTTTGTGTCTTCTTTTTAGATACTAATTCTGTTTTCATGCTTTGAATCATTTCCTTCATCTGATTTACTGTGTCTCCTATTTTTTATTTGTTTGTTTTCTCTGTGTATATCTTTAATTGTTCCTCTATGTGGGCAGTTAAATTCTTCTGAATTTCTTTGAGGGCCTTGTTCATTTCCTCTCTTTGTCCCTCTTTTTGTTCCTCTAATATCTGCATAATCATAGCTTTAACATAATTTTCCTGTGTCTCCGCTGAATTAAAATCTACATTGCTTTTGGGTGTTTCTGGTGGGGCCAATGGTGTCCTGATTTTTGTTGGGTGAGTCCTTATGCTGACCTTTGGCCATTTGATTATATATAATCAAGGAGCTGTTTGTGCTTTAAGGCTAATCTTCAGACTGGAACTGTCAATCTCTTGTGTCAGGAGTATTCTTCAAGAAGATCAGGGAGTTCCAGTGGTTTGATAGTGTGTGTTGTGCCTCAGTTGAACTCTGTTGTGGGATCTGTGTGCCCGGCTTCGTGCTCTGTGCTAGAAGCTGTGAGCACTGCAGGCTGGTCACCCCTCTGGTCTGGAGGCCTGTCTCCTCACTCTGTGCTGGAGGCTGAGTGTCCTGGTTTGAGATGGAAGCTTGGGGCACCACTCTGGTCTGGAGGCTCCATGCTCCAACCTGGACTTGCTCCTAAAGGCTCGCCCCTGGATTGGAGACTTAGCGCCTCCTTCTGGTCCAGGGGCTGTGCACCATGGTCTGAGATGGTATTTGGGTGCACCTCTGTCTGGACCTGACACTATGTTTTTTGGTCCAGGGTGGCGGCTGGTGCCACCATGCGGAGTGTGCCTGCCTGATGCAGCCTGGTCTGTGGAATGGAATCTGGGGCCTTCTCAGACTGGCTAGTGGACACACATGGTCTGCAGTGTTTGTCGTGGTGCCGTGCAGTGAGTGCCTGCTGGATGCAGCCCCTGCAGCCCTGTCTGGAAAGGTACCCTGGGCCTTCTCAGTCTGGCCAGGAGACTGTGTGACCCAGTCTGGTATGGTGGCTGTTGGCGCCCAGAGCGGCTGCTCGTTCAGATCAGGGCTGTGTGCCACCGGTCACCAGGAGTTTTTCTGGGGAATAACTGGATGTCCCTAGGATTTTCCCACTTGATTTCCTCCCATAGGAATTCTGCTCCCCTGGCAATCACAAATGCTAGTGTTTTAGGTCCCAGAGTTCAGTCTCCTGGTCACTGCGCTATTACTGCTGTCCTACTACTCAGACACAGTGTCCTCTCATGGCAGCCATCTTGGATCTCTGTCGACAATAGTAGTTTTAAAAGACTGAAACTAAACCTTGAATTTATTAATGTGTTAAACAATTCCAATATTTTATACAATAGTTGAAACATATATATATATATAATGTGTATCAAAACTAAAATTTGTATCAGTATATAATAATCAAAACAAATGCAAATCTCAAACCTCTATCAATTTACAATAATCCATATCAATGGAAAAATATTTGAGAATAAAATAGCACTGCATTTGAAGAGTAGATTCAATAATATCCCTATATTCCTATATCATTCTATATCTTCCTTTCTTGTCTTTTCAACACATCTACTTCTACATAAGGAAGAAAGAAGGATAGAGAAAAGAAAAAGAAAGAGAGAGATCCCTGAATCTAACCTCCTATACCTTGTTTCTTCCTGACCGAAACCATATAATTTGTACTAGACATAATGACCAAAACCACTCATCCCACCTTTGGGGAAATTAGGCATTGCCCTCTCAAGTTTGTTTGTTTGTTTGTTTGTTTGTTTGTTTGTCATTTTTGTTGTTTGGGGCAAAGGCATTTTTTGGGGTATCCAAGAAAAATTGGGGAAAATGGTTAAGAAAGACAACTGTAACATTTGTTTTTCAGTCTCTAAATGCTGTGAAAATGCAGGTCTAAATGAAGGCCTAACAGGAAATGTCTGAAAGGCTGGATCAGATAGGCTGGCTGCTTTGAAGCTGTTCTGGAAACAGATTTTCATGAAATAGCAATTGAGGCAGTCTGAGGATGGATCATCTGGGCTACTTGTCTTTTCATGGCTGCATCCATTCCATTGGTTCTGGTCTTTTTGTTCTGTAAAAATATACTCTCATAAGTAATATATGCACAGATCAGTTAAAGATAATAATCTCTTTGTTCTTTTTTTGAGTAAGTGAAACACATCTGTCTTTCTTCATAAACCCATCTGGACTATATATCAGACTGTAATATCAATTTTTATCAATGTTATATGAGAGGATGGCATGATAAGTGCTGAGAACTTTGTAGCCAACAAGGTGTATTGGCTAATAATAGACATTCATGTCTCAGCCAGTCTCAGAGATATTCCCATAGAGGGATCAACATATACATACCTGCTTTGTTGAGCCTGCTGACCTCGCTCTTCCTGTCTACAACCAAAATCTTCATGCTGTCTCCCCCTGTCAAATCCGATTTCCAACAATTTGGATGGAAGGATAGCTTTTCTTTATTTGGTGTAACAAATGCAAAATCTACCCACCGCCCCAGGAAAACATACCTCTTTACTCCATTCCAGAATTAGAACTTCTATAGGTTTATCTAATTCAGTAGTCCTTTCTAAAATCCAGTTCTTTTTAACAGCTTGCTGTTTCATTGGTTGTTTAAAACTTCAAGGTTTATAAAGCACCATTTAATCTATCCTGGTATATTCATTTCCTTACCCCCTTCTGCTCCATAAGCACCTCTTTTAAATTCTTGTTAGGTTTTTCCATAATTGCTTGACTTGTATGTTTGTAAGTTATATTTGTGAATTTTTCTATGACATAATGTCCAAAAAACTGCTGTATTCCAATAGATACACATGCCAAAGCACCGTCAGTCCCAATCTATAAGGGCACCTCCAAGACAGTTACTCTCTCGAACCTAATGTGTAATCTTAGAATTATCTTTTACAGAATTTAAGACAGAGACCTATTGGAATTTAGAATATGCATCAACAGTACGATGCATCAACATGTGTACATATCTTAATTCTCCAAACCCTACAAAATTATACACATAGTTTATTGTATGATATTTTTGTAGGGTAGCACCAGTAAGTACAACCTGGATTCTTTTATTTGTTTGTTTGTTTTCAAGAAATACTTTTTCTGTGTAACCTTGCTTCTTGCTTTGTAGACCAGGCTGGCCTCAAACTCATAGAGATTTGCATGCCTCTGCCTACCAGACTTCTGAGATTACAGTTGTACACCACCACTACCTGTTCAATCTGATTTCTTAATTCAATATATTGCATCTTTATGGACTGCCGTTCTAATTCCCCATGCTTTTGTGGATTTTTCTCATCTGGAACTACCTCTGTGATGTCACTGTAAGTTCCAAATTGGATTCCTCTGAAGGTTCTCTATTTTGATTCAAAGAATTCACCAATTTCCGTTCTATGTCTAAACTGGCATCTAATTTCTCAGAATCTTTTTTCTCCAATTCTGCCTTACTTTGATCTCTCCTAAAGAGGATATACAAAACTGTAATCATCACTGAAAAAAAATGAACATTTGTATGCTGACAAGCAAAACAAAGTTGTGTGAATACGGATGCACTGTGCCGTTGTGTCTTCCTCCATTTTTACATAGAAAATATTTTTCTTTTTTATTCTCAAAACCTCTCTCTAAGGATTTTACTTTCTTATATTCAAACCAAATACTTCTTGCTATGATTATTTTTATACCTAGTTTTCTTATTCATTTATTGTTTGTTGTACTCAATACCTTACCAGTTCAGATGCTTGGTGCTTCTCTGGATTCTCTTTTGTTTGTTTGTTTGTTGTTTTGTTTTCAAAACATAGTTTCTCTGTGTAGCCTTGGCTGTCCTTAACTTGTAGACCAGGCTGGCCTCAAAGTCATAGAAATCTGCCTGCTTCTGCCTACCAGAGTCCTGAGATTACAATCGTACAGCACCACAACCTGCTCAATATGGATTCATAATTCAATATATTACATCTTTATTGGTGCTTCTCAAGCTGCCATTAGCCCTGCCCAAGCCATTCAGCTAGCTCATCATGCAGGCTCTCCAACCTGCATCTCTTTTGTTCAGCTTCAGGATTTCATCACTAGCCTATTGGGCCATGGCAGGTTGGCATTTGTTCCCATTCTCTGCCTCCTGTTCAGATGCCTCTATTATCCTTAGTGACAGCTTTTTTCTTAGAAGCAGTACCTTCTGGAAAAAAAAGAGCCATATTCTGCTCTGCCTTTCTGATGTTTTCTGCTTCTTTCAGGCTCTTTAGCTTGAAAAACCTCCTTTCTAGAAACTTTTCCCAGGTTCTGGGAAGGTTTTCTCCTTCAGGGTGTGCCTGGGGCTCTGGTCTGCTTCTGTTCACCTTCAGCCAAGCTAGCATGTTGTGTCAGGCTCCAGTTCCCCCCTCTGGACACTACTTACTGGCCTCCAGTCAAGTGCTCTGTTCACTAGAAAAGCAATTCTTAAGGGGCATTGCCTCTCTTTTTTGTCTGGCTCCTGTGGTCAAAACTCTTGGCTTAAAGCCTGAATCCGTGTCCTAATCTTAGAGTACATGCTCCACCTTGGCACCATCTGTAGTATGATTTTCCCCTTATCCCAAGCTCCCAAAATAATGACTCATGAGAGTCAAAATATATTTACAAATAACTCAGCCATATAGTTAGGCTCTTCTCTGACTAGCTCATAATTTAAAAGTAAATCATTTATACAAATCTACATTTTGTCACGTGGCTGGCTACCACTGCTCAGGTACCACATGACTGTCCTCACATCTTCTTGGGCAAATCACCCTGCATGACTCTATCCCAGAATCCTTTTTGCCTACCAGATGTCCTACCTTCTATTCTACACTTTCCTATAGGCAATAGTTTTTTTTCTTAATTCACAGGAAATACATCCATAAACACACAAGATATTCTCTCTATACACATACTTGCATAACATGAGCCTCAAGGGCTTGAGTTCCTTCCCACCTCTCTCTTGCACTGGTTCCTCTTGTTGGGTATTAAAGCTCTTGTATTTCTTCTCAAATCAATCAAGATTATCAGTTATCCAATACTAAGTGGTCAGACCCAAGATCATACATATAGAGGTAATATACAAACTGACCAACTTAGCACGTTGTACTTATGTGTTCAATAATATGTGTGTATGGAAAAATAATTTAAAAAACAAGAGTCTGACCTACTGAGAAAGCAAAGGGTTACATGAGTATTTGAAAGAAGAAAGGTAAGAGAGTACATAATATAATTTTAATTTTAAAAACTAAACTGTATAAATCTTATTTATCATATTAACATTAATAATTTCCATGATAGTCATTATTATTAAGCAAAAAGAAATAAGTCAATACATGATGCGTGATTTAGCACTTCCCCTGAATATGTACTTTCAAATTCACTTGAAAAGACAGAATTTTTAAGTTATAATGCTTTAGAAAATTTAAAAATCTCACTTTTGAGTATTGCATGTACTTTTGGTATTCATTCCAGGGTCAACAAATACTTAACAGTGACATTACTCTAGCCCAGAACAGGGAGCCTAGTCTATGAAACTCAAAAAATGAATGCTCTAGTCTTCATTTGTCCAAATGAAAAGCACACTAGGATCTGTCATCTAGCAAAAGAATTCTACCAGATATCAGCCAAGCGTTCAAAGCTTTGTACTCTTCAATTCAGAAAATGTATTTAATGCTTATTTAACAGCATAACGTATGATACTTCAAATTGGCTCAGGCATCAAAAACTATAAATGTACCATGCAATTTTCTTGCATATTTAAATGTTTCATTCCTTTTCTTTTGCTTGAAAGGAAAATGAATGCCAAAAAATTACTGAAATGGGAAAATTTTAAAGCATGCAACATTCAAAAATTTACAGTAATGGGAAGTAATCTTATAATATATACTATAGTCACATTAAACATAATTTCAAAATAAAGATACATTTATATCATTCTTGAGAATTTTAAATTTTCTAAGCATTATCAATTTAAAATGTTGTCTTTTAAGTAAATTTGAAAGTTCAAATTTATATGCTGTTTGACCTCATGTGTCTCAAATAGAGAAACAAAGACAATGTTTATTCTAGCATTACATTGATATTTCTCACACTTTTTCTTTAAATACATTTAACAATATTTTATCTCTGAGCTAAA
Organism: Pachyuromys duprasi; assembly: GCA_028658305.1. NCBI lineage: Eukaryota > Metazoa > Chordata > Mammalia > Rodentia > Muridae > Pachyuromys > Pachyuromys duprasi. The sequence goes on from CM053763.1 coordinate 3,079,074, forward strand.
ATGATTAACCTACAAAAGAAGTCTCAAAGCCTAGATTACTGAAGAGTCTTTCCAAGGGTTGGGATAGAGGATTCTTTTACTCCAACCTGTGAATTAAGAAAATTGAATCTGGAAAGGAAACCCAACATAACTGCCACAGAAGTTAAACTCCTGAAAGAACTTTAGCTTATACACTAGTAAAACCAAATTATCTCTGAGTTTATTAAAATGGAAAACCCTAATGGGCTTTTCTCCCTGTAATTGAAGAAGAGTCATGGATTTTACATTTGTTAAAAACAAATTTTCATATAGAGTCAACAATGAAGTTGATTGTGAGTGCATAATGATATGCTGTGGGTAAGAAAGGGTGAAAAGCTTTTAAATGATTGTTAACTGAAAAACTAAAAAAATTTGACACACACTCATGAGAACGAAATGATGTAAACTCTTTTGAGTGATTAATAAGTTAATACATGATAGTTAATTAATATGATATCACCTGAATTACCTTGCATTGTCTGTTCAGTTATGAAGTAAGATAGAAAATATAGAAAAAATGGATATTGGAGAAAAGATATGAATGAAATGTAGATGAAATCTAAGTGGTGCCTCTTTATTGTCTATGACTTATCTAGGACACTATTATGGTGCAGATAGTATTTCAATAAATTTCATTGTTATAAATCAGTTTTATTACAAATTGAAAACTGACAACTGAGTCATTTCTGATTTATTTTCTTTATATACAATACTAATGGGGTATGGGATAAATTAACTATTTTAAGTTCTGGTCAGACAGTGATATCTCAACTTCCATACTAAGTCTAGAAAAGAGAGATGATTGAATCCCCCAAACAGAGTTTCTGTTTCTTTATTCATCCAGATATTTGTTTTAAATTACAAACTTTATCACCTCCCCTTAAGTGTCCTCAGGTCTGATGTGTAACAATATTTATGAGGTTAGTCCTTAACTACAAGGAACTCAGTCAGAACTTCACCTACACACTAACACACAGGCTGAAGGCTGACCAGCATTGTGAAAGTTCAAGGTTTAGAGATGATCATTAAAGCTTTCAATCTAGTGCCATTCTTCTGCTTCTCACTCTTCAACGATTTTAAATAGCTCTACAAATGAAATTCAAACATTTGGCATGGCTCACAAAGCTTGCTTGATTAGCTCTCTACATGCATATCTGACATGAGACCTCTCACATGTCTTTGGAAACCCAGTCCATTCCAGCCCATATGTCTTGAATGTCTTCCTCTATATCACTCACAATGTAAAAGAAAAAAAAATACACCAGCATTTCCATTTATTATTTCAGTATCTCACCCCCATGCAAGAGTACATGCAAGCATACAAACAAATCACATCCAAAGCCAAGCCCCCCTCACCCTAGTACTCTGGATTTATGTCCAGTAATCTTTGGTATGCATAGGACTCACCACATTCTTTTTAATCACTGGTTGTTTCTGTCCTGTGTGAGCTGGAAAAGAAATTTTAATGGTGTATAAAAGTGTGAATCATTTCATTCTGTCCTTCAAAGTGCCTCAGAAAACACCCTTTCCTTATAAGTGAGAAAGATACAGAAATAAGTCCCTCTAGACATGAAAACATATTCCAGAGATTCAAAAGGAACATGGTATCCTGGATCTTGTGAAAGATAATTAGCCTTTTCATTCTTGATTACACTTTTATTTATTGTGTATGTGCATGCATGTGTGTGTGCTTATCTGTATGCATGTGTGCATGTCTCAGCTCATATGTAGATATCAGAGAACAACTTGCAAGGATCCATTCTCTCCTTCTGCCTGCAAGTGTGTCTGCAGATCAGAAGAGGGCACCAGATCACATTATAGATGATTGTGAGCCTCCCTGTGGTTGCTGGGAACTGAACTCAAGACCTTTGGAAGAACTGCCAGTACTCTTAACCTCTGAGTCATCTCTTCAGTTCCATTATCTCCTTCTAAAATGTGAATGCTGGGACTCAAACTCAAACAGTCAGGCTTCACAAGGGTCCTTACTCTCTGAGTCCCTTTACCCCATGGTTTTGCCCTTTTCACTTTTGCTTTGAGAATGTCCATAACCCACAATGGTCATTTGATATTTCTCCAACTAAGGAAGATATTGGACATTTTCCCAGATGCTATAGGATGAGGAGAGTAGAAATTTGGCACTCCCTTAATTCCCAAGAGAGTTCTCCTGTCTCCTCTGTGCTCATGGAAGCAGTGGGGCTAGTAATATGTGCAGTCAGATTAGCACTTTTTAAATAACTTTTCTGTTTTCATTTACTTTACATCCCAAGAGTGCCACTCCCTCTTCTCCTCCCAGTCTCCCCTTCTCTCCTGCCTCCTTCCACTCTTCCTTTCCCTCCAGAAAAGGGGAGCTTCCTTATATCAACTTTCCCCAGCCCTTCAAGTCCCATCAGGACTGAGCATTTCTTCATCCCCTGAGGCCAGGCAAGACAGCCTGCCAGGAGGAAGTGATCCAAAAGCAGGCAATAGAGTTCATGTTAGAAACATCCCCCCCCAACACACACACACACACACACACACACACATACACACACTTGCCAGCCACCCCATATGAAGACCAAGCTGCCCTTCGGCTACATATACATAGGTATAGATCATACATGCTCCTTAAATAATGTCTCAGTCTCTGTAAGCCACCATGGGACTGGGTTAATTGTCTCCATTGGTCTTCTTATGAGGTTCCTGTTCCCTCCAAGTCCTTCCATCTTATCCCCCAACACTTCCACAGGACCCCAGGAACTCTGCCCCATGCTTGGCTGCAAGTCCAGCATCTATCCCTAACCACTGCTAGCTGAAACCTCCCAGAAGACAGTCAAGTTAGGCTCTTGCCTAAAAGCATAGCAGAGTATCATTATTAGTATAATTATCATTATTATTAGGGTGGGTCTCTACCATGGGTGAGTCTCAGGCTAGGCCATTTATTGGTTGGATTTTCCCTCGATCTTTGTTCCCTTGTTATCTCTGCACTTCTTGTAGGCAGGAATTGTTGTATCACAGATTTTTGTTAGTGTGTTGTTGTTCCCTTCCTTTTATCCCAAGACCCAACTATACCACTCTTGGGCATATACCCAAAAGATGTTCCACCATACAATAAGGACATTTGGTCAACTATGTTCATAGTGGCTTTATTCCTAATAGCCAGAAACTGAAAACAACTTTGATGTCCCTTAACTGAAGAACAGATATGGAAATGGCGGTACATGTACACAATGGAATACTACTCAACTATTAAAAACCAAGCAATCATGAAATATGAGGGCAAGTGGATGGAACTAGAAAAGATCATCCTAAGTGAGGTAACCCAGACCCAGAAAGAAGCACATGGTATTTACTCACTTATAAACAGATATTAGACCTATAATACAGGATAACCATGCTACAGCCTACAGACCCAAAGAAGCTAAGTAACAAGGAGGGCCCAATGAAGGGCTCCGGAATGTCACTCAGAAGGAGAAATAGGACAGCAGAAGTGATGAAGAGAGGGAACTGGGAGGGAAACACAGGCAGGGATAAGATGTGGGGAGAATGGGGGTTGGGAGATGAGAAGGCTGGGAACAAGAAGGGAAATTGCGGTGGGGGAGGGGCATCTGTCAAGCTAAAGGCTTGTGACAGAGTAGATTCCTAGGAGAATATGAATGTGACTCTAGCTGAGACTCCTAACAGGTGAGGACATGGAGATGGAAGTGGCCACCTCCCTGCCAGGCAGGACCAGGTTGCCACTCTGTAAAGGAAAGCACAAGCTTGATAAAAATTGCCTGCTTACCTGGGTTTGTTTGAAAACAGACAGTTTGGGTCTATAGACAACATGTGCAAAATCAAGTTGTGAAGTGCCAGAGATAGATTTGCTCTAGATGAACTATTCTTAATATTTCCTTTGTGTCACATAAATTCACGTGAATGTTATTAATTGAATGGGGCTGATGGTTTCCAAAAAAAGGGAAAACTCGGCAGTAATAAATGTGGCTCGGAGCTAAATTAAGACATCCTCCCAGTACTCCAGGCAGAGCATTTTTTCCGAACAGCTGGTTTCTCTTAATAGGCACATCCTTCCTGCAGAGCAGACAGATCTGTAATCCCCACCACGCTTGCTGTGTAACTGCCCCAAAGCACATAATCACAGGGCACACTCCCGTTACTTTACAAGGATTTTTTTCCCCCTTTCAGAGTTGTCCTTTTGGGAGACACACCATCTATTCTGTGCTTCAGTTACAGGCCTTCCCTTAATTACAGCATCTGATATTTATGGGAGGTGAAGAAGATAAAGCTAAAGATGTGCAGTTGCCTATTTAAAATATATGCACTCACAAATCATCAAAATGTGAAAAGTTCCTTGAGCTGCCGAAGAAACATATTTCATATCACAGAAGCACCTCTTTGTGCACAATTAGGAGATTCAAAACACGGGTGATATAACGAGGATCTGATGAGCTCTGAAATGCACTGGGACGAGACGCATGCCTGAGCACCTCCATGCACTCAGGAAGGAATCTCGGAAAAGTTTCAGTTAATTCCTTAATTCCTATGATTAGATTCATAACTTGATTCTAGAAAAGTAAGCACTATGTTTAATACTTAGTGCACCAAGGAAACCTTGTTCAGTGCCATTCAAAGCCGGGACAGATCCACCATTTAATTCCTCTGGGAAAGAGGGTGCTTAATTCCAAGTTCATGCACAATTCCTGGGAAAGAGAATGGGATATTACTTTTGACATATGAAAAGAAAATTCATTTAAATGGAAAATTAAGGTGAAGAAGCAAATTTAGCCATGTGTGGTATCAACATGTTCATTGTAATTTTTTTCTTTATTTTTTAAATACACTTTGCATCCTTGCTGTAGCCCCATCTTTCCTCACCTCACAGTCTCATTGTCCCTCCCTCACCGTAACCTAGTCCTCAGAAAAGTGGGGCTCCGTTTCCCATCCACCCCAGCTTATCAAGTTGCATCAGGACTGAGGCTGTCCTCTTGCCCTGTGGCCTGGTAAGAAAGTCCTACCAGGGGGAAGTGATCAAAAAGCTGGCTAGTGAGTCCATGTCAAATGCAGTCCCCACTTCCCTTACTAGAGGACTCACATGAAGCCTAAGCTGTCTATCTGCTATATCTTTTTAGGGGACTTAGGTCCAGTTCATGCATGGTCCTTGGTTGATGATTCAGTCTCAGCATATCAACACATAAGAGATGTGAGCAGGAGAATCAGAAGTTCAAGGCCAGCGTCTGCTACCTCTCAAGCTCTGGCTAACCTCAACTACATAAAACCCATTTGCATACAAAAGAGGTAATCATAAATGTGATCAAATTCCCCCTACCCTTTGGGGTTCATGGAACCCTAATATAGAGTCACAAGGATGCATATATGAGTCCAAAGTAGCATGCTCAGGACTATACTGGAAGGGGTATTAGAGCTAGAAGGAGAAGTCAACAAATCTTTCCATCCCTAATCCAGAAGCTGTTTCCAGTGGAGAACTGCTTGCAAATGGAAATTTTTTAATTTTCTCCAAAGGAGTCTCTCTGAGGAAACAAACAACTCTTCCCAATAGCTGACATGGCCAGGAAGTAGGCAAATAACAGCACACAGACATACTGGCATCTTCAGAGGATTCTTATCTCAATCTTTCTTTATTTTTTTTATTTTTCTTAGCTTTGGATTTATGTATTTGCTATGATTACAGTACATGTGAAGATGAACATGTTGTATCTATTTCAGAATTCTGATGACTCACTAATTCACAGAAATAAGTATTAGCTTTTACTGTTGTGATATTTTCATACTTAGGTAGAAGGCTTCAGCATGATCAATGGTTCATTTGAAAAGAAAGTGTAGGTATTTTGTATTAGTTTGTGAAAGATAGGAAGAGGCCATTATTTGATGGACAAAGACAATCCTTGCATTTTTTAAAAAACGTTTTTTCATATGTTTTTACTTTTTACTTTTGTAACTCTACAAGTTCTTTGAGTATACACAATGGCTTCTGAGTTGGGTGTTAATAAAAAATATTAAGCTAATAGCATATATATATATATATGCTATTATATGCAGAGGACCAAGTACAGACCTATGTCTGGCCTGTGCTTGCTGCTTCAGTCTCTGTGAGCTCATATATGCCATGCTTAGTTGATTCAGAAAGCCTGTCCTCCTGGTATCTTCCATGTCCTCTGACTTCTGCATTCTTTCAGCCTCCTCTTCTACTTCTAAACGTGGGGATTTGATACAGACCTCCAATTCAGAGTCTCTTTTTGCATAATGTCTGGCTGTGGGTCTCTGCATCTGCTCCTATCTGCTGCCAGAGGAAGACTCTGATGATGACTGGATAAGGCACTAATCTATGTATATACCAGAATGTTACTAAGACTCATTTCATTGACTTTTTAGATCAGTCATGCTTGGTGATATACTAGGTCTCTAAGCTACCAAATCTCTGGTTCTTGGCTACCCAAACAGTGTCAGGTATGGGTTCCTACTTGTAGAGTGTCCCTTAAGTCAAATCAGATATTGTTTGGCTACTTCAGTAAGTTCTGTGCCATCACTGCCTTAGCATATACTGCAGGCAAGACAGATTGAACATCAGAGGGGTTTGCGGTCAGTTGAAACTCTGCATTTCCTATTAGGATAACCTTCATAGGTTTTAGGACTAGATTTTTACATGATCCCCTAATACCACCTCTCTCCCATTGTCTCTCCCTGCACTCTCGACCTCCATTCACTTTACTCCCCACTTAATCAATGCCCACCTGCCCGCAGTCCACCTTTAAAATTTATTCTGTTTCCTCCTTCTCTGTGAGATTCATGTGTCTTACCCTAGAACCCTCTTCCTCTTTACTTAATGTCTCTGAATCAATTGATTATAGCTTGGTTACTTACTTTTTAAAAATTATTTACATTATTTGTAATAATTGTACTGTACTGAATTGTATTGTATTACTTACATTATTTACCTAATGGTTAATATCCATGTATAAGTGGGTTTGTAGCATACTTGGCTTTCTGGGTCTAAGCTACCTCATTTGGGATGATTTTTTTTCTAGTTCCATCCATTTGCTTCCAAATTTCATGATATTACTATTTTTTTAACTGTTGAGTAATACTCCACTGTAGCAATGTACCACATTCTTCTTAGTCATTTTTCTGTTAAGTGGCATCTACATTGTTTACAGTTTCTGGCTATTATGAAGAAAGCCACAATGAATATGATTGAACATCTGTCTTTATGGTCGGATGGAGCACCCTCTGGCTATATGCCCAAGAATGGTATAGCTGGGTTTTGAGGTAGATTAATTCCTAACTTTCAGAAGAACTGCTGTATAGATTTCTATGGTGGCTGTAAAAGTTTTCACTCCCACCAGCAATGGAGGGGTTTTCCCCTCACCAGCATGAACCAGTCAGCCAGAGTATTATTGATCTTAGCCATTCTGACAGGTGTATAAATCTCAAAGCAGTTTTGATTTGAATTTTACTGGTGGCTAAGGATGTTGAATATTTCTGTAAATGTTTCCCAGCCATTTAAGATTTCTCTATTGAGAATTCTCTGTTTAGATATGTGCTTGATTTTTATTGGATTATTTGGATTTTTTATATCTAGTTTCTTGAGTTTTGTATATATTTTGAATATCAAATATGGAATTGGAGAAAAAAAATTACCCATATTGTAGAGTTCTTCTTTGTCTAACTGACAGTATCCTTTGCTTTATAGAAGCTTTTCAGTTTCATCAGGTCCCACTTATTAACTGTTGATCTTAGTGCTTGCTGTATCAGTATTGTGTTCAGTAAGCCACTTCTGTGACAATTCATTCTAGATTATTCTCTACTTTCTCATATCAGATCTAGAGTATCTAGTTTTATGCTGAGGTCTTTTACCCACTTGTACTTGAGTTAATATAGTGTTAAATATGTATCTATTTGCATTCTTCTACATGCAGACGTCCAATTTTACAAGCCCATTTGTTGAAGATGCTGTCTTTTTTTCTAGTGTGTATTTATGGATTATTTATTTAAAAATTAGGTTCATAGGTGTGTGGGTTTATGTCTGGATTTTCAATTCCATTTATCAATTTGTCTATTGTTATGCCAATGCCATACATTTTTTTAATTAGAGTTCTGTGGTAATCTTGGAATCAGGGATGATGTTACCTCTAGCAGTTCTTTAATTTTACAGGATTGTTTTAGCTGTCTTAGTTTTGTTTGTTTGTTTGTTTGTTTGTTTGGTTGGTTGGTTGGTTGGTTGGTTGGTTGGTTTTGTCCTTCCATATGAAGTTGAGAATTGTCTTTTCAAGATCTGTATAGAATTGTGTTGGAATTTTTATGGGGATTGCATTAACTCTATAGACTACTTTTGGTATGATAGCCATGTTTATAATGTTAATCCTACCCATCATGAGCATGAGAGATCTTTCCATCTTCTAATATCTTCCTCAATTTATTTCTTCAAAGATTTGAAGTTTTTAGCATACAAATCTTCGACTTGGTTTGCTAGGGTTACCTGAAGATATTTGTATTATTTGAGACTATTTTGAAAGGTATAATTTCATTTCCATTCTGTCATCCTTTTTTCATTTTGTCATTTGTATATATGAGAGCTACTAGTTTTTTGAGTTAATCCTGTACCTAGCTACTTTGCTGAAAGTGCTTATCAGCCATAAGAGTTCCCTGGGGGAATTTTGGGGTCACATAGTACAATCATATCATCTGCAAATAACAATACTTTTACTTCTTCCTTTCCAATTTGTATCCCCTTGATCTCCTTCAGTTGTTTGGTTTTGGTTGCTATAGCTAAAACATCAAGTACTATAGTAAATAGATATTGAAAGAGTGAACAACCTTGTCTTTTGTTTCTGATTTTAGTGGAATTGCTTTGAGTTGCTCTCCATTTAATTTCATGTTGGCTATAGGCTTGCTGTAAATTACTTATATCAAGTTTTGTTAGGTATGTCCCAGTACCCTGTAGAGGAATTTTAACAGAGCAACATGGCTACTCTGGCATGGGATCTTATCCATAGACCTCTAGGTCTCTATGATCCAACTTAAAAAAAAAAAAAGCGACAAATCAGAGAAAGACTTTACAAAATGAGTCAGACATAGAATATGACCAAGTTTTACAAGACCATACAGAAAAAGAGAATCAAGCACAGCAGTGCAAGGAGAAAAGTGTGTGAGTGCAGAGTCAGTTCAGTTGGTAGCAGTTCAGTTTGTGTAGCTGAGAGACAGCTACAGGCGCATTTTAAAGTGATAGGTTACAAAGAAAACAAGCTAGACAAGGGGGGAGGGGCACAGAATGAGCCAGAATATGAGAAGGATCCAGAAGATTAGAAAATATTGCCAAAATTAGTATGAGGCCAAGCAGAGAAATTCAGGTAGATGTGAGAGAAGCCAGATTGAATCAGTCAGCTTGAAGTAGGGTTTGAAGCAACCAGCCAGAGTTCAGAATGAGCTAGAAAGGGTAAGCTTATTCAGCAGTAAGTCTCAGAGGCTTAAAACCTTCTAGGTCTAGATTAGATTATACAAAGAGTAGAAGCTAGGCCAGGTTAGCAGACAGAGGCAGAAATGACAATTATGAAAGGTGAATAAAAGTTACTTTTAATGATACTGTGCTCTGTTTACAGACAGAAGCCTAGCATAATCATTTCCTGAGAGACCCCACCCTGGAGCTGAGACTTTCAGCCAAGCATTAAGACAAGCTAGAGAAGTCCCAAGGAAGAGAGGGGGTGTCAGGATAGAAGGACCCAGAGGGGAAAGAACACTATAAGAAGAAGAACAGAGTCAACTAACCTAGGCCCATGAGCAACTTATGAGATAGAAACACCAAACAAATAGGATGCATGGACTGGATCTAAGCCCTCTACATATATATATCCAATGGGCAGTTTGGTCTTCATGTGGGTCCTCTAGTAAGCTGAGCAGGTGCTATCTATGAGATGAACTCTGTCACCTGCTTTTTAATTATTTCCCCCTAGTGGTGCTGCTTTGCCTGGCCTCGGTGGATGAGGATGAGCTCAGTCCTGATGTGACTTGATGTACTGGGATGGGTTGGTGGAGGAGCTGGAATAGGGTTTCTGGGACCTAGAGAAGAGGAGGGAGGGGCTACAAGTTTGGATGTAAAGTAAATATATAAATTAAAAATAAATTTAGAAGAGATTCACATTTACAGTATTCCCAATTTCTCCAAGACATTAAAACTAGGGGAAAAAGATGTAATTGTACTTATTTTTCAATCATGTGCATCTGCAGAAATTTAGAAAACAGTAAATAATCTAGGAGATGAGTACATCAAAAGAACATGTGTATTGATAGAATTGGTGAAAGGTTACTGGAGAATAGCTTTACTGTCTGCCCACTCTGGATGAGCCAATCCCAGAGTGAAGAAGAAGTCCTGAGGGCACAAGCAGAGGACAGATATACTGCCAATCAGAGCCTACTGGGTTGTGGTAACTATCTACTACCACAATTCCTATCTTCTTCTTGACTCTTCTAGAAAGCCTTTGATTTTTTTTCTTGATATTTTTATTTCAGAAGAAACTAAATCAGCATGTCTCTACCAGATAAGACCTATGAGATTTGCCTACAAATTATATTGAAAGTAAGCCGATTAAAGCACTGGTGTCATCAGGCATAGTGGTGCCTAAATGGATTCCCCACCCTCATGGAGAGACCCTAACATCTGATAAACATTTTCAGGAACATAGTAGGATACAAAATTAATATATAAAAATCAGTAATCTTCCTATATAAAAAGAAGAAACTTTCTGAGAAATAAATCAGGGAAGCAAACCATTCACAATATCCCCCCAAAACATGAAATATCTTGGGGTAACTCTGATCAAGGAAGTGAATGAATTATATAATAAAACCTGAAGAAAGAAAATGAAGAAGCTATCAAAAGATGAAAATATTTCCTTGATTTTGGATCAGAAGTAATAACATAGTAAAAATAGTAATTCTACTGAAAGCAATCTACAGATTCAACACAATCTCTACCAAAATTTGAACACAATTATTCACAAAAATTTAAAAGACAATTTTCAACTTCATACGGAAACACACACTCACACACAAAACTGGATAGCTAAAACAAACTTAAATAACAAAACAACTGCTGGAGGTACCAACATCTCCAATCTCAAATTTTACTACAAACTTGTAACAATAAAAATATCATGGTCTTGGCACCAAAAGAGACACAATGACCAATAGAAAAGAACTGAAGACCCAGACATAAATCCATATACCGATGGATACCTGAACAGATAATAGAGTAGAAAATAAAAGCAGAAATATACAGTGAAAAAAAAGGTGATATCTTCATATTGGATAGTGGACAGATACCCAAAATATATAAAGGAGAGAGAGAGGAAGGAAAGAAGGAAGAATAAAAGAAACTACATCAAGAAACAACCCAAATAAAATGGGACACAGATCTAAACAGTGTATTCTTAAAAGAGGAAACAAAAATGACTGAGAAACGCTTTTAAAAATGTTTAACATCCTTAGTCATCAGTGAAATGAAAATCAAAGCTACTTTGATATTTCCTTTTACACCTGTCAGAATGGCTAAAATCAATGAAACAATTGATGTTTATATTGGAGAGGATATGGAGAAAGGAAAATACATATCTGTTGACTGCGGGAATGCAAACTCTTACAGCCACAATGAACATCAGTGTGGTAGTTCTCCAGGAAGCTCAGGATATCTACCTGAAAATCCAACTGTACCAGTCAGGCATATATCCTTCATTCTGCCACAGAAACATTTGCTCTGCCATGTTCATTACTACTCTATTCATATTATCCAGGTATTGGAAAGAGTCTAGATGTCTGTCAATGGGTGAATAAAGAAAATGTGGTATATTTACACAATGAAATATTATTCTGCAGTTAAAAAATGAAGTCATGCAATTCACAAGTAAATGAATTGAGCTCCAAAAATTTACCCTAAGTGAGGTAATCCAGAACCAGAAAGACAAATGTAGAATATATTCACCTGAATGGATATTAGCTTTCAAGTCTTCAGTAATCAAGCTACAATCCATAGAACCACAGAGATTAGATATAAAGTAAATTTCTGGGGGAGAATTGGATCAGCTTAGAAAGGAAAAATAGAATAGATGGTTATGGATGGATGGTAGGGTTACTGGAATGGAAGGATTAAATGAGGAGGGGAGGGAAGGGAAGAAAGGGTGGTAAGGGAAGAGGAGGGTGAGGGAGGGAATAAAGGGAGAGATACCTAAAACTAAGGAACATTTGTAGGATTGTATGAAAAACTAATAGAGTAGAGTCTTTCTAAAATATAGATATATATGTAAGTGATCTAAAAGGAATTGCCAAATAACAGGGGAGATGGAGCCCCAAAAGGACATCTCTTGTCATCAAATGAAGCTTCCAGTTCTAGGTATGGGTAACAACTAATCAAGTTGTTGGCCAAAAGGGTCACATGGGAACCTCCAATCAATCCAGGTTATTGCCAAAGCTATTGGTTGCTCTTCACAAAGATATGATGAGGTCCTACAGCTGAAAACAATGTTTATATAGCCCACTGAACATGGAGAAGTCAAGATGGTGACTACCTAGATCCTTCACTACTGCTATCTAGTGTTTTTACGGAACTGGGAGAAACTCTTTTACCAAAAATGAAAGGTAAACACCAACCCAACTACAAATACTTCTATCTACAATGGTGATGTATGCAAGATATGTTATTGAAATAGAAGCACAAAGCTGGTGGGAGTAACAAACCAATATAAGATAAGATTTAACCCATCCACTGACTCTGCTCTGTTAGCCAAGAACTTGAAATAGATACAACAGAAATCGAGAAGAAAACCAAATGCTACTGTTCTTCTAAAGAATCATACCAACAAAAGGATGTCTAAAGACATTCTGTTATACTCATAGATCAATGTCTTGCTCAGGCATCATCAGAGAAATGTCCTTCTGCAATAGATAGAAATAAATACAAAGACCAACAGCCGGGAAATGTGCAGTGAGTAAAAGACCTAGGAACGCTCAGTCTTAAATTGGATGTCTCCATCAAAGTTTTCCCTTCAGGGAACCTTGCTGAAGAAGGGAAGAAAGATTATAAGAGTCAGAGTAGATTGGAGGATAGTAAAGAAACAAGTCCTAAACACAGTAGGACTGATGCATATATGAACTTACTATGACTGTGGCAGCATACACAGAACCTACACAGGTCTTGGCCTGTTGGGGGCTACAGTGCTGACAGTGGAAATTGGACAAAAGTCCAAATCACTAACCCAGAGGCTATCTCCAATTAATAACCACAGACAAATGAAAGGTTAGCTTTCTCTAACATAGTCTCACAGGACAAACACTCTACTCTTAAGGCCAGGCCCCATTCTCTGTAGAAGAAGGCCAACACAAATTAAACTCAATGATAGTTTTAGAGGATTGGTGGTAGCAGTGGTGGTGATGGTTGGTTGGTTGGTTGGCTGATGGTTTGGTTTGGTTTGGTTTTGGTTTTGTCTCATAATTCCTTATCATAGCATTTTTATTTTGCTTATATATTATGGTTTCCAATATTGTGTTTATAGGGGATTTCTGTATGTGCCAATGTGTGTCTTTATTTTTATTTGTGTTTCTTATACTTTTCCTTTGGCTCTTTGTTTTTGTTTGTTTGTTTCTTCCAATTCACACATGTTTTTTATTTTGTCTTTTATTACTTTCTTTGATTTCTGATAGTTGTTCTAATAATAGATAGCAAATGCAAGGATATGTATTATGGTGAGACTGGAAGTTGAGAGGATTTGGAGGATTTGGGTGTTGAGGGAACAATAACCAGAATATATTGTATGAAAAATATATTTTTAATAAAAAAGAACTTACTCCAGAAAATGCAATGAGGCTTTTGTTTTCTAAAAATTGAATGTAGGAACTGAGCATATAACTTAGTGAGTAATATGCTAACCATGTAAGATTGAGGTCTAAGTTCAGATGTCCAGAACTCGCTCATAGCCAAATGTGCTAGCATGCATCTATAACCTCAGTACACCTCTGGTGAGATGGCAGGTGGAGAAGAGAGAATCCCTTGAAGCCTCAGGCAAGTTAGCCTGCTTTACACCCCAACAAAAAACAAGAGACCCTGCCTCAAATGAAGTAGAAAGCAAAGACTAACACCAAGCTTTCCTTCTGACCTCCACATGTGCACAGTGGCATTCACATCTGTACATGTTCACAGAAAGATGTGTTTAAGCCTCAGTATAATATTTTATATTAAAACTGTAAAGAGAAAAATGACTGTCACAAAAGCTACAGAGACGTATTTGGTAAATTTAAACAATCACTAATGTAACATAGGCAAATCAAAGCAAATTTTAATAGAAGGAAATTTTTATACACGGAAATTAGATGCTAGACAGTCTTATACAGAGAATTACATATAAGAAGGCTTCATAACCTAACATCTGTATGATAACCCAAGATACCATAATTCTAAATGAGTCTGTCTATAAAGAAAAAAATGCTTTATGAAACAAATTATACAAATAATAAGAAGTATTCTCATGAAAAGTCATCAAGCAGAAAGTAGATAATAATTATGGAATGGAATAATATATTACCAAGAGATCTAACAAAAGAGTTATCCAAATATTTGTCAGTGAGTAAAAGAAAAATAACCTAAGAATGAAATAGAAATTCTCAAAAGACTTTGTAAAACTTTAGACATTGTTCAGAGCTCTTGGTACTTTCGATTCATTTTGTTGTAAATGCTTATTTTCATGCTGTACTGTAATATTTTCACATGTTTCTTGGCCAGAATGCCCCCACACAGCCCACCCCTCTGCTTTTGATCTTTTGTAGAACACTTTTAGAGGAAAACCAGACACACAGACCTAAGCATGAATAATTCATAGCTACAACTTTAACTGACCTGCCCTGACTCTCAGTGATTCTTCAGTTCAGCCTTCATTGATTTTATGAAGAAAACTGAGGCCACATACACTCTACTCCTCACATCCAGGAATCAATGCTCCTATGTTTATGTAACACCAAGAAGCAGAGAAAGAATAGAACTACTATAAGTGTAGGCTTTCAGAACTAAGGGTACTTTCAAGGTCATTGAGTATAAACCCTGACATTTTCCAGTTTCTGCAGCTGAGGCTGAGAAACCTGAAGAACCTATAGTATCTTTCCATTTCATCCTTTGTCTAAATAAAGAAAAATATCTGACGTTTAGTTCTCTCTTCCTGGTTTTACAGGAAAAGCACCATTCTTCAAGCATCATTCCATCTTCAATGTATTTAATGTCTTCCTTGGAACTATCAAAGTTTGACCACCCCATATGCCACTACATCAATCAGATATGCATAAAATGTAAGCAAGGTAAAAATCTGAATGGTAAACAGAAATTGCTTTGAAATATAAAAGTTCAATAACAGGAAGAGGTTACCTCTTTTGGAGTTGTTGGCCAGTGAGGTCACATAGATTACCAAACATTGTAAAATATTGTTGTTGCTCTTGCATATACTCTAGAACATGGCAATAGGACCAAACTGTAAAGAACCCACAAGCATGAGATGCAGACAATAATGAAATCAAACTGCTAAGGATTTGAAAGCGTCATCCCTACTGGCTAGCTTTCATAGTGCTGGAAGGAGCTAAGCAGGCTACCAGAGGAATAAGTAACCATCAATCAGACCCAGCTATGATCTCTTTGAACTACAACAATGATTAGCCAGGCAAGATATGCACACTTGTACACTGACACAAACACAAAGAGAGTAACTAAATTATCCTTGGATATATGCATCTCTCCACAAGATGAACCCCATTCTTGGAACCTATGGTTACATAGGTCATATTCCCCAGGGAAAATCCACTATCATTCTATTAAATGGGTATAGTATTAAACCAACCCTTGATGATTTATTATTATACTCACAGAGCAATGCATCTCTCAACCCTCACCTGGGAAACTTCTATTTGTAACTGATGGCGATTAGCAGCACAGTGACTTATGATTGGCCACAGGGTAGAGAATAAGAAACTTCAGAATATTCAACCCAAAAGGCAACATTTACACTGAATCCTACCCTGAAACCTCAGAGATTATTGAAGAACAAGGGGCAGAAATAGTATAAGAGCCAGAGGTGGTGGATGATGACAAGGAAACAGTGTCTTAAGACACAACAGGGCAAAGGCACATATAAACTTAGAAGAGTTGGGATACATACAAAACCTCTGCAACCCAAGCCAAACCAATCCCAGCATGGAAAGAAGAGCTGGGCACACAATCCCACTCAAAGCCATGAGCTATTGACAACTTCCCCTTTCTCTAAGACTGTATCCCTAGTAAGTCTACCATGAGCAGCATGGTAGACTACACATCCAAGGTATTTAGGAAGTACAAACTGGTCTGGAAGGTTTTTATTAAACAGGGGGAACAAAAGAGTAATAGGGTAGATCTAGGAAGGCTAATATGATCAAAACACATATTAAAACACATATTGAAACTCTCAAATAAATAAATATCCTCAAATAAACCTTCAAATAAATAAATACCCTCAAATAAATATAATAAAATACATTACGATTTTATCAGAAAAAATGCATAAGATTCAAAAGTTTTCTCACATTACTTAAAATATGATGATATAGGGATTACCCCTAAATAATTACAAGGCTGGCTTACCTACAACTACTTAGCCTTTTGTTCACTAGCAAAAGACAATGGAGTCTTGGGCATTGTGACATTTGGGCATCACAGCTATTCATGCTGAAAGAATAGATAAAAAGCCATATCCTGTTGGACCTGTTACCTGGAAACATTCTCAGCAAGCCTTCCTCACTCCCTCTGTTACCTCTTACAGGATGGAAATTAATTATTAGTCTCACAAAGATGCAAAATGACCGGAGACTGAATGGAGGTCAACATTTAATGGCATTGCTATCCTCAAAAAGATTAGGATTTTTGTCAGTGGGGAATAGAAAAGAGCATCTGATACATCTCCAACCAATTGTAGAGGTCTTTTGTACCTAGTTATCCATTGTATCTCTAGAATCTGTGTCTGGTATTCAATGAATATCTACTGGATATAAAATGGCATTCCACATTAAGTACCACATGTGCACTGGGGATAGCCCTTAGTAGACAGCAAGGATTTTAATATAAATAGAAGGTAGCAAAACTTCACCACAATCACACTTCTATCTAGAACCAGAAATAACTCTCTCTGCATTAGTTACTCACCAAGGCCAATTGGAATAACTTGATTTGAAACATCTGTAGTTGGGTTGGCTTAGAGATTATTTGTTTAAAATATCAAAAAAAAGATATTTAATGAGGAATAATTGGTAGCATCTAAGATTCTATTGTATTTTTTCATGGAATCAAAAAGACAATGAAATATGAAGACACTGAAATGATAAGGAAAACATTAAAGATACAGATAAAACCAAGAGATGATTATCTGGGCAGGTCTAAGAACTTAAGCACTATTATTTTGACTGAGTCACAGGACAAAGATATCGGTCATATACACTTTCAACAACTTTTGTCCAGTAGGGACATTTGAGTTTCCATCAGACCCATAAAGAAAACCACTGATGAAATTATGCTCATCAGTGCCATTTGCTGCCTCAGGAAGATGAGAACACACATGTTACCTGTTACAATAGATAATGGCAAAGCCATGTTCTCTGAATAAATAAAAAGTAAGAGGTGGACTCAGCGCTGTCCATACATCTAACATTATCATGCTGGGACCACAGAAGTAGTCCTCAGTGTACTTCAAAATATGTAGCAAGATATTGCAGCTGCTGCTCTATGTGTTTGTATGCATGTGTGTATGTCTATGTGCACGTGTCTGTATGTGTGTTTTTTGTTCCTATACCTGTGTGTCTTTATATGAGTACCTGTGTATCGGCATGTGTTCACACAGCTGTGTATATGTCCGCGAGCATGCTTTGATGTAAACAGCTGAAATCTTTCACAGCTGTGTTCCAATTTCACTACAAATTTGCAAACTAATTATGTCTTTATGTCTTCTTGTTATTTATACTTTCCTATTTATGGGCACACTACGTTATTTTTTGTTCATGGGTAAAACATTTCTCACACCCGTATCCAGAAACATGAACAATTACTTGCTTCAACCAAATGCAGAACAAATCAGAATGCAAGATTACTTGGTTTAATAAAACTGAAAGACCCTTTTATTCCCAGCAACATTTCTGACTTTTCTTCACTGTAGTCACTCATTAGCAAATGTTCATAGCTGGACTAATGAGCTGATAAAGTAAGAGCTGTTTTGAATCCACAGACATACATTTTCCTTCAGCCCTGTTCTTTTCCCACACAAATACCTTCCTAGACCCTGTGTGATACCTATGGTATGTCTAGAATCTTGATAACAATAACTATTTTCTTCTGGGACTATCTGCAGTTCAAGCGCATATCTAGCCCACTGTGTGAATCTGGTTCTGCACTGAGACAGAAAGGGTTATGCAGTTTCCAGTTGCCTCAGCACTGACAGAGTTGTCTATAATCAGATATGAACTGATTATAAGTTTAAAATTATACATGATCAGGACTTCAGAGGTACTCATATTATTAGTCATGGAAATTCATGCTAAAAAAATTTCATTTTACCATAAAATGCAGCCTTACAAATATCTCCAGGTGCTGAGAGGGCTCAGTGGGTAAAGGCAGCTGCAGCCAGGCCTACGACCTGAGTTTGATCCCTGGGACCCACCTGACTAAAGGAAAGAACTGACCCACAATTGTCTGCTGACTGTCACATGCATATTAACGTGAGTGTACCCACACACATAAACATAGTAATAAACTGCAATGAATGTTTAAATTAGAAAGCATGTCCACAACAAAGCTCTGAGAACACATTTTCACCATGAGTAACTCCGTCAAACTATCTCCACAAGTATTTCTCATTAGACAAAAGAAATGTGGGTGTCTTGGAGCAAGTAGGTGGCTTAGGCAGGAGCATCTCAAGTGCAAGACCTGGTGACATAGTGTAGGCATTGTTTGAAGTGTATTTTATGGGTTTCTTCTACCTTTCTCTCCAAACACTGTCCCAGTCCCTTCCAACCCTTCACACCAAGTAGAAGAGAAAGGTTAGTGGGGAGAAGGAACAGTTCTCTTTAGCTACTAACTGCTGGTTAGGATCATTGGATTCCTTGGGGCCAGTTCAATCTTTGTTTCAAGATATCTTCAAGTTCTTCTCATTAAACTGCAACAACAGCAACCAGGAGCAGCATTGGAGGGGCGGAATGGAGGGGGGTGATTAAGGTTTGCTGCTATGGATAGTCCACACCTGGGATTAAAACAAAAACATGTTTTCCATAACATAACTGAGTTTTTAAGGGTGTGAAAACCTCCCCTACATTTCCCTCTTTTAGTTTAAAACATAGTTTTTGTCTCTAACATCAATTAGATTTGTTGTTGCTTTCTTAAAATAAGATTATCAAAAAACTAAACACTTTATAAATCAGTAGTTAAGTTTTTTCCCCTATAACCTGGTAACTATCAACTGCTCTTGTCTAAAATGGCTCATACCTTTTACTGCTGACCCTCAAGCTGTTTCCTAGTGGTGAAAGGTTACCTCAGGTGTCTCTCTTGGACCTGCACTCACTAGTCCAGTGATGCCCTTTACCACAGAATGTACAAACCCCAAGAAGCTGAGGCATTCTTTTGGAGAACTCGTTGCCACCAAAAATGGTTTCTTTGCATCTCTGGCAAAAAGTACTGCATTTCTTAGAGTTAATGTACCAATCATTATGAGCTCTGAGGCTTTTCGTGGCTTGATTACAATATCTTTTCAAATGCTTCTGACAATCTGAAGCAGACCGATACCTTATACCTGTGATTAAAACAAGAACATATTTATATAACATAATTAAGTTCATAAAGAAACCAAAACTCCCAGTACAAATGCAGAAACCCTATTTCAGAAAAAAAAATGGGTAGGAGAGCAGGGAGAGAGGAAGTGCCTAAAATGATCAGAAATTATGTACATTGATTCCATTGAAATTTACAGCCTGTAGACCACTCTAATAATGATTCAATATTCCATTCCAAACATATTTGTCAAATGTTAAGTAAAAGCCTGCTTTGTTTTCTTTGGTAAAATACATCTTGGTGATTTGGTAGTGTCTTTGAAATAAAATATGGCCCTTTCCCTGAAAATACACGAATGGCCCATGAATAGCCTGAATAGCCTGAATAGCCTTCCTTAACGTTGGAGATGAATGAATACATCTTGGCTTTCTTTTTTTTTCTTCCAGAGCACAGAAGAAAACCCCTTCTCTTCTTTCCTGGCTAAAAGTTTGTGTATGTCAAGATAGGCATGAAACTATATGTTCATTCATTTCAGATCATCTAAGTGGTATATTGTCTACATCCTCCTTAACTCTGTAGTTTCTTTATGCTTTCCGTCTTTACACATTATTCGTTTTACTACAGAATTTTTTTCTTTTTTATGATAATGTCATATAAACACATTTGATAACATATAAATTTACACATATATAAACATACCCTTTACCTGGTTTAAGAATGGGAAGTAAACCTTTACTCTCATACAAAAATACAATGGAAATAGGTAAGACAACTATAAATCACATATCTATCAAGCAGTTATTTAATAGAGTAATTGGCAGTTCAATTTTTTTAAATATTAT